>JAOVVF010000036.1:22561002-22580773 GCA_028565595.1 Duopalatinus emarginatus | reverse complement strand
TCTCACTCTCTTCTCTCTTTCTCTCTCTCTCTCTCTCTCTCTCTTTCTCTCTCTCTCTGTGTGTGTGTGTGTGTGTCACTCCTCACCTCGGTGAAGGAGTTTGCCGAACACACTATGGTCTCTGGCCACCGTGTTGCAGTTCCAGCGGTGATGGCGGAACTGGTGCTGACACTCGCTGATCCACTCGTTCACTCCGACGCTGATCGCCTGCATGACCCCGGGCTGCTGTCTGCACATCTGCCGCTGTTTACTCACCAGACCCGGGATGTTGTCGCACATCACCTGCGAGCCCAGCGTGCCCATGTACCTGAGAGCATTCAGTTCACATTATAACCTTATATCCGAGTCCAAATCATATTGATATATTTAAAAAAAATCCATTTACATGAATCCGTCAAGAGAAAGTGTAGAAAGAGTAAAGAAAGAGCTCCTCATTAGGAGATACCCACCACCAGGATGAGTCGACCCGTGATGTGAACCAGCAGCTTATTACAGACAAATACAAACATAATCCACCTGGCAGAAAGTTCATATTACTGACTCCGGATTGGTCTGCTCATTCGTTCACACGCTCGCTTTCAGTACAAAAACAAGTAGAAGTGATGAGTACGTGCACTGCAGCTGCTCAACTAACCACACGCCTCATCCACTATAACCATCCTGAGCTCAGACATGTCCCGGGCTGAGACGCTGGACGGCGGAGTTCAGCTCCCTGATGGTCCGTTAGCAGGTCTGAGACTGGTGTACAAGAGGAGGGAGCAGTGTGCTGTCTGCTGTGAAGGGCAGAAATGAGTGAAAGCGGTTTATCTGTTCAGGCGGGTCTCACACACTTACTCACACACATACACACTCACACACACACACGCACGCGCGGCTGGCTTAGTCTTCTTCTGAGGAGCTTTCACTGTTATTAATGTAGCTAATGAATGCTAATACCTAAACTTAATCTCAACCTCAACCTCAGTAACACAAAGGCAAGTTTTTGGTTGAAAAACAATAAAACAAAATGAATACATAACCAGCTAAGTGACTTATAATAATAATAATAAACAAAAAGAAAGAAAGAAAGAAAAACACTTTCTTAATGAGGACCAGCCAAATGTTTAAAATAATCCACTATTTCTGCTCTTTTTTGCTTTTTGCTCCCCTACCAAGATACAGAAACAAGCCAGTCATCCACCAACAACACACACACACCCTCACACACACACACACCCTCACACACACACACACACCCTCACTCACACACACACACACCCTCACACACACACACACCCTCACACACTCTTCATGTCCAACCCAGGATGTGTGGGATGTGGTCTAATGGAATTGTGGATGATTTGGGATGTAACCTACTGGAGAGCTGATGAGTTTTCTAAAACATCCAACCTCAGATACAATAGATATTAAAAGTTCAATATCCTAAACAGTGCCATCATTATTATAATGTGTTCACTTTACTCCATGATCTACTCCTCTCCACAAAACTGATACTTTCTTGATGTGCTCCAGAGTTGCTTCACCTGGAAGACAACACTATTATATACATAAACTGCAAACATACTGACACTTTACCAAGATCATTCACTAAGAATTAAAGATTAGTATTAACATCCATAAAACTAACATGCTGTAGGCCTGCTACAGTGAATGAAAGGAATAATGAGCCTACTTTAAGACCTCGTTACCCAGAAAAACGTTTATCTAGATGGAGGAAAAATAGTTAATTAGTAAATAGTTAATAAAAAAAATTGATAGCTGGTCATCCATATGATTAGCCGGATTTTCAACATAAAGCAAGCCATTATAATGTATTATTAATTAGTTACAACTTAGAGCAAAGCCTCAGTTTACGAGCATGCTGAAATAAATAATAATAATAATTAAAAAAAAAACATTGATGGGAACAAAACTGAAAAGTTAATTCTTAAAACGTAGTAAAAAGTATTTTTCGTGTGAAGACTCCAGCACTAATCCTGCTCTGAGCACAGCCGCTGAGAGCTGTTGTGGGAACTGAGAAAAGGATAGAAGGTATAATCCATGGGGTCCATGTAAAGGCCAGCATCACAAGGTTAATATGGTTAGTCACATCCACTGTTCTTCTGTTTTCATCAGCTGGATTTCTAAAAGTCACAAAAAAAGTTTTCAGTTAGCTAAATGTGCTGATTCTGTGCACACAGCCCTGGACCTGGAAAAAGAGCTTAAATATGTAAACAGTCATGTGTCCTATGCAATGAATGTTTCTTACCAGACAGCCTGTTTCCCAGAAGTACAGCATAATGAATAATCTGTTTATATTCCTCAGTATTTATCATTCCATTGTATTTAACAGGACCCTGTACATCACCAATAAGATTTAACCCTTAGTGACTAGAGTCACTGTGGCCTACAGATTGGCAGACAATATTCAGTAGCTTTTCTTGTGAGAAAAATAAGTGTGTATTCTAATAGGCTACAGGAACCTGTCTGTTAAATATCTATAGTGATATAACAGCAAAAAAATACACAGTAACTGAAAAACATTAAGTGACATTGTTGAGTTGCACGTCCTTAAGGGGCCCTAGTTATCCAGAACTACACCTAAAATGTCAGAAACCACAGACCACAGATTCCCAAGCCTAGCCCTGGATACTGCATTTTTCAATTAATATATTTGTATTTATTATATTTATGGTTAAATAGGACATTGTTCACACCATTAAGAACTCACGTCAGACCTTCACTGCATGACATAATGCCTTTTTGGCTTCAGCTGTGAAACCTCCTCTAAAACTGTAATTTCTCATGACTTGTGCAATTTGTGAATGTGCAATATCATAAAGTGCAATGCAGTAAAATAGTTACAAATAAGAGAATGTTAGTTTGTTTTATGTATGTTAAATTGTCTGTTTGCTTTATGTCTGCCTCCTTCGTCTGTTAGGTCTGCATTTGTTAATTAGCAGTCACAATTTAATGTAGCATATGTATCAATTTTTAACCTTTCAATTTCAAGATGCTAGTGGCAGCGAAAACAACATAACATAGTAAGGCATCATAACGCCACCCTGCCCCATTTATTTTTGTAGTATTGCTGTATTGTAAGTGCTGATTTTACAGACATTTGACTGGGCGACAATGACTGGGCATGGACCGGATGTAGAAATGTTCCTCTCTGCACAGCTTAGTTATGTTTTCACACATGATGAGGTTGGTAAATTGCTTACCAATCGGCTTTAGCATACTTGTATAGAGAGCTCTACAAGTATAGATATAAATACATTTCAATCATAAGCATTTACATTAAAAATCTATTAAAACTTTACATAGAACTGAGCAAATGTAAAGGAGGAAGAGGTGTCTATAGATGATGGTTTAGAGAAAACAAACATGCTTTTAGTTAAACAACAAAAGACATTTCAGCACCATAGACAGCAGCTTGTATGTGCATTCTCTGATACATCCCAGAAAACAAAAACACACAAACATAGTAACACAGCAATCCTATAAAGTTAATAAAAAGTAAAGACAGATGCAAGTCAATCTGTGATTGCAACCTTAAGTGGAAAGATTTTTAATGAGGTGGTGCAAAACAGTTACAAAAAGTTACAGAACAAAAAGCCAGTGATCATGATCAGCTACACAACATAAAGCGAGCCATCATAACAGACTAATAACAACTGTGAATATTTTTAGAACTTTTTTTTTACAAGAAGTTAATAAAATAACGTAATGACAGAATTAAAATAAAGTTAAATGAAAAGTTGAATAAAAGAACACAGATGGCAACAAAACAGAACTTATTTTCAGAGTAAGGCTCTGAAGTGTCTTGGTTGTGACAATAATAGCATTAATCCTGCTCCAAGCACAGCCACTGCAAGCCTCTTTATAACTCGTCTCCTCATGCTGCTGTGGGAACTGGGCAAAGGAGGATGGAAGGTGCAGTCAGTGGGATCCAACTAGAGAACAGTATCACATGGTAAAATGTCAGTCACAATCACTGGTTTAATGTTTTTATCAACATACTTTACTAAGATTTTTACTGGGAAAAAAGGTCATGCAATAAAACTTTTAACTTTCATCTCACAGTGCAAATGGCACCGGACTTGAAATTGGGCTTAAATATATAAACAGCATGTCCTTGTAAAGCTTACAGCAAAGGTTTACCAGACAGTCCTCTTTCCAAAGGCATGGTATAATGAAACACAATCTGTTTATATCCCACAGAATTTACTATTCTATTGTTTTTAGCCAGATCCCCTACATTACTGATTGGAATGCCAGAACAAGGTCAGGTCAATCACTGTGGACTACAGACTAACAGAATATTCTTCTCAGCTCTCAGTACTGACATACTGGTGACCTTCGACCGTTATCCTCTAGTTGCTGCACGGTCTATAGTATGTAACATACTGGAATCGTTACTAATTCTTAGTCAAGAACGTTTTAGAAGACAATGTCTCACAGATGCTGACAAGTCTCACAAGGAAATGACCTTCAAGAATCAAGAGTTTTTGAATATTCCACTGCACTTTCTATCCTGTATCTTTTCTTGTAGTTTGGTCATTACCAATTCCCACCCACTGCATTGGCCAGGTCTCACAGATCACAGCTAGAAGCCAGGCAGGATGTGGACTATCTTGTGCTGTTCCTAAGACATAAGCAGCAGTGGCACTGCATCTTTTATCTGATGCAACAGCACAGGGCAGCTAAACATGAAAGGAGTGCTACTAGCTCGCATAGACCAGCTCACAGATGCATATGCAGATGCAGACTGGCTACTGGCTATCCATCAACCTAGAGAGAGTAATGCTATGCTTTTCACCTGAAGAGCAGCACCAGCTATGCTCTCCCACTTGCATAAATAAGTATGAATCTGCGAGAGACCAGGAAAATGTTTTTTTTGTCACTTTTGACAGGTTTCCTTGAAAAAAGTTCGGAATGGCTCAAGAGAAATTGTTCACTCTATCACAAAGAGATTGCAAATTCTTATTTCAACAATGCCACAGACACCCATGGTTGTGTTTAAGTGGAATGTGAAATAGCATGAGCAGCTGTTTGAAAAGACATGGTATTGAGCTTCATGTGCTAGACTTTACCTGTTTGATTTGATAGCTAGTGGTTGGAAAATTTGTAAAATGTTGAAACCTGGAGGGACTTCCACATCTGAACCAGTGGTTAAGCTAAAGAACATCTAAGCTAAATAAATAATGAGGATAATTAAAAAGGAACAGTAAAGTTCCTTACTTAACCACCAGATTGTGCATTTTCCTATACTGATTCAACAGTAGTGTGATTGGAGAGACCTGTAGAAATGCTTGGCTCTCTCCCTGTTAGAAGTCCGTTAGAAGATAAGATAAACCACATCGGTTGGATCTTCTCTCAGCACATGGCCTGCATTCGCTGTCAGATTCCAGTCTGACACAGAGGGCACACTGGCTGCCCTCTACACTCCAATTCTCTACACAAGGCTGCACCACATCTGAGTTATGAGCTGCGAAAGCTTCTGCCGTCACACTCTGTCCTGAGTGGATTCTGAATTTAGACAGATTACGTAAAGAAACGGGAAAATGCTGCTGACCTTGCCGAGGAGGTCTCTGAGACAGACCATTTCTTTCTGCAGGTCAGCGGTCTGAGCCACTATCTCGGTGCACATGGCCTGAGCCTCCTTTTTCGGATCCCATGTCAGAACGAGCTGCCAGATAAAAGAAGGTTAGAAGTGATTCAGAATAGGACAGTTGTCTCTACAATGTGTCTGTAGTTTTACTCTGGAGTGTAAAAGCTCTATGGAAATCCTTACAGTACAGCTAGTATATCAAATCGCAGTGACGTATTGAAAAAAACTATAAAAAGTAGCAAAAAAAAGAAAAACACTGATCATGCAAGTAAATACTAGTTAGAAATGAAGAATAATTAAATTACAACACAATTAGGCTATTTTTTATAAAGAGACTTTTTTTGTTGTTAAAGATTTAAAACAGTCAGTCCGTTTTATTTAGAAATGCACAAATATATCAGAACTGCATAATTACCGAAGGCAAGAATGCACCGTACCTGTACCGAGTCAATATTCAGTATTATTTTTTAATGGCTATCTAATGTTAACCCATAATGTTAACTCAACCCCCCCCATTTTAAACTTGGATTTTTTTTTATAATATGAAGTTTTTGACTGATCATGCAATAAGGAGGTGAAATTAGTCTTTGTATAGAAAGTGGGAGTCTTACAGCTGTCTTCATGGAGTGTGTGTATGGAAACCTGTGAGGTGCTGCGGGGGAACCGTCTGATGACATCCTGCACCACCTCAGTTAGGTAACAACACTGCTGTCTCAGGCTGATCAGAAAGTTATATAGCTCCTCACTCCTGCAAAACAAAAACACCACAAGCAGAGACTGAGATTGTAAACAACAAGGTATAGAATGTGCACAGAAATGTTCGTTTTTAGTAGTATTATAAGGATTGTAGAATATTTGCCTAAAAATACTAAAGTCATTACAACAATATCGAGCACTAATAAGCAATAATCTTGCAATCTATGCAAATACTTTCGCAGTGATGTTTAGCATGGTTTGGTGATAGAATTCTTGAAGCACTTCTTCCATCACTTAGCATGTCAAACCCCTGTAATGGCCGACAGACCAAGTAATGCTGATAGCACTATCTTAACAAAGAATCTCTCCAAGCAGCCGTTTTCTTCTCCTAACAGACTGTCAGAGGCTGTGGTAAACACTGTCAGACTCTCTGGAGTTACTATCTCTGCCAGAATGAAGAGCTGGATCAGAGAGTTGCTTTGTTAGTTTTTCTTTGACCAGATGAATGATAGGCTTGTGCTGGACGACTAAGTGGCTGGTAAGAGCCACTGTGCCAACACACACCACAAGTAGATCCATCAACTTACAGTCAGGCTATAATCCAAAAAATCTACCTTTTATAGCAATGTTCCTGAAATTTAATAAATCACATAAATGTTTTTGGTCTGGAATCATTTTGTGTATTTTCTGCCTGTGTGTCATCATTTTTTAGTCTTTAAACTAAAAAAAAATACTGCAGAATTATATATTCCACATTACTGCAGGGAAATGACACATCCAATCATGTATTGTACAAACCTAAAATGACAAAGTATGTGTTCTTGCACATCCCATTAGCCAAGAAATCAAGTCTTGTCATGAATTTCTGTCTAACCAAGCATCCCTTTAGTGTGTGTTTATAGACTACCTATCAGGACAGGATTAAATGTGGAATTTACTGGATGACCCCATGCCCTCAGGGAAGCCCCTTAGCTCTGAATAAAGAAAATCACAGATTGATTAGCTTTGTTAAGGTAAGACATGGCATATGAGCAAACTGCTCAGAATCATCCGTCAAAACATGAGCACAGAGAAACTGCACTCACACATTCCTCACTTCACAAATCATTATTAGAGCTTAAACCATTAAGACAAGTTCGTCTGGAATCCTTGAGAACACAGTGGGTCATCCTACTTCAAACAATGGGAATCTTACTAGATGCCATAAAGGTGGAGTTCATTTTCCTTTCGCTCTGAAGATAGAAACTGATTACATGCAGAGAGGTCACAAACAGAAATCAAACAACAGTAGCACATAAACTCAACACCACTTTAATAGGAACACCTGCAGTTATTTAATCAGCCAATCAGACAGCAGCAGCAAAATACGTGAAAACATTCAGATACACGTCTGGAGCTTTTGTTAATGTCATCAAACATCAGAATGAAGAAAAACTCTGATCTCTGTGAATTTAACCACAGTATGGGCTGGTTTCCTTATAATAATTGTCAGAGCGAAAGACCCGTCCACTTAGGAACACCTGTCCAGCTGCACATTCATGCAGTCATCTAATCTGCCAATCAGGTAGCATAAACGCAAAAATAATGCAGATTCAGGCCAAGAGCTTTAGTCAACACTGATATGTTCACATCAAATATTATAACAATATCTTACCCATTGTCTATGTTGTCCAGCTGGGCCAAAGTTTCCACATCCACTCTGTCGAGGTGAATCTCCTGAACTGCATTAAGAACTTTCTTTTGGTCTTCAGGGTCTGTTACTCCAATCTACACGGATACATATAGCACAGTCCAATTATCCCTCTTATAAATTCCCTATTTTAATATGTATTTTACACAGGTGTTGGGATAGTGAGCCAAATATTCAGAAGGCTAGATGCAATGACACAGAGAAGTACACTGATGTGCCAGAAAAACTAGTATACCAGTCTTATACATGCTGTGTCCTCCACAGCACATTAACTCCATGAGCTTGTCGAAATATTCTGTAGACAATGAACATTATACTTCCTGCAAAATAGACAATAATTCTGTTTTACTCTAAGGTGTAGGAGTTGTGTGTTTCATAGCATGTTGCATGGCATCCCAGATGTGTTCATCGTGATGTGATAACATTAAGATTTGGCAACTTGGGTGGGAAAGGCAAAAACCCAAACTCATAATTTCTCTTTAGAAAGTGTGTGGTGGAGCGTTGCCCTATAGGAAGAGCCAAACCCATCAGAATGAAAGCAAAACATGAATGGGTGTAACACATCAGAAAGCAGGCACACAGAGTTCACCTGTCAGAGAGGTGTGCAGACGTACCAGGAGTCCCATGGAATGCCAGCTAAACAAACTCTATACCATTACAGAGCCATCACCAGCCTATGTATTTTGCATAGGCTAGTTTGTACCTGTTTTTCTGGCACTTCAGTGTAGTTTAAAGAGTGAATCCGTGACTATTAGTTAGCTGAACAACTAATTTAGCTGATAAATTTCCATATCTGTCTAATTCTGCATCAATCGTTCTTTAATTTTAAGACAATTAAGATAATGACCCAGGATGGGACCCTTATAACCAACAGAGTATATTAACTAGCAAAGACTAAAAAATCAGCTAAACTATATAAATATAAAAACCAAAGGCTAACCCTGCATGAAATGTTAGAAAAGGACAATCTAAAGAGACCCTCATTACTGTAACGCTCCATCAAAGGGCCCGCATAACAGCAGGCCTTTAAACTGGATTTGCCCCAGAAATTTCCAAATCCACTGAGCCATTGCTTCTCTGGGCAGTTCATAACATGCAATACTATACGGCATGAGACATTTTACCAACTATTTTAAAATGTTCATGTGTTGTCGTCTTCTGTTTATCATCTCATTTATTGTAAAGTTACCTTTTCTAAGTCTTCTTTTTCCATTGTTAACAACTGGCCCCAGGTGATGTCATTTTTCTGATTAACACATACAGAAATAAACACTTTTAGAACAAACTTCATGCCAAGATCAACTACATTGGTTCACGTATCTACACACTGTAACTTGCCTATTGCCAGTGTATAAAAAACCTGGCATGCTCCATGATCCAGTGTATATATAATGTATTTCCTCACCATCATGATATCAGAGAGGTACTCCAGATTCAGCCCATGTAGTAGTAGTTCAATATCACACAGTTTAGCAGAGCTGCAAGCAAACAAAATTTGAATCAATAGTACCTAATAACAGAGCGCTGTTTACCCTCATTACCACTAGAGGGCATGCTAGGCATGGTCTACAACTACTGGGTTGGAACGTACCTCTCCTTTGAGACTGAAAGAGGTTCAGGGTTGCGGTTGAGCAGTTTAAGCACTGAATCTGCTTTGGAGGGTACTGCACCATTAACAATGGAGTGACTTGCAGAGACAAGAATCCTGCAGATCTGTTGAGATTAGTGAGATGTTGGTTTAAGTTAAGAACCATTTACAAAATTTCTAAATAGTAACAACATCCATAATTAATCTTGAGGGTTATTACAATTGTAACAATATTACAAACCACTGCCAAACACCTACAAGCCCTGGTTCTTAAACTGCATGATTTGTAAATTGTTCTACAATGAAGCAACTACAATCTGGTTTTTACTAGCTTATTTAATTGGTCACATGAATTGACTCTACTTGTTTTTGAGTTTTTGTGGTTTTGGATTAGAGCTGCTACTAATCTTGAATCTAATGACAATCCCAATATGTGCTGTGAATAAAATGTTCATGGAATATAAAGCATTATGCACACAGAATGCAATCCATCCTAAAATATTGTGTGCACATAATTTTAATAGGCTAAAGATTTGAGGAGTTGAATTGTGTTCGTAAAAAAATGTGTTGAGAGGGTCTACAGAACTTATTTTAAAATTGAAGACATCCCTAATTGCAAACATGTTTAAGAACACCTGACATGTATGAAGAGTATGAATCCCCAAACATATCCTAAATATCTCCACTTGACGAATACTGCATATAATATTGTACATCTGTATAGTAGTATAGTATAGTATACATACAGTAGAGTTTTTGTTTGTCCTTTAGCGGATAATAGCTGATAATGGGTACATTTTTTTTAATGCAAAACCCCTAATGACCAAAAAGGTCATTAAGGTCTGAGGTCATAGGTCACATACCTGCAGGTGTTTGAATGACTTGGCCAGGTCAGCTGCTGTTTTCCCTGCCTTGCTTTTAATGGACTTGTCAGCTCCAAGCTGTAGTAGTTTTAGAACTGCGGCTTCATGCCCGTACTTCACAGCTAACATGAGTGCCTAATTTTATCCAGAGAGTTTTATTTATTATTTCGTCAAACACCACAATCTTGGCCTTATATTTCTAACAAAGAGTGCTTGCCAAGTATGACACTCTTTAGACCTGCTGGCAGACATCAGACCTAATGTGTTTAATTACACCACATACAACCATATACTAACCTGCTCGGAAAACTTTAAACATTGAATTTATTTTAAAGACAATAATTGAAAAGTATGACTGATGTATGACGAGAACCGTGTTGCCACTGTCATCCTGAAAGTTCAGCTCCGATCCATGGGATACCAGCAGATTAATCACCCGAGAGTAACCCTCCCTGGCGGCCAGCATGAGGCACGTCATGTGATTCCTGGGCAGAAGCAAAACTTGTGCAAGTCAGAGTATTCCTGCATTTACGGTTTTAATAAGTTTCATGGTAGAAAGGGAGTTCATGGGTTAAGGCCAAGTCCGATCAGGTACAATTTAACACAAAGTTAAACTGTAAACTGCTCACAAATAGTCTGACCTGTGAAAAGTGCTATACTGAAACAGAAGGTTAACAGGGTGAGACTGTTTAAAATAATTTTGGTAAAATATTTGATTTAAATACTCTGAGACAAATGCCTATAACCCAGCTGATTTTTTTCATTGTCTAATATTCCAGTGGCACAGCTACATTTAAAGCAAACTACGAAAAACATTGACCTGGTGAACATAGATGGTGCAAAAGTTCCATCATGTGGAAAGCATATTAGCAGGTGATATGTGAATGTGACTTATATTTATGGGACCACAAAGAAAAGCAGAAGCATTTGTCAAACATTATACAGCATGGTGAGGCCAGTGTGCGATTGCAGCATGGGAAAATCCGTAAGCCATTTATCACATTACCTGACGTTTCCCAGAGAACAGACAGCCAAACTTCAGCACTACAACGTCATGTGCAGGTGAGGGAGGCCACATTTATTCGCCAACATGACACTATCTACGCACATGTTCTTGTGACAAACTATGTGATGGCTCACATACTCCTTTTCCCAGGGTAGCATAATGATAATCAGGAAGTTTGCTGAATCAATTCAAACGATTCAAACACATTACTCACAATATTCTCCATTCTTTGGGAAAGGTAATAATAAATGTTATAGTTACCTAAGAATGTAAAAGTCACATCATATTATATGTAAAAACATATAAAATGAACTATAAGAACAAATGCATCAGTTTTCCTTTTCGCACCATTATCTAAAAATAATTCTCAAACATGTTTCTGATGCCTAGACTAGATTTAAAACCTGTTTAAAAGTGATTTTTGAGCAGTTTAATATATTTAAGATAAAATTAATAGCTGTCTGGCACCTTTTTTCACAAGTCTAAATGTTTACCATACAGTCACAGTATATTTTTTATTGCACATCAGCCAGTTCTGGTCCACTTACTTGTTTGGACAAGTGGACAACAGAGGTAATAGTTAGTGAAACAGCAAAAGTACATAATGAATAGCTTACACACTAAACAATTTACTCTTCTCATGGTGTTCCAAATCAACAATCTGTTTATCCAGGTTATCTGCGCGTTTTTGATCTACAAATTTAATGACTTTTAAGATCTTTGTAAGACTTCCAAGAAAAAAAAAATAAGACCATTACCACGGCAAAAATATGAAATCAACTACACACAGTTTAACAGAACACATTTGTATTTGAGCAACAGTGCAAATAGTCAGTGAATATTTACCAACATGAAGTGCATATCAGGCCAACTCCCTTCGCAATACCACTGAAAACAGCCGTTATGTCTTCGTTGGACGTATAGGAGTGATGTCGGCTAACTGTTTGCAAAACCCACAAAATTTCGGCCTTGAGTTTAGTAGCTGGGGAGAATGCACTGAAGGCATTACTTGTGTGGGATCCCAAAGCGGGTGTAACGTTAGTGTTTGCATTTACAGTAACGTTAGATAACGGTGCCGCAAACATCTGAATGGGGGCAGTTGTTGTCTGGCTGTGGGCATAACGGTTGTGCTTCTCCCCTTTCATATGTGCGCCAATTTGATGGGTTTTTTTTATTATTTTTTTTTTACAAAGTTTGCACCGCGCTTCATACTCTGTCGCGTTTTGTAACCATCCACTATACTTTCCATACTCAAGCCAGTTATCATTAAACCTGTATTTCTCCATCTTGCCACGGATCGTCTCTGAAAAATCACCACTCAAACACTGCTTTGTCAATTTCTACCTAAGTGTATATAGGCTGAAATGGAGAACACTGCCCCCTAAATATGTGATGCCAGTGCCAGGCACACACTTCTTTTACAGTCTGGTTAGATAGGAACGTGCGCTGGTGAACTAGCATGAAAAATAATCCCGTCGGATATTGTTATCTTTCTTTCATTCCGCCCAGATGAAATTTAATGCCGCCCAAATTAAATGTAATGCCACTATTCAAAATTTACAGAAAAATCATATGTTTTAAGACCTTGAAAATCATATATTTTATTTAACACTTTTTAAGGATCCGCAGAGACCCTGTTATATTTTGAGACAAAAAAAAACTAAATTTATTTTTAAAAAATATTCTGGTCAGGTACAAACAAAAAATCTGTGGTAGGAAATGGAATTGGTCAAACTTTGCATGAAAACAGGATGGAGTGGGAATTAAAAAAAAAAAAAAAATGCAAACACAGCCTCATTTCAGCTTTATCAATGAAAATCCAACAGGAAATGTTACAGACATGCAGCATGGCAATAATGTTGTGGCAATATATTTGGTTAGCCAAACCTGTTATTGGCATATTTAAATACCAGTTAAGGACAAAAGACTGAGAACAAGGGTAGTGCTTCACAACCGTCATCACATAGCCACTTCCCTCTGCATCTTGTTACCACTTTTCAAATATTTTGTCTGGACAGGATACAACCACTTTCATACCAGTCAACACAGCAAAGTGCTTGTTGATACTGGGTCATGTGCACAGCTTGGGCTACAGATGATGTGCAGCTGAGTGTCGGTGAATGAGCTACTTAGTGCTTGTGGTTGCATTACAAGTGCACAATCACCACCCTGATTCCTACATCAAACATCAATGTTTCCATCCAAATGTTTCCGAAAAGTCAGCAAAAAAAAGTGCAAAACCGAACTGGATGGCATTTGAAAACAGTAAACCGCTTGAACATATTGGATTGTCCAAGAAGTTATGGCACACATTTAAACCAACAATCTGCCTTGACAAGCTATTATTATTGTGTCATATTTACGTAGCTTTCAAACAAAGTACGCTGTTCAACCTAAAACAGCTCCCCAGGAAAAACAGAAGATAATCGAGGGTCAAATTGCACGAGGCTGCTAATCAATCCTAACTGCCAATTCAAGAGTTTAGCATGAAGGTTCTGCTACATTCATCATTCATGACTTTGCACCTCTCTCTATTATCAGGTCAACCGAATTTGCTCAATCACTTCTCCCAAGTCAAATGTGCAGTACGTGATTTTTATCCCTGATTTTACCGGTCACAAACCAAGTTTAGGTATCCGACTTTTGACCCTCTTGAACTTCTTTTTATTTTACCTCCAGTTCTCATTGCAGAACAAACACTTTCTCATTTATGAGGCAGCCATTACATTCATTTTACTGAGCTTTACTGATCACCCTTAACTTTTTTTCTGCTGTTCTAACCTCCTTTTCAGTAAATGAACTGAAATAATGAAAAAAGTAGTGAAATAATGGGAAATGCTCACTGAGAATGAAGAGGACTACAGTGTTGGTTTGAGCCTAGTTTTGCGGAGATAAGAACTTAAAAAACGCTTTGTACATGGCATTGTGTCATCTGTTCTGGCATACCGTAATGTTTTTAATGTCCAGAATAGCAATCTGTCCTAATCTGCAGTAACACAAAATAGTTCACCATTGAGTGAACTATCAGTAATATAGTAATACAAAGATATATATAATAGAGATATACAATAATAAATCATTTTAAAAAGTAACTCATAGGTTGTGTTTTAAACACTGCAAAGACGAACAGACATACACGTGGGCATTGTTTACGTGAAAAAAATTATTTTCCTTCAAATCTGATTATTTAGGCATTGAGGTGTTTTGAGCATAAATGTACATTTTTATATACGAATCCATATATCTCTTAAAATGGATTATTGATAATATATTTAGCTGTCTTACAATCCTTTGAGGACTTCCACTGACAATTTATGCAGGAAATTAATACTATGCCTCCACCAGGTCTACTACATACAATAAACTCAGTAACCAAAATAAAACCTTTACTTCTCTTATTTTAAGCTGTTTTTCACCTGGGAAACACAACTATCAGATACTGCTATCCTTGTAGGGATATTTGCTGCCCACCAGATATAAAAATGTTACCACACACACACTTTACCTGTTGTAGATATTTGGGTCAGCGTTGCGACTGAGCAGTAGAGCCACACACTTGCTGATGGTTTCCTCAGTGGTAGAATTTGCAGTGCAAGCTGCCATAAGCACAGTGTAATGATCTGAGTGCAAGCAGAAAAAGAGAGGAAGGGAAAACAAGTTCAAGATTACAGTCTGCGGCAGTAACAGAGTACTTGAAGTACTTTTGATAGTGCAGTTGAGGTAACACTAGAAATGTTTTAAAAGAACACTGAATATGATAGCGTGAAGCAACACCAACTGTGGAAAAGCACTTTTCCAAAGGCCAATTGTATACACAGTTGTGTGTGAATGCAGTGTGCGCACACAGTCGTGTTGCAGATGTACTTGTTCTGATTAGAGGCAGGTTTAGGCTACATGAACTAGTCTGGCTGAGGATAGGATGCAGACTCAGAATGGTTGTGTCTGCAATGGAGCAGGAAAATAAATAAAGCACCAGCGTTGGGCCAGCGCAATGACGCCAGCATCACGCTCTGTGTACTGGCATTATCCATCACTGCTGCATTCTTCTCTCTCTAAGCAGAACACAAGCTACGAAGCAGCGGTTGGTTTCACATTTAATTATTTCCTTCCAAAGCCAGCAAACACACAGACACTCATATACACACAGAGACTGGGCATGGCGGAAATGTCTAAATTACTTCACTCATTCTTCCCGCCCGTCTGTAAACTGAACACACACAAGGAGATTAATTGGATGTTTTCAATAAGCCTGTTTTTGCGTCACAACTATTAAGTAAAGTCAGATGAAGTGAACAAAAAAATGTTCTGGGTAAAATAAAAAAAACGCTTACATACAAACAAACACAAACAAACACACACACACACACACACACACACACACACATTAGTTACATAATACAGTGCGCCATTTAAAGATGCCTTATAAACTACACTATATGCAACAAGTTTGTGGACACCTGACCATCACACCCATATGTGCTTCTTAAATATCCCATCCTAAAGTTTGTCCTCCTGTTGCTTCCAATCTTTTGGAAGGGCTTCCACTATATTTTACAATGTGGCAATGAAGATTTGTGCTTATTCAGCTACAAGACAACTCGTAATGTCAGAAGAGGAGGCCTGTGGGGCAGACAGCATTGCAGTTAAACAGATGAGAGGTGTGTGCTGACTATTACTGAACAGGAGATTAAAAGATGGTTAATTCTGAACACAGCCACGTCACCAATTATAAGACAGTGTGCAAGTGTATGCAACCACATTGTTTTAGTTTTCCTTTCTGAACAATTTCAGTTTGTTTCACACTGAAGGTGAAAATAAATCTGCAATTATTTAGAGAGCCAAAAATCCAATTGGCTTTGCTGTTCTAATATTTTCAGAGGGAACTGTAGGTTGAAATTAAAAATGGTGCAGCATCTCCAAGGCTAAAAGCTGTAATGCCTGTTTGCTAATGTCCATCACCTTCAAAATTCCCTTTTCACTATTTAATAAAATTAGCCATCATCTACTGCAAATCCAAAATGGGATCCTATTCAGAGTTAAACTCTTTGTTTAGTACACTCAGCATAGAAAGAAAAGCCTGTATTAGAAACTCCAGTACATCTGCCCATTTTTGCAATTATCCCAATCATGTGGCAACAGTGCAACACCTTCAATAATGCAGATACAGGTTGAGATCTTTATTGTTGTGTTGTTTTTTTATCCCACCCTATCTAGCATTTTTTTTCTTATCAACAAGGCATTTCTACCCACAGAACTACTGCTTACTAGATGTTTTTTTTGTTTGTTTTTTTTTTTACCATTCTGTGGTAAGTGAAAGACCGTTGTGCAAAAAAATCCCAGATCAGCAGTTTCTGAAATACTCAAACCATCTGTCATCAAACAACCATGCCATGCCACAAGATGGGTTAAGCTGGCCCCTCATATAATCAGAATTGAAATAAAAATGTTTTCAATCGTTAGTGCTGACAGGAATCATCACTTGTTCTCATTCCGTTTTGGAGAAATTAAAAATTATATTTTTGTACCTGTAATGTAATTCAGCCCCTCATCCACGTCCAAATTGCTCCAAAACAGTCTTGTTCTGTGCTTGTGCTGCGTTTGTGCCATTAAAAGAAATATATTATAGTTATAGGGTATAAAAAACTAACAAATGACGTCAAATTTGTTACGGACTGGTACCTACAAAAAGTGTTTTTATTCATTTGTACAAGTAGTTAAAAAGGACTTTTGGTCCATGCTCATATTATCTTGAAATTGAAAGATGTACTCTGATGTACTATGTGAGAATATTTAATTCTCTGGTTTTGATACTAATAAAAGGAATCCCTATTCTAAGTCACGTTTCTCTGTGGACCAGAAAACAAGTGGGCATCAAGGTAATCCTGAATCAAGATAGTCTAGTCGTGTAATACAAGAGCCTTCATACAACAGTTAGTTCCGTCCAATCCGATTGGTCGAGAAGAGCTCTAACCGGGCTGATATTAAGCCATAACAGCATGCTGTTTTCACTGCATCCGCTGGTTGCTAAGCAACGACTTTGACAGCTGTAGGAGACCCTCAAGTAATTCGTAGGTTTTAACTTTTCTTTGTGTACAAACAGAAAAAAGGACTGTATTTTATGTTATTTTATGAGAGTTTTCATCTTTCAGTAAACACTGAATATAGATAGCAGATATGTCATTTCAGCATAACACACTTCCTCTCATACTATTGCTTTAATAACTTAAGCTTTTAAAAATAAAAAAATATATTTCTTTTAATGGCACAAACCAGCACAAACGCAGCACTAGCGAACAAGACTATTTTGGCGTGATTTGGACATGGATAAGGGGCTGAGTGACATCACTGATTTTGGACATGGATGAGGAGCTGAGTGACATCACTCAAGAAGTGTTTATACCCTATAACTCGAGAATTAAAAAAGCACAAATATTTATTTTAACGGCACAAACCACAACAAACGCAGCACTAACAAACAAGACCATTTTGGAGCGATTTGGATGTGGATTAGGGGCTGAGTGACGTCACTCATTGAACACTTGCGGCTGAATAACTCAAGAATGAAAAAAGCAGAAATATTTCTTTTACCGCCAAAAACCAGCACAAATGCACCAGTAACGAACAAGAAGTTTTCGAGAGATTTGGACGTGGATGAAAGGCTGGATAACATAATTAAATCAATTTTAATTGCTCCCAAATAGTACCAGCATAAACGAAAAAAAATCAGCACTAACAAAGGGAAACATTTTTATTTATATGAGGGGCCAGCTTCACCCATCTCATGTCACAAACATTTTCTTATTTTAATATAAAAAAAATTAACTACAGCTCCTATACTGGTATGATTTTATGCATCATGCTACTGCAGTATGATTGGTTGATTGGAAAATTGCATAAATGTGGCAGATGTGTTTTTAATGAAGTAGTTGGTGAGTGTATAGTTGTGGAATAATACCAACCGTCTCTATTAGATTAGGCTTGGGTGTTTCTAATTATCCATGTAGTAGTCAATAGAGGTTGTTTTTTTTTTTTTTAGTTTGGCATACACTGAAATGGTTTGTCACATCGATGAGCTGCTAAAAGAGAATAGGTCAGCAAATACAGCCGGAGTAAATAAAATAAATTAATGTGAAGTACAGGTGCCTTTTTGGGACACCATTATCGTCCATTTAAGTGTTTACTAAAAAGCCTGTGTGTAAATGAAGTGTCCAAGTGATGTCTCCCAGTGGACTAACATTACATAAAGAATTCTGTGATTTTCAAATCGAGTTTGGTGAGGAGGTCTGTGGTGAAGTTGATATTTAAGGACATTCTATACAGTTATGTATATATTTTTACACATACCTTTAGCTATACTGAATGTGTGCACTACCTTTCGTGGTTTAGATTCATTACAATTCAAAAATATTTGAATATTAGGCATGAAATGCAATAGTAATGTATTAGCCAGAGCCTTGATATCAGCTTTGTATACTGAGAAATCAGGCTCTTATTTATAGCTCATCTGTTTTATAGACATGTCCATATAGTTCATGAACTTGAATTTCATATTAATGACTCTTAAATCATTATGACATTCAAATTTCTGCAAATGGACAATGACAACAAGTCCTTTCTCTTGTTCTGTCTAGTTTTTCCCCCCTTTGGTATCAGCATTACAGACAACCATCAACTTTTAATGGGAACAACAAACATACAGCACCAGCTAACAAATTAATAGCAGAAGTGTGAACACAAATCAGTACATATTTGAGAGTTCTCCTCTAAGGTCATGACCATCATTTTTATAATACATAAATCTGGACTTGATGAAACAGTTGCCTGTCTGGCATCAGACATCTAGTACTCCAGCTTTCCCTGTAATACTGTACCTCTGCTGAAGTTGGCGCTGGCTCCACGGTCCAGCAGCAGCTCGGCCAGCTCACAGTGACCCACATGGACAGCACACATGAGAGGAGTCCACTCAAAACCTAGACGGGTCTCCACGTCCATACCTAAAACCACATTCTATTCAGACTACATTTACATTCACATACATATATACATATACAAATATACATACATAAATGTAATGGAGCTAACTAATGGAGCTTAGCTACACACCACTGTCCAGTAACTGCCGCACGAGATCGACGTCTCCCGCAGTTATGGCCCTTTTCAGTATGGAAACGTTGTCATCTGGGGCTATTATCCTCTTACACATCTGTAGTTATTTAAAACAACACCCGTGTTAAATAACTACATGTTCTGGGACTGTGTAATCACGGATTAAAAACACAAATACATGGTGTGTAGAAAGTAAGATTAGCAGCGCTAGTTATTTAGCGAAGGTTAG
>JAOVVF010000036.1:22519833-22558381 GCA_028565595.1 Duopalatinus emarginatus | reverse complement strand
ACATATACATACACATACACATATACATACACATATACATACACATACACATACACATACACATATACATACACATATACATACACATATACATACACATACACATACACATATACATACACATATACATACACATACACATATACATACACATATACATACACATATACATACACATACACATACACATACACATACACATACACATATACATACACATACACATACACATATACATACACATACACATATACATATACATACACATATACATACACATACACATATACATACACATACACATACACATACACATACACATACACATATACATACACATATACATACACATACACATACACATACACATACACATATACATACACATACACATATACATATACATACACATACACATACACATATACATATACATACACATACACATATACATACACATATACATATACATACACATATACATGTATATACATATATACAAATTTACATTAATAACTACTCAGGGTGGCTCATGTTTAATGGCTTTAATATTTTTTGTTCTTTTAAATTTATTTCTAATCTCATCACTCAAGTCATGGATTTGTACAGGTTTTACTGATGAACCTACATATACCTGTGATCATTCTGCAATGAGAATTAATGCTGTCCTCTCACTTCTACATTATTCACACGTGAACGACACCTCACGTGTTTGTCTACCGTTTTCCCACAATATAAAACCCCCACCCCATCACCACCACCACACACACACACACACACACACACACACACACACACACACACCCCTTTTTAAACAATGGTCATGTCTTTAAAACCTGTCTCCGTGGGAGTGACATGGTCGTGGTATGTGTGACAGGACTGGAGAGGGTAAAACCCCTGCGCTCCTCCAACAGGACTGAAGCTCCAGTGTGGTTACGGACGCTATCAGGCGCGCACGGCTCGCTTTCGGCTCATGCACACAAACTGAGTGCCTCCGCAGTGAGGAGTGACCTAATATAACACACACCGGGTCTGGTCGTGGAGAGAGGAGAGAGGTGAAGGGATTTCCTCATGTGCAAACACCACGCCGTCCACGTGTAGTGGAGCTGCTCCCGGGCTTCTACTAGGATGCAGAGATCACCTGTGGATGATGCCGGCTTCCTTTCGAGATACTTTTTCTGGTAAGGTCTCTAATATCCACTGTAGTGTGACTATTTAATTATCATCTAATAATATCTAGTATCCCATTAGACACTATTACTCTTTTTATAAAATCTCAGGGAATAAAACGGTATCTATATTGCATATATAACTATAGTATATCTAAATCTATATATTTATATATATATATAAATATATTATATTTATAACAAAGTGTAGATATTACTCTTAGTCTATAAACCATCAGGGAATCTGTAGTGTATATATACAAAAGTGCATGTGGTGTACCTATAAAACTGTCCTCTATTAACATTTCCAAGTGAAAGTGAACAAGAAAACAAGAGCTAAAAAATACTAATACTATTAAAAGTATTTTCACATTCAGTTTCACATTTATTCATCGAATATAGTATATCCACATCACACTGGATTACCATTCATGTAAATCATTCAAGAAAGACATTCCCAAATGTTAGCTTAAATCCAGCTATGTTCACATGGTCATGAATATTACATTGACACTTTCATCTTAAAAAATTGTCTGAATGATACATAAATCTCTCTGAAGCAGCTGTATACTTAGTAATAATAAAGACAGAGAAACGGGTGTTAAACATGGAATTTCTGTTAACAATGGACTCTTCTGGATATTTGCAGGTGGACAAGCCCTATTATGCGAAAGGGCTTTAGGGAAAAGTTGAAGCCATCAGATGTGTATCAGGCTCCATCGCAGGATGCTGCGGACGTTCTTGCAGAACGTCTTGAAAAGTTTGTATTTTCAACACTCCATGCTTGTATTGCTGGGCTCATTTAAATGTGTGAGCTTTCCAAAAGTACACTTATATATACATATATAATTTGTAGATGTCAGACATCTTCAACACACTCATGTCTTCAACACACTCATATCTTATCCTCATTGAGTAAACCACACCTCCTTGTTTTTAGTGTGTGAGAGAACAGGTAATACTAGAGGGGCAAAAGTAGGATTGTACAAACAACCATTTGTTACTGAGATGGTTCCTATAACATGAAGATAAACAAACTTTGTGAAACACGGTTATACCTTTAAGGGTACATGTACTGCTGCACCACTATGTCTAAATGTTTCATGCATAGTGGTGTTACAGAAAGCATTTCCGGCTCTCAACCTGGTCCTGAGCCTGGGTTTTCTGAACAAATCACTATACACTAGATTCTATTATTTTGTATTTGTATTAAGTCTGTAATTTGTTGTCATTTTTATTGTCAAAGTGCTGTTAGTATCCTTAGTGCCTCTTCATTCAGTGATGGAATGAATGACTGAAAGTGTGACTCAAATCTTAAACATATTTACATCATGAAGCGCTGCTAACAGGACTCATTGTTCCAGATCCTTTTGTCTGGCCCAGTAGTCTAAAAGCTTAAATGTCATGCTGTTAAGTCAAAGTATTAATGTGGTGTTTCAGGGTAACAGGGTAAATGCCACCTTGCTTCTTCCAGTAAAACCCCAGCATGCCGTGTTTCACATAGCCAACAATATGTTTGCTTGGGTTGGCATGCCAATTTTATGGGCACCAAACATGACCTTTTAAAGTGCCAGGCCCCTAGTGGGTGATAGATGGTGTGAAGTATTTTTAAGCCCTCAAACATACGTGTCTTCTGGGATGTGAAAGGCTACTTTGCCTTGTTTAATAAGTGAGCAAAATCACCGTGGTTATATGCGAGTGCTCCGAACAATGTGGACTCCACCATTTTTACAGTGAATAGGAGGATGTGGAGAGCTGTTTAATTGTTTCTCTTGGGCTTGCTGTATCTCCACACACAGAGAATGGGATCGAGAAGTTATATCTGCAAAGAAAAAACCCAGTCTACTACGAGCGCTTTCCCGATGCTTCATTGGACCCTTTGTGTTTTTCGGAGTCCTTCTCTATTTTGGGGTAAGTGCCTAAATGTGCAAATGTGTTAAGGTTAAATGACCTGTCACTTTCTTTCTTTATCTGAAACTTATTTCGCATATGCTTACATGTGCTAAAACAAAAAAAAGGTATATGTTTATCATGAGTGCTAACCTGTCGCTGGCAACCTGCTGCTCCTCTGTGGGTATGTCAGAGTAGTCAGGCTATTGATGGTGCAGCTCACAGGCATCTGTGACTCTGCTCATGTGTCTAACATCAACTTTAATGGGGTGATCCTCCTGTTGTGATTGCCGTGTAGAAAACGCCACAGTTTGTGTGAAAATACAGCAGCAATATGTTCACTAATCAGTGCATAATGGTATGTGTGTATTTTTTGGTAGTGTATCCACTAGAAAGGCCCTGTGTGTAATTCACAGTTGGTGTAATACTGCCTAATTGTTTATTCTAGACGCTTTTGAGGCTAGCTACCACAACATGTGTATTTTGTTATGCATTGTGAGCATTACATCATTATGTGGATCTGTTATGTGATTAGACTCACGTTCCCATATTTCTTGTGCAGGAAGCCACAAAAACTGTGCAGCCGCAGCTCCTGGGCCGAATCATCGCCTCATTCGACCCCCACCATGAGCCAGAGCGAGAACAGGGTTACTTTCTTGCTCTAGGCCTAGGCCTACTATTTATTACTCGCTTCCTCCTGCTGCAGCCCGCCATGTTTGGGCTGCACCACCTGGGCATGCAGATCCGCATTGCCCTTTTCAGTTTAATTTATAAAAAGGTGTGCTGCAGTAAGCTCTAATGATGTTAAATATTAGTATGTGTTTGTATTTAGGATTTGCTGGTAAGAAAGCATGCTGTTAGATTAATCGATGGTTCTTTACTCTTGGCCCTAAGACACTTAAGCTGTCCAGCAGAGTGTTGGACAAGATCAGTACAGGGCAGCTGGTCAGCCTGATGTCAGCCAACCTGGGCAAGTTTGATCAGGCAAGTACAAGCATTTCTTTCCGTTTACACCTATTGGATGCTGTCTGTACATATCTTCCCATATTTAATGGCAACATTTTGACACGTAAAAGCTTATTTTTTCAATTTGAAAGTCAGTAGGTAAAATATGTCATATCAGATTGCTGTAGTGGCTGAGCATCACTGTGTAAGTGAAGCAAAGGAGGTTGAACTTTAGAACCCTTCAGGAAAGTTGAGGCAGGGTGATGAATTTTGATACACTTTGCAAGTCCTCTGAGGCAATTATCACCTGTATTAAATGTGGTGGGTGTGAAACGTTTTGTCTCAGCGAACACACACAAATTTCAGTTTTTTTTAAAGTACAGTTCTGAGATGCCCCACCATTCCCCTAATGATGTATTAAATGTGACGGGAGTGTCAATTTGTGGAAATGTGTTGCACTAAGGTTCATTGTTAACAGACAGATTTATTTCTGTTGTGGCAGCCAACGAAATGGAATAAAGCCACAGTTTAATATTCGTTTATAATATTTCATGTGACCATTACATATATTATATAGACTATTACGTACCACATAGATTAAATGAGCTTTATATATATATAGAAATTATATTGCAATATACTGTCCAAGTATTTATTTCTCTCCTGAACTTAAACAGTATTTCAGATATACTTCTGGTACGTTTCAATACATCCAATGATTCTCTCTTACAGCTTTTACCAGTCAAAATGTATTAACTCTTCTGTGTTTCAAACACACATAACGGTATGCAGACAGTTAACCAGAAACTGTCTTTGTTGTACAGAGCCTGGGCATGGCCCACTTTGTATGGATTTCTCCTTTGCAGTGTATCCTGTGTGTAGGACTAATTTGGGAGCTTATACAATTCAACAGCTTTTGTGCCCTTGCTGCAATCTCTTTACTGGGAGTCATCCAGGCCTGTCTTTCCCATAAAATGGGGCCTTACAAGTAAGTTTTGACCGATTCCTATTTTAGTATTGCATAGTCTTTGGATTTGTAATTTTTTTCCCTGTTATCTCATTATATCACTCCCACAAAAACCCAGATTCCACCAGAATCTGATGCTGGTTGGGCTTTTTGATGAGTTAGAACAGGTAGCTCAGATCTTGTGCTCTAATCAGGACCTTGGTTTGCCTTGTGCTTTTGAGAAATGTAAACATAGCTGGGAAGAGCTGGTAGTGGCATCTTTTCAGCTATGCTCAATTCAGACAGCATGCTTCCTGTATTTACAATCATGTCTGTATTTCCCATGTGAAGTATGCTTTCATGTTTAAGATCTTTACCCATCCAGATGACCAAAAACCATTGACTTGTGTTTTTATATAAGAGCACAAAGGGTACAGCTTACGAATAAGCGCCTTGCCCTGACCTCAGAGATTATGGAGAATCTGCACTCAGTTAAAGCCTATGGATGGGAGGAGATCATGGAAACCATCATCAGAAATATAAGACAGTAAGAAAAAAAGTGACTATAACAGTAGTTTATATATCAGAATATATATCAGAATTTGAAAATGCCTTGTTGAAAACTGTTGCGCGATGCGGTTCATTTCCTGTTAAACAAGATGCTATCTGTCTTTTTATACCAAGTTTTTATTCATTGAATTTATAGTATTTTAAAGTAATAGTAATTTAAAGCATGCTTTCAGGGATGAGGTCAAGCTGACCAGGAAGATCGGCTCTCTGCGCTACTTTTACAGCTCCGCATACTTCTTTTCTGCCATATGGGTAATCATAGCAGCAGTGGTGCCCCAAGCCTTTACCACGGGCATCACCGTGCGAAAAATCTTTACTACTCTCTCGTACTGCATGGTGCTACGCATGACAGTCACTCGCCAGCTGCCTGCTTCCATCCAGATGTGGTACGACACCATCAGGCTAATCTGGAAAATTGAGGTAAAGAATTTTCATGAAACATGACATGTGTGTCAAGCTCAGTTACCCATGCTTTAATTGTGGGATGGTTGGTATGAGCAGCACTGGTCTGTGGTTATTGTCTGAAGGCTAAATTATGAGATGCTGTTGAATCTCAATATTAAAGAATGAAGCAGTTGTTTTCAGTATGCATTTCTGCCTTTGTAGTGAGGGCTATTTAGTCAAATACAGACACGGAAAAAGGGATTTCTGCAGTAATTCCAAGACCCAGTGAACTGATAAAGACTGTATTAGCTTAGTATGCGTAACAATTCATATTCAGAAGTGCCAGTTTTTTTATTCACACCACAACCCTGTAACCAGAAAGACATGGCTCAGCGCTGCCCAAAACTGCACAGCATGGCAGATTCTTTGTATCATTGTATAACTGTTTGTACTGTCCTAAAAACAAGGCCCAAGGTAACTGTTTCTATCTCAGACTGTATCCAAAAATGTGCCTCAAAACTTATTCCCTTTTCTTTATTTTGTCCACTGTGGCTTTTAGGATTTTCTTAGCAAAGAAGAATACAAACTGCTGGAGTATGACCTCAGCATTACAGACATGGAACTTGACAACATAACAGCTTCCTGGGATGAGGTAGTCTTTTTAGTGAACTGCTCTTTGCATCTGAAAATGTAAAAATACTTTTTTTTTTCTTTTTTTTTTTGAGGGGGGGCTTAACCTAGCTCTGAATCCAATGTTTTTTTTTTTTATAAATAGCGTTTTCAGATTAGTCAACAAGCCTTGGATGCCATAAATTAGTCTGGAAAGTTACAAAGAATTGGAAATATGTCCTTAATTTTTTATGACAAAACCAAAAATATACTACCACTCTACGTATGTGGTGTTTTACACTTTCGTTTTGTAGAATAAAAATGTGATTCTTTGAGTGATTGTGTGAATGTTGGGGGTCTTATTCTCAGACTGTCTGGCTGTAAACTGAAACTCTGTTTAAATGGTGGGAAGAGACGGTTAATTGCTGTGTCCCTTTGTCAGCTGTTTTGTCACCCCATTTGAATAAGAAATGGATGCAGATATTAATCAGTGAGCTGCTGTTTAACAAAGCCTAACAGAAGTCAATGATTAAGCCGGACTCACACCCACTTCTCTATTTCAGGGTAGTCGTCACTATCCTGCTCCAGTAAAAATGCACCGGGCAATAGCACAAGCTTTTTGTGTGCTTTTGTAGGACGTTTCTCCTGGTCTGTGACAATAAAAATGACATAAACAGTTCAGTCTAACCATAACTATAACACACCATTGTATTAAACATGATCTTTTTACAGTTGCTATAACAAGCATGTTGTATTTTTCAGACAAACTTATGGCTCAGTCACAAGTTGGGATAACTAGTTAGTAAACCTAAATTTGCCAGTTCTGGACATGACATGGGATGTTCATATTTAACGCCCTTCTTTTAACACCCTATTAAAAGCAAAATTTCACCTGGTTTTATCCTGAAGCTAGAATGTTTGAAGAGTTATAATCACAAAGATAAATTAGGGACATGTAAAAATATAGGGGTGTACTGTGTTTGAGAGACTCTCTGTTATGGCAGGGGATTGGTGAGCTCTTTGAGAAGATTAAGCAGGAGAACAAAGCAAATGGCTATCCAAATGGAGATGGGCTCTTCTTCACCAATCTCTACGTAACACCTGTGCTTAGGAGTATCAGCTTGCACTTGGAGAAGGGTGAAATGTTGGCAGTAGCTGGATCCACAGGATCTGGAAAGGTAGGATTACACGCTTGATTAATTTTATTTAATTAAATAGTCTAAGAAAGACACTAGATACTTCATGAAGAGACAGAAACGCATTTCACACCTACCACACCTGTCCTATGTTATCCTCTGTATGGGTAGAGCTCCCTGTTAATGACCATCCTGGGCGAGCTGGTCCCTTCCTCAGGAAAAATCAGACACAGTGGCCGTGTCTCCTACTCCTCCCAGACTGCCTGGATCATGCCTGGCACCATCCGTGACAACATCCTGTTTGGGTTGACCTATGAAGAATACCGCTATAGCAGAGTGGTTAAAGCATGCCAGCTAGAGGAGGTAATTTATATCTTTCGATTAACTCACTTAGTTGTATTTTCCTGTCCTTTTATTTCTCTTGCATCCACTGTCTCTGTGTGTGTGATTCTGCTCTTGATTCTCTTTTTAAACTTTCCACTTTCTGTCTATTTGATCTACTTTTTGTCGTAGTCTAATCTCATACCACTCGGAATGTTCAGCTGGCAGTTGAACTGAGAATCTTTGTTAGATACAATGCTGCATTACTGTGTCATATTACTCAATATGGCTCACCCCCTTCACCTGCAATCTCTTGATACCAAAACAGCCAATCATATGCAACCAACAGCCATTATGAGTGACAGAGCCCCAGTTTAATCGAGTCTCTTGTGAAAAGAGGCTCACAGATCTGAAATGGTTCATAGACTGCATAGCCACATTCAGTCCTCAACAAGCTGTTTATCTCCAACCAAATTCTTTATGACAGTCACAACCAACTTTTCTCAGGAAAAAAAAACGGAGGAGCATATTCGAGTAAATAAGTATTACTTTGTGTTCTGTCCCCATAAAATTATATAATAGACATATAATAATGCGCATGGCTTTTAGAAAGGGTAAATTTTAGCTCCAAATTGCAGTATGAAATGTAAAGAAACTGGATATTTATATTATCTTATCTGACACTAGTGTAGCTTCCTTGCAGTGCAAAGGTGTTCGTTTTTATATGTAAGGAATAAAACATGATTATTATAGGCATGCTGCTACAGGAAAATAATCAATAATCATGCTGCTACAGGAAAATACAAAAGTGGATTCCTTGTGTAATTATATACACATTAACATAATGTAATGATACATTAACTTCTAGTTAACATGACAGACAAATATTGCATTACCGGAAACTTAAGCTTAAGTTCTGAAGACTCTCTTTACCATATCAACAATTATACTTTTTTTAAAATAACAACATATTTGATGTTATATGAATTGTTTGCCATACAGATTCCTGAGACAAAGCAATAATGTATTGGGACAAGCACATTAATATAAACCTATGATTTGAATTACAGCCATCATTATTTACATTTATACAGAGAATGGCTGTTAATTAATTATACTTAATCAGCATCTTTTTATTAATCGGATGTGCTGTGGTATAAAAGAAGTTTGCCTTCCATGAAAAGTTAGGCAGCATAACCAATGACTGCAAAATTTGCACTTTCCTGTTAATGACACTTCTTGAACAGTGCTATTGAGGAGACAGTGGCTTATGCAACCGTTTTGCCTAAGCCGTCTTTTATTCATGGTATCATCTGAACAGTATTCTAAAGACAGATAGCTTCTCTGTATGTTAAATAAAAAGGAATCCACATGGCATTTTTACAGCACTAAACTGAAATGTCCATATATTAATCATATGGTCCTGACAGCCTCATTAATATACTAGTGGCTTCTTTAT
This sequence comes from Duopalatinus emarginatus, assembly GCA_028565595.1. Taxonomy (NCBI): domain Eukaryota; kingdom Metazoa; phylum Chordata; class Actinopteri; order Siluriformes; family Pimelodidae; genus Duopalatinus; species Duopalatinus emarginatus. The sequence continues at coordinate 22,548,952 of JAOVVF010000036.1, read as the reverse complement.
ACTTTATACTTATATATAATGAAAACACCCATTAACTCCATTCACAGTTTTACAGCTGAAATAAATGGGGTAGTCTATCACCTTTCAATTGTCAAGTAACACTTCAGACTTATTATACATGTAGTATAATGTAGAGTAAAATAGTTTCTCAGGTCATTTTCTCAGTAACACTTTAATTTAACTACTGATATATTTCTTTTCCCTGATGCTCCAAAATTGGACAAATGGTGTCAAGGAGTAGGTAAGATGACCCCTCATGTGAATTGTTACCCTTTATGTAATTGTTAAATGTGAATGTCAAAAAGCATGTTTGCCAATATTTGTATGATCTGCTTTAACTGCTGAGAAACATAAAATTCATTTTCATATCATCTTCATATAAGATGTAATGTTGAATAAAGGTGACTCCAGAATTATCAGGCATGTCAGTATTCTCAGTATAGTGATGTGTACATTTTGGCTTATACTACTGTATTATCACTGTGTCTGTATGACATGTTTATAGTCTGTGCTAACAGTGAGTGTTTTATGATATACCCTGATTCATTGTGTGTGAAGTCTTTGGTACAATATATTGCTCCCTATTCATACATCAAGCGGATTTCTGTGGCATTTATCTTTTCATATTTCCCACTGACAGGTGTCCTTGACTGAGCTGAAGTAAATCGTGGGATTATTTGAGTTAATCAGTATGCTATGCTGAAAAAAATAACGCATCTTTCTCCTGTGCCTTAATTTCTAGGACTTGGCAGTTCTTCCTGATAAGGATAGGACACCTTTGGCAGAAGGGGGACTGAATCTGAGTGGAGGACAGAAAGCCCGGGTCGCCCTAGCCAGGTATAGACTCAGAAAAAGAAAACTGTTCCTAATTTAACAGTATATCTGCAAAGAAATAAAATGATAAAACTTATCTGTGAAAAAGGATTAAAACAAGACAAGGGTTTTGCAGTGACCCTCATGGTATATAGATCTGTTATAAATATATTTCAAGAATTTTTAAGGAATTGCTTAACTGTAAGAAATTATTTTACTTTTCTGTAAAGCTTCTCTGGGACAATGTCCATTGTTAAAAGCACTTTACAAATAAAATGTAATTTAATTGAATTAACCATTTCAATATTTCAAGAATAATGAGAGTGAACTGTTGTACTAGTATAACTAAGAGGATTTAAAATATATTTAAAGAACAAACAAATTATTAGAAAATATACAAATCATTTACAAATGGTAATGCAAACTTTTAAACAGACATTTTTCTGAAGTTTGTTACTCATGATGAAGACTGAGTGTAGACGATATACTGACAGATTCTCCACTGTTTCTAATGTAAAGTTTAATTCATAAAACTGAAAGTAATGTTTTGTTTGAATCATTTAGGGCTGTGTACAGAGATGCTGATACCTACCTGTTAGATGCACCGTTCACACATTTGGATATTGCTACAGAGAAAGAGATATTTGACAAGTATGTATATAAAATATGAAAGCTGTCACATGCAGTATAAAATGATCATGGTAGTCCTTTCTTGAGTTCAGCTGAACTATATGACTTGATATACGATAGGAATAATTTTCAATATATTGTCACATATTCCATTATCTGTTCAGTTTTAAACCAGTTGTAAGCAGATGTTTTTCTCCCAGGTGTCTGTGCAGGCTCATGTCCTCTAAGACACGTATTGTGGTCACCAACAAGATTGAACACCTAAAGCGGGCTGACAAGATCCTGCTGCTGCACAATGGTGAGTGTTTCTTTTATGGCACGTTCTCAGAGCTACAGTCACGGCGGCCTGACTTTAGCTCTTTGTTGCTGGGACTGGAGGCCTACGACAACATTGCAGCCGAGCGCCGCTGCTCTATCCTCACCGAGACACTACGCAGAGTGTCTGTGGATGAAACTTCAGCAATGCGCCCTGATCGGCCCGCCTACCGCCAAGTGGCTCCGCCCACCTACATAGACGAGAGGAAGGCTTCAGTGATCATCAACCCGCTGGTGGCAGACCGTAAGGCTTCCTTCATCCAGACAATCGAAGAGGAGGTCAAGCGGCCACTGCCTGACCGTAAGTTCTCCCTGGTGCCTGAGAACGAGCTGGTGGACGAGTCATTCATGGGGAACGATATGTATCACAATCATGGCGTGCACATGGCAGGCCAGAGGAGGCAGTCTGTGCTGGCCTTTATGACCAATGCGCAGGGTCTAGGTAGACGTGACCAGCTCCAGTCCTCCTTCCACAGCCGACTGTCCATTGTGCCCCAGAGTGAGCTGGCCTCCGAGCTGGACATCTATACCCATCGACTGTCCAAAGACAGTGTCTACAACATCAGTGGAGAAATGGATGAGGAGAATATTGAGGTAAGATAGGTCAGACATGGTGGTTCTTAGCTGCTTAGAGTGAATCTTTGTAACAAAATTAATATTTTAACTCTTAAAAACGTGCAGCCTGGGGTTTTTGGGTTTTCTCCGACAGCATTGTTCTATAGATCCTGAAAGATAGACTTTCCCTTGATTCCCCCAATAGCAGTTTATAGTTCAGAGCCTAAGCCAGCCAAAAATATTTTCACAAGCTGAACTGAACAATACTTCAAAATCATATCAGAATTAGATATATAGATACAGTGCATCTGTATATCCAGCATATAGAAAATAGAAGTTGACTCTAGTTTTCTATAAGCCAGCACAACTTCTTATCATATTATCCAGTCATGCATTTTTGAAAACTGTGAATTTCACACAACTTGGATGTAAAATCAATTTCATTTTATTTTCCATAGCAGTAGTAGTAGATTGACCTAGGGGTCTCTGCTACTTACTGTACCACTCTAACACCATACAAGACTTAATATCTTAGAAAAGGGTAAAGATACTTAATTGGGGCATCAACATAATTATAAATACAGTGCATTTTTTTCTTCACATATCCCAGCTGACTAATAGAATTGTGGGTACAAGTCAAATGTTGTATAGAATATAACACTGTAGAGTAATTAACAATGTGTTTTACACAGGACTGCTTTGCTGATGAACAAATAGAAGATTCTTTTGAAACCACAAAATGGAACACGTATCTCAGATATGTGTCGGCCAACAAAAGTCTCACCTATGTTCTCATCTTCATTCTCATCATTTATACTATTGAGGTAATCACATCTTAGCATATATTTGAATGAATATTTAACTCTGACAAAAAAAGTGAATGTAATCACTCATTACTAGTTAGCTTTGGGAATATTTGGCTCATATTGAATGAATGGATGTTTGGATTTGATAGAATCTGATAATCAGCCTAACTGTGCATTGTACATTTGACATTGGGGCAGCTGGGTTTTGTCTGTCTGTTGATTGTTTGACTACCTAACTGAGGCCAGCTGTGATGATGGGCAAAACAAAACTATTTACAAACATGAAACCGGTCCATTTGGCAGAAACACTTGAAAAGGGTTCAATGATTCAAAGACTAAAAAAAGAATCAAGTGTCTTTTCCTCAGTCCTTTGCTGAACATTGCTCAAATTTCTGTTTGTAGGTGGCTGGATCTGTTGTTGGGATTTCTCTGATAACTGAGTGAGTAAAAACTAAAGCCCCCTTCTTTATCATATAGAGACCATGAGAACAAACCATGATAAAAAATGTTCACTGGTTTTTATGGTTTTATTTATGTTCATATATTCAGTAAGATCTGGAGACAGGAGCAACCTGGCCCAAATGCCACCAAACAAACCAACATGTCACTGTCTGGCACACAGTACGCTGTCACTGGCCCACAAAACAGCAGCTATTACATCATTTACATCTATGTAGCAACTTCAGAGAGCATCCTAGCACTGGGTTTTTTTCGGGGACTACCTCTGGTCCACACCATGATCACCATATCCAAGAAACTGCACCAGAAAATGTTGAGTTCTGTGCTAAGGGCACCAATGTCTGTCCTCAACACTATGAAGACAGGTGGGTGAGATACAAATGCATATGCACTATGCATGTGTTTTCATTTGACGTGGTGGTGTTGTCAATATTTGCAGTCTGTTTATATTTTTAAAGGTCGCATCATGAACAGGTTCACTAAGGACATGGCCACTATAGATGACATGTTGCCTCTGCTGATGTTTGACCTTGTACAGGTTTGTACAGATTAATTCAAAATAATGCCAAAATATTTTTTGCAAATTGAACTACAGCAATAAGAAGGATGATGTACCAGTCAATCCATCATTCATTTAGCCTGCCTGCATGAAACACTTTCTTTACTCTGTATAGCTGACCCTGGTGGTGCTGGGATGTATTCTGGTGGTGTCCATCATGCGGCCATACATATTCCTTACAGCTACACCCCTGGCCATTGTCTTTATTGTGATGAGGAAATACTTCCTGCGAACAGGTCAACAGCTGAAGCAAATGGAGACAGAAGGTGAGATGAAACAGATATGTAGATCCCAATCTTTGCATATACACACTGCCAATCAGGAACAAAAGTGTTAAAGTTTCCTTCACATGTTCCCTTACCATATGTTTGCATAATAATCAGTGGTGCCAGCTTTGTATCAGAAGGTGATAAAAAACAATCTACGGATCAGAAAAGAATTCTAAGAATGAGCACTGCATTCCAGCAGAGGTTATATGAAAGGCTAGAGGGGAAGCCTAGGGCTCATAGTTTAAGGCAGATTACTGACTGTACATGGATCAGACTGGGATATGACTTTTCCAGGGGCAAGGCAGAAATTTTGACAAGGCCCTGGCAAAAGGTCAGCAGCCTGGCAGAAAACAGGAGAGGAGAAGAGGATGAATGAGTCAGGGAGGAGGAGATGGGATATCTCAGAGGAAGCAACATGGGCAGAAGTCAGAATTTGGCTTCTTTGTTTTGTCTGTGTTTATCTGCAGCATGATATGTCCCAAGTGATGCTATAACCCCACTGCTGACCCAGGCTGTCCAGATCACTTCTCACTCTGCATCATGAACAGGAAGCAGAAATGTGTTATGCTCAAATACTGATGGCTAGTCTTTATATCAGTCTTTCTAAGGTCACACAGGGTACAGGATTTTCCACATTGAACTGGGACAACACAACAGCAGAGTTCCCCTGACCATGCTATCGTCATTCACTGAATTGGGAAAACTAAGTAACGTTATTTCTCTAAAGCTGCTTTGGGACAATGCCCATTGTTTACAGCGCTATACAAATAAAATTGAAATTGAAATTAAAGTGGGGTGGGTGTGGGGAGTTGTGTGGAGAGTTAAGTGGAAAGTGCCCTAGGAATGCACACATGTGCTGATGAACATTGAAAATGTGATGGTAAATAAAAATGGCTCATAGTAGAAACATGGTGTCTGCATACGTGCAGGTGAGGCTAGTATGTTAATGCGTAGAGGCAAAAGGACAGAAGACAGACTTATTTCTTCCTTCCTTTTCCTGGCTTCCTTTTAGGTGGGACCAGGTGTGATAGGTTGTATAGAATGGCTCAGAATGTTTAGGAGCACAAGGTTATATTTCAGAATGCAAACATCAAGAGTCAGTACTTTTGAATCTGCTGTTGTATCCGATTCACAAGTAATATTACAATATACAATCCATTCTTAATATTTGAGGGGATGAAGTAAAGATATCAAAAGATATAGAAGCAGGACAAATAATTTATTTTAATCATTTCCTCCATCAGCCTGTAAATCAAATGGCACAATCCTCTGCTAATATGAATCCCTTTTCTCTCTTCCTCCCATCCTCATCCAGCTCGGAGCCCCATCTTCTCCCATCTCATCATCTCATTAAAAGGACTGTGGACGATCCGGGCCTTTGACCGGCAGGCGTACTTTGAAACTCTGTTCCATAAAGTCCTAAACACACACACAGCCATCTGGTTCCTCTACCTTTCCACCCTGCGCTGGTTCCTCTTCCGTGCTGACATCATCTATTTCTTCTTCTTCACACTCGCTGCCTGGATTGCAGTAGGAACCAACCGTAAGCGCTCTCTTCCATTTCCACTCTAAAGCTATCCTGTTTACAGGAGCCTTTTTTCACTTATGCACCCTCGGTAGTGCACTCTATGTGAACTAGTAAGCTTTATGTAAATGGCCATGCTGGTTGGAGATGAATACTGGAAGTTGCGGCGGTTGTAGACAGTGAGCAGATGCTTGAATGCTTGATTGGGTAGGTGTCACAGACAATTTGACTGAGAGGTAATTGCTAGCAAGTTTTTGGGAAATGACTTTGAAGTGAATTTTGAGGTCATTGCCACTGTTGTGCTCAATGTTTACTCACGTGCTTGTGTGTTATTCCACAGAGGATAAAGTGGGTGAAATTGGTGTCATTATAGCCCTGGCGATGCTCATTCTAGGCACCTTCCAATGGTGTGTCGTCACCAGCATTGCAGTGGATGGAATGGTATGTGTCCTCTCTCTCTCTCTCTCTCTCTCTCTCTCTCTCTCTCTACACAAAAATTCTTTCATTCTTCTTTGCAACTTTATTTGTTCTTGCCATTCACTTATGTAAAGTTGTACCCCAGGTTGTCTTTGACTGTGGCTAAAAAGCAGAAATTGTCCTGTACTGTAATAGCATAGAAGAGATTGTGGCTGAAGGCTGTTGCCAATGCAGGGATTTTATTTTTCAGCACAAAGTCTGTTTTATCTTATCAGGGTGCAGAACATTATGTTCTTCCACAGGAAGTGGTAAAATGCGTTATTGATATGCATATAATGTCTGCCCATACAAACTCCTGCACACTTGCAGATATTCACCCTGAAAGTCATGGATACAATTAGACTTACCTCCTTTAACCTGCACTCAATTACAAGTACAAGAAGTTCAAGCATCATTTGGAAGCCAAACAAACCAACATTCATGTTTAGGCAATTACTTGGCTTGCTTACATCATTTCTCTTTATTCTCACCTCCAGATGCGTTCTGTGGAGCGCGTTTTTAAGTTCATCGACCTGCCGTCTGAGGAGCCTAAACCTAGGCTGGGCCAGAGAAAAGCCTCATCCCTGATCATTGAGAACCCAGAAGCCTGCACTGACACTTGCTGGCCCAGCCACGGGCAGATGGACATACGCAATTTAATAGTTAAATACACTGAGACGGGACATGCTGTGCTCAAGAACCTCTCTTTTAGCGTGGAGGGTGGACAGAAGGTAGGTGTAAGTGCGAGTGCAGTTGACCATTAGTTTACAAACCTTGATTTCCCTTAATATAAATCTTACAATCTTACAAATCTTACAAATCTTATAAAGCTAAAGCTATCCCTTGAGGAAAACTTTGTGTGTAGCAAATATACAGCAACAAACGATGACTAACAGCCAGATGACTATTTTAAGCCTGGAAAAGAGAACATCCTAAATTTGTTATTATGGGTATCTCTATAATGCCAATCAGAGCATGTTTCTGATTTTAGAGATCTGTCCCCAGGACACAGGGAACAATTAGGTACCCTCAAACTAATGGACGAATTCACTAATTCACTTTACATACTATATAAGCGTCTATGTATGCAAATAACTGATATTTTTTTTGTTCTTAGGTGGGCATATTGGGTAGGACAGGTTCTGGAAAAAGCACACTACTCAACGCGCTCCTGCGTTTGGCCTACACAGATGGAGACATGTTTATTGATGGCGTCTGCTGCCATAACATGTCTTTACAAAAATGGAGGAAGGCCTTTGGAGTGGTGCCTCAGGTATGACCACAGCTTTGAATAACACAAATTTGTCTTGTTCTCACATTATAAAAGCCCTCTCATTTTGGTAACTACTTCGGCTGTTACAGAAAGTTTTCATCTTTACTGGAACATTTCGGTTGAACCTGGACCCATATGGATGCCACAGTGACAAGGAGTTATGGAGAGTCGTTGAGGAGGCAAGTCTTATTGGTGTAACTACTGTTATAACATGTTATGTTATGTAGCTACCTACCTATGTACCTACCCACCTACCTACGTACCTACCTACCTAGCTACCTACCTGCCTACGCACCTACATTCCTACCTACCCACCTACGTACCTACCTACCGAGCTACTTACCTACCTACCAACCTTCCTATCTATCTTTTCAGGTTGGGCTTAAGTCAGTCATTGAGCAATTTCCAGATAAGCTGGATTTCCAGCTGGAATATGGGGGACACGTGCTTAGCTACGGCCACAAGCAGCTGATGTGTCTGGCTCGATCCATCCTCAGTAGGGCCCGAATCTTGCTGCTGGATGAACCAAGTGCTCACCTTGACCCCATGTAGGTGATCTACCAGTATATCAGCAGCACAATGTGCATAGAAGACATCTTACATTGTTCTGTGATCTGTGCTGAGAAACCACTTAGCTAGAAACAGGGAAAAGCTTGCTTAAGAGTAATTTAGTAAACTTAATTTAAGATTACATTACTACACTTTTGTAGTTTTTGTCTTCGTTAACTGAGTTGTGTTTCGGTAACTGTGGTGGATTGCAGCACTGTGAAGGTACTGAAGAAGACGCTAAGACAGTCCTTCTCCTCCTGCACTATTTTACTGTGTGAACACAAGGTGGAACCTCTGCTTGAGTGCCAGTGCTTCCTGGTAAGGCAATCATCTGTCATCATTTTTATTCCTCCAGCTTAGCATGGTCAAACTGATGTAATACACAAATAGAAAAACCAACATCCATGCTACTGGTAGTTGTTCCCCAATATTAAAATTAATTATATAAAACTTAAGAGGCAGTTTTTGTACTGTAAAATAATAGATTACTATGTAGCATTACATGTAATTAATACAGTGTCCTGTTATAAGAAAATCAACAAGGTGGTCTGATGTGACCATGCACAAAGTGGTTTTACATTTATCACTCTCATTTTTATTTATTAATAAATAAAATGTTTGTGGTTTTAAGCTAGTTCCTGGAGACTGTGTGAGAGGTACAACAAAAGATAAAAATAATAAATAAAAGTTAAGACAAAAATTGTCAAGTTGAATACAAAATACAGAATGTGCAAAGCTCTCTGTTCTGTGTTGAAAAACGTCAGTGTTACAAAGTGTTAATGCTGGACACTCCTTCTAGAAATGTTACATAAATGTCTGCAGACAGAAAACGTACCCATAACAAGTGGTTTTAAAAGACCTGTTTATCCTACACACATGCCATACAAGTTATATTTGTACAGCACAAACCAATATACAATTAGAAATCATACTTTTGAATTAAAATACACAGACATGCCGAAAGTCATGAGACAGGAACTAGTATCATATACACTAGCACCCCCTTCAGCCCTGCGAAGTGCAACCACTCGATTCCACAATAGGATAGGAGACAAGGATGGATGTTAAGCCATGTCATCTGCATATCCGCCCACAGCTCTATGGTATTTGTATGTGCAAATACTCAATTGGGCTCATGGTGGGTGAATGTATAGGCCACACCATTCATCTGAACTCTCCAGAATGCTCCTTAAACAAAATCTTGGACAACTTGGGCCCCAATACACATGCATTATGCTGCTGGAATACCTATTATTGTGGGGGTACATGAAGTCTATAAAGTGCTGCATAAAGTCACCTGCAGATATGTGAGTGGGACCACCAGCACTGTATGTGCATGTGATTTCTGCTTGTCTCTTCACACAGACAATTCTAGCCAGATGTCGCCAGTCACAATCAATTAAGCACCTATGGGCGGTCAGTATGTCGTCCACTGTAGGTGGTAATGCCTTCTATGATGTATTTCCGATAAACACGTGACACTGTGGATCGAGGAATGTTAAATGCCTGCACAGCTTTGGAAATGGAATGTCCTATCTTGCACCCACTATTACGCCTAAATAAATTTAATGGCCAGTGTTCAACCTCACTCACAAGATAATATGTTACAATTTATACACGTGTAGTAATTCCCTAACTGTTCTCTGAGGTAACACCACTTGATAATCAATTAACATACTGCTATCACATAACTTCTGGCAAGTCAGTATATATCTGTTGTCCCAGCACAATCATTTCTGCAGTGCATTGCAGTATGACATTACATAATAATGCATGCTTCATTAGTTGCATGGTTAATTTTGACATACTGTCATATTATCAGCAATATGATCATATTTGCATTCATAAATAGTAAGATTACATAACAGATAGCATTCATAATATAAGCTAGATAATAAAATAACTTGCTTGCACAAACTGCTTTGCTATGAACAGCCAACATGTCAATGCTGATTAATAAATTCAGCATAATTGTTGCAAAATGGGAGGACGCTGGCTAATGTAAATATACGATAAGATCGAAATAATTAGTGTCACAGTGGACCCCTGTGCAAACGTGCAGATGCCCATATTCTTAATATGTCATAGCCCTTTTATGACATGCAGCGCCTATTCCTGCTTACGTGACCCAACACTAGAAAAACAAGCATGGCTTCTAAATAGTATACATCCACTGTGGTATTTTAACACTGCTGTCCCAGTTCACAGCTTTAAAAATCACTGTACTATATGCAAATACTGAGATGGCAGCCATGACCAAATAACAACAAAGCCAGTTACTTGATTTTGGTGATTTTGGTAGCAATTTGACAGACTTTTATTTAATCAGACAGTTACATTTGAATACATTACAAAATAAATTAGTCATAACTTGCAGGTGTATAGTATGTAACTATATAATAGATTATTGGTATTAAAGATTAATAGTATTAAAAGCACGAAACCATTAGCATTTGCTAGTGTGGTAATAATGGTTACCATGTACCATGATAAGCCAGTAAATCTGTTGTTAAGGAGGGAGACAAGCTACCATAAAGACCACATATAAAAATGTATCCAATCATGGAAGCCTCACTCTGTTTGTTCTGATTACTGTGTCCTGTAGGTTGTTGGGATGCTGCACTATACAGAGTAGTAGTGTTTGGCCAATCACGTCCATATGTGCTTATTGATCATCTCACGATAGATTATAATTGGGTTGAAGCTCACGGAGACACTGTACAACAGTAACAAAGAAAGCTTGATATTAAAGCTTACAAATGCATCCTGGACAATTGTGTGCTTCCAGCACTGTGCCACCAGTTTGAGGAAGACCTAAAATACAAGTGTGATGGAAACAGGTGTCCACATGTTTGGTCATATTAATGTATGCCAATATGCAAAATCATGTATGCAAAGTGATATACCTTTATGAATCATTCGTGATTTCTTATACATACCTATTTGCCCTTCTCTACTGAGTTGAGAAAATCTTGGATTACAACCGCACTGTCATTCTGTTATACTAGCCATGTTTAATATCATTAATCAGGTTTGATTTTAACGTTTTTTTAATAATTTTTTTATGTATGCTCACCTTTATGCTATAGATGATGGAGCAGGGCAAGGTAAAGGCCTATGATTCCATCCAGCGCCTGCTAAACGAGACCAGCCAGTTGAAACAGGCCATGAGTCCAGCCGAGCGCCTCAAACTCTTCCCCCGCCGCAACTCTAGCATGCGTGTGCCGCAGCCCAAACTGAACTCCCTCACACACACACTGCAGGAGGAGACCGAGGATGACATCCAGGACACCCGTCTCTAAGATCCAGGATATCGGACACTACAGAGACTCTGCCTTCATGAGCTCCTCCTAACTTAGGACTACTCCTGTCCTCTACATGTCCTCATTTTACACACTTATTCTGAAGTGTTTTTTTTATAATGCGTGCTGATGATCTGCAATATGATTGTGGTACAATAAATGACCACCTTTTTATATATGCAGTAAATGTAATTTAAGGTACTTCATAGACTTTTAGAACAGGAGTTAGCAGGAGCCGGAACGATCTTCCCACTGTAAGACACTTTTATCATGTTGTTCCTCTTGGTGGCCTTCACAGATTGTTTCAGAGCAAACAAGTGTAAATCTTTCCTTCATTTTATTTATTGAATTATCAGTCTATAAGTCTAAACCTGTTTCTGTAAAAGTACTACAAAATGGAATTCTGTATAACGCATGGACAACTTTTACTTTTATATGAAGGAATCTTATTTAACTAACAAAGTAGACCCAAAATAAAATGCAATCTGTTAGTATTATAGACTTTTTACACTACCAGCCAAACATCTAAAAACAGTGCTAACTTTGGGAAAAAATAAACATAAAAAAAATATTTTTTCAAAAGATAATAAATTGGAAGTTCAAAATAATCTAAAATGTATCTTTTCAACAGGTTTCATCAGATATGTTGCTGAAATGCCTTTTATAACGTAGTGTGTGCATAATTATTTGCAAACCTGTATTCTGATCATATATCATATTTCCATCTCTAAGCCACCAACCTGGGTTGAATCATTTACAGGTAATATTTACGTTTCGATGAAGTAGACCATGGCATAAACTGATATCATTTTCAATTGTGCAAAAACTGTAAAATGCCTATCAAAAACAAAGAAACAATATATGACAATCAAATGGTTTGTTAACAATATTCAGCAAGTTTGTTGCAAAATTAACTGTAATAATATGTACTTAGACAATAAGTCTAAATACTCCACTGCTTGGGTAGACAGAACAAGCTTCAAAAATGACCTGATTTAACTCCACTTGAGAATGTGTGGGATTTACATTGAGATTTACAGCAAGGGAAGAGAGCGGTTCATTATCAGATCACCGTTTTCACACTACAAGGCCAAGGTAATGTCTGTTTTTAAATTTGATACTTTTCCACCTGGATTAATAACACTGCAGTATGTGTGCGAATGTGTGAGGGGAAATAAAACCAACGGGTTAATGTAATTTTTAGGGTAACAGTGCATTTTAATCGTTGTGCTTGGAGGAAACAGGACAATTCTGTGAACCTCATAAGACACCTATCTCACAATTCAACATCAGTGGATGACTATAATCTCTTCTGTACATATGAACAGGTGAGTTTAAAATAATAATACTTGATTATCCTAAGTGTTTATTAGAGAAGAACAAATCAAAACCCACTGTTGCGGTAAATTTCATCAGTGGCTTCTGCACAAGGGTCAAAGTTCAAGCAGGTCCTGACTCAGCACACATTCCATGGGAAACTAAAACTACTCATTGTGGCTTTACAGACAAAAGAAAAGGACCTAACTGTCCTTAAATGACGTAAATGACGTTACTTATTGCCACATTCAGTTCACTTTGAAACAAGTGAGAAAAATCGATCAACACTATTTACAGTTCTTTTTTTAAGCTCTTCAATATACAAGCGCATCACCACATCCACTAGTTTACATATAACATTTAAGTTCCTTTTTTTTTATTTACACACATTTGGTAAAACCCTGATTAATTTTTAACAATATGTAGAACCAATCTTGCAACTATTTAAACATAAAATACTTATTTGAAAATACTTATTGGCAGAAAAAGAAAAAAACCCTAAGTTTTTCTGTTGATCATCTAAAAGCTCACAAAGCACTTCTTTTATTAGCCTTCCCAGGCTAATTCCTCCGTTTTTTTTATTTCACACTTGATACTTTAACATTGAAATATAATAAAACTATGGTCCCAAAGTACACAAGGTAATATAGTGTAACAAGTATGGACAACATTTATTATAAATACTAAAAAGCTGTCAGTAATACACTTTGGAGGAAGTTTACAGACAGGAGATATAGGGTTAGAAACGGGAGTCTATTCACGATTATTGTAGTTTTTGTGGAAGTTGGAGTTAAGAATCCAGATATCCTCTTCTGGTTGTTTGTTTCTGTTGTTGGGTTGTGTCTGCCTTGTTCTGCTGCTCATGTGGGCTCTGCTGCTGTTCGTTTGGGGGGGGCGGATGCTGCTGCTGCTGATAGTGGGGGTGGAGGTATTGATGGCTCGAGGAGAGCTGCTGGAAGTTTGCTGATGCCCCTTGCTGCTAGGGACTGGTAGCTGAGATTTGGGCCTGGCCACTCGGTGTGGGGAGGTGTGGACCTTTTCTGAATGACTGCTGTTAATCTGTCAATGGTCCACAATTCATATATGAAACAGAATGAGATGCATACATACGTTGGATTTCTGAACTCTTTTCTTCACGATTCACCCTACATCATACTACAACAACAGTTTCTTCAATTGAGTGGACACACAATGAAGTGTGATCCTCCTGGAGGTGCTGATATTGTGACTGTGCCTCTGATATTGTTGTAAACACCTTTTACAGTTGTAAAACACCTTTAATTCCTGCTGCCAATCCTAGTATATTCAGAACATTATCATTCATGAAGGTTATTATATATACAGAAAACAGAAAAACATGGCATTGCTACAGCACACTGTCCTGCTAGATAGACTCTTTATGTCAGTTTTCCTCCCACCTTCTTTCTCTTTCAACTACAGTTTGACAAATACTGACAATATAAGGTTTTTGGGAAAAGTCTTTCTTAAAAATAAGAACAGAAAAACAAACAGGTGGCAGACCAAAGCTCTAGAAACAGGATTGTAAAGCTCTGCTTTATTGTAATGCTATCAATTTGTACTCAGATGCTTCTATTCCCATTACTCTTATTTTCTAGACTTATTATTAGCCTAGGAAAATAATTTTTCCTAAGCAAAGTATTAGCAAAACAGTAATAATTTGAATCAGATATTAAAAGTATATGGATGTTATGGTATACCTACAGTGAATGAGGTCGACCAAATGTTTTATTGCAGCTACAGTTTTCTCACTTAGTCATACTCTGTAGGGGGATTATTTAAAGTTGAAAGTATGTGCTTTGTGTAAACTACTGTGTATCCCCCATACCTCCAATAAGATTAAGAGCGAGAGAGAGGGGGAACAATTTTAGTTTTTGTGGCCTTTATGTAAATACTAACTATCAGTGGTAAAATCATTAAAGTCTGGCCTTATCAGTACTGCGGCTTTTAATCACTAGTTCCCTGCTCATAAATAAACGTTTGAAGGGCTAAGGTGTTTGCTTATAAATTAAATCAGAGGTTAAATTAGTTAAACGCACTGTAGTTCTCAGCCAATGATGAGTTCATCCTGTAGAATCATGGAGGTTTACCTGCTGCACAGGAGGCTGGGTGCTATCCAGACTGCTGTCTTCTCTGGTGGCTTGTGCTTGGAGTCCAGTGTAGCTGTGCTTCACCTTTCTCCGACGAGCATCTTGACTTGGGCCAGGGAGCATAATGAAGTCCTCTTGGGACACCGCAATCTGCAGCAAAAGATAAGTATATATATGATAAGTATATATCTGTCATAGAAAAGATGGATTTGTGCCATTCCACACTGCTGTGTCTTACAAGGTTTGGAGCCGAAATTTTTTATGACATTCTTTTTTAACAAACTGATGTTTTTACCAATAACACAATTTGATCAGACCTGAAGTCACTGAAGCCACATAACACCAATTCACTGGGTACAACAGGATCCAGACTTGAAGCAACTTGTACTGAATGGAATACTGAATTACCTTGCTTATATCTGGCTCGGATTTGCTAGAGCACAAAGTCTGTAGTTCCCTAATCAGGTCACTCTCATCATCAGAGTACAGGGTGAGACCAGTCGAATCTCCATCACTAACTCTGGCGAAACACATTTAAAAGTCTCTCAGAATCAAATAAGCCAAAATGATTCCACAATAGTGTGGTGTGTCTCTGAGTGAACAGTGCCCTCTGCTGGTCATACAGAACAAACCTAGGATGATCAGCATTTGTCAATAGGTGAACATCTGAATTTGACACAGACCCTGAGGGAAAAAAAGATAGAACTGTGTTACTTTTAATTAATTATTATGTAGCATAAGAAAAATATACTCCACTTTGGCAAATAACTCTGATATATTCCTGAAGAGATATGACATCTGAAGGGGCTGACCCACACCTTCTTGTGTAGAGCTATTCACACCTATTCCAGTTGCAGGACTTGTTTTTTTTCTTGGACTGGTGTTGGAACGTCTCCATACAGCGTTATCACGCCCTTTCCTTCCACCTTTCCTGTAGGAATGGCTAATGGAGGAGAGTGGAAAACATCCACCCCGGAACTCTGGCAAGAGCTGGTTGATCTCTGAACAACATTTATACACAGAAAAGAGGCAACTGTAAATTTCTCAGTGCAGGACTTCCTCATGTGTTTGACTGGTAATAATATGGAACAGCACAGATTTGACATAAGAAATGCAGTATTCCTACAAAGATTCTTGACATGGTTTAAAGTTACATAGAAGGAGAGTTTGTAACTTATTGAAAAGCTTCAAAATGGTGCCTAAAATGTACTTTTATATATAAATTAAGTTGTCAAGATACTTAAATTTCTGTTTAATTAAATACTGATCTCATGAAGAGGTGAAACAATGGTTTAATAATAATAATTTGGCCTACAAAAACACAGGTGTACTGAGATTAATAAACAAGCCATGTGTACCTGACACTGCAGCACATGATGCCTGTAACCTCCCCTAATATGTGTAATTGCATCACAGTGTGTGTAAACACTGCACCCAATGTGTGTTACTGCACATTCGTGTATTTATTACTGCACCTGATCTGTCTAGTGGGCAACTATGCAACACGGCTTTATTGAGGACAATGTTGAGAGCCGCTCGCACTACCGCCCTCTGCCCTGGACTTAGGCCCTTGTTGCTAGGAGACCGTCGCTGCAAAGGAGAATGCTTGGCTGTTACCCGAGAGATGACAGCATCCTCAATGCGTGGGACCACCAGCACATTCCATAGACGTGCCAACCATCTGCGAGGAAGCACAAACAGTGGAACAGAGACCACAATTGGCCATCATGGACGTAGAAATGTGACCTCAAGTAAAAGACAAAAGTGTGCAAGTCAGATGCACTCACTTCTGGATGGCATGTCTCTGTTCTGGCTGAACTGGACATGAGAGAAAAACATAAGGGCCAAGCAGGGCCTCTGGGGTTCCTAGGCGAGAAAGGCAGCTGTTGAGCTGCTGCCAGACTGAACACACCCAAGACAGGGCTCTGTGGACAGGCTCGTCCGGGCTCCAGGGCTGGCCATGAGACTGCAACACAAATTTTGTTTAATTTTTCCCACATAATTACACATAATAGTTCTTCATAGTGAGCAAAATGTGCAATGAATACAATAACAAGTGGACGCTCATAGGGTGAGGAAAGGTAAAAAGGCAGCAGTCTGGTTTTTGATCAACCTAAAAGGATCTGTCACTCCACTGCTCACTGACCTCCAATGCCACCTATGGCTGCCTGCATCAAATTAATTAATTGCATTAATGTTTGCAACTGTTTATAAAAATCTTCTTGAACCTAATCACATATGCTTATGCTTCTTTTGGGCCACTGCATTCCTCCCCAAGGAATGTCATTTTGCCATCCCCACAATGGTTTGCCAATGGTGGAACAAGCTACTAAATGCTATCAGAGAGCAAAGGAGTCATGCTCTGTCTTCAACAAAAAATAAATCTCCTCCAAAAGCACCTGTTCTATATCACCTTAACTCACACTTACTGTGCACCTCTTTACCGGATCTCCTTGCAATTGGTTCTATGATTCGATTTAGTACTTAGTGCTTACTCCACGGGCTCCAACAGTACTGAAGCTTGAGTAAAAATAGGACTGACCTTGTGGAGAAGTTTTCTGCGGAGGTGGCGTCCCAGCATGCTGCTAAGTGGTTCGGTGTCCCAGCGTAGTTGCACCCAGCGGAAGTGCTGCTGCAGACGCAACTCAGCACCCTGCAGCCGTGGCTTAGCCAGTGTGCCAATCAGAAAACTGCCCTCTTGGAAGTAGTACAGCCCCTCTACACCTACTAGCCAAAAGATGAAGAGTCAAAAGTGCTTTAAGAATTTAAATTTAAATTTAAGCATCACATGCAAGACTGTAGTGCATCTACTAATTAAATTACAGTGCATCACACTGATGTTCTTTTCCTGGGAAAGACACAGACATTTTAGCTATTTTAAAATATATTTTTATAAATTGTTTTTGCCATTAATGTATTAAAAGTCAGAGCATCGCTGAGTGCTGAACAGAACATGATGGATAAAGCAGTGTTTCATCTTATTCTCTTGTTTTACCGTAATCTAACAATTCCACTACAAGTCCATGAACAACAATGAGGGTCTCACCGTGGCTTAGAGAGCGTGAGCAGAGTGAGCCTCGGTTCTCCAGAGCCTCACACAGATTCTCCAGCATGTGACTAAGTGAGTGAGCTCTCTCAAGCCCTTCTAGAACCACCACCACACACCGGCCTACAGCAGCCTCCTGTACACATACCAGGAACCCTAACACAACACAACATAACACATAACTGATTTTATACACCAGTAATCTGATGCTTATATAGTGACTAGTTTAATATTAATAAATCGAGTTTTTAGTTATAAAGAAGGTCTTACCACAATTGATGAAGGTCTCCAGCAGGTGGTCTTTAGATAGACCCTCATCTATCTCCACACGGATAACATCACATTCGATCCCCATGGCTTCCTGCCTGTGCTGAGCAGTGTGTACAAATACATACATACCCCTGAATGTGACTGATAATGTCAAGTGCAGTCCAATATCTTACTAATAGACTAATAAAAAAAATCAGCACATATTGAAACTTTTGTTCTTCACTTACCTTGATGTGGTGAGAAATCTGGTTGGCAATGTACTCCTGAAAACTTCCCTCCAGTCCATGGAAAATGACATTACGATATTGTTCAACCTAGCCAAAAGGTGGGAAACAAAGATGTGTTGAGATAAATTAAATAAATCAATAAACTAGTCTTTGGCACAGGCTACACACTGCTGTGTGGGCACTCCATATCTAAAATATTTTCTGCCAAATCTCTGTGTGTTAAATGCAGCGTACCAGGCGCACGTAATTCTGTAGCAGGGGGAGCGGGATCAGTGAGTCGTAGGTCATCTCATCCAGAGCACATTCTGACAGACCTGATACAAAGGGAAAAGAACACCAGCAGCTGTAAATCAGCATACCGAAGATCTGGAAGGGACTGTATGTCCACACGCTCACTCTGATAAAACACTTGACTAGACTGCCTTAATGTGCTTTTAATCAAGAGAGTGTTCTGGTGTCTGGGTGCTAAAAAGACAGGGCCAGGAATCATCTTACACACTCATAATGTGTTATAATAGAGAAGTGTGTCATGTGCATTTAAGTAAGAATCATTTATGATTTTATTGAATAGTTATTTATAGATACTCTCTTTTAGGAGCTTGGAAGCTGATAAAAATATCGGAATATGACTACATTTGAACTATATACAAATCACATTAAGTGAGTTCTGGTAGCAGCCATACATGCCCATGCTAGAAGGCTCCTTCCTCTATGCTTGATAGATCAGATGGTATGCCTTGAATCGGCACTTCTTTCGCTCACTTTTACTGGCAATTTTATTCCTTGTTTTTTGTGGTTTAACAATGGTTTATATAGGTTTATTAGCCTAATAGATTTTTAAATTTGTTAGCCTAATGATCACTCGCTTAACTGACATACTGCACACCACACTTGATCAACTTCAGAGCTAATTTTTAAGCATTGACTATATATAAAGTAATATAGAAATACTGTTGTCATATTCCAAGCTCCATACTATATTACTACCTAATAACACTGTGCTACTCAATACATAAATCAATATTAGGCTGCAATAACACTAATGAAGCTTAAAATGAAAATGTGCTTTGCTTAATATACCTTTAAAGTGGATAGTTATCCGCTGACTTAAACGCTTACGAATCAGGTCCCAAGGTGACTGGGTCAGCTCCTGTCCTGGTAACCAGACAGCATCACCTGAAATACACACATAGCAATCATTAACAGTAGGTGTGCAATAAGTAAAATGACAATATGATTCTTAGAGACAACTGAGCTTTCATCTTGAATGTTGACAGAGATGATAGCGCTGCCTTTTTAATCTACACCGACTGTTCAGAATTTCTTCTCTCATTAATAAATCATCTATCATATTGTGTGGTGTCTTTATGTTATTTTCATATTATAATTTCCATTCTCTAAAGCACCATTGCTGACAGATTCCTGACCTCTCCTCTTCACTTAACACAAATTGCTTATATTCCTTTTAAATATGAGGAACTAAAATAAGAAAAACTAAGAATGTGTAAACAAAAACAAAACAAACAAGCTGTGAAACAGAGAAGGCCAGATAGATGAAAGAGATAGGTGAGAAGTTGGGTTTATTTTCAGAAGCCATGCATAAGGCCAGGCCAAGCTCAATTAGACCTTAATGTCAACTCATTCCCCACTTGGCCCAGAGTGGCTTTGGATTGCACCCAGGGAACAGAGCCATTTTAAAGAGTTAGCCTGTGTGTCTAATTATATTAAAAGTGTGCACACTTGGAAGGGCAAATGTTTTTGTTTATTTTGCTGGTATGTATGTGTGTACACACACACACACACACACACACACACACACACACGTGTGTGTGTATTAACCCTTTATACATCATCTCTAACTAAAGGAAACTACTAAACTACTTTATCTTACAATATATTAATAGAAATAACTGCAGTAACAAGCTAACATAGACATTATGTTCTTAAGTTGAGACAGTAAAATCTATCTCTAGCTTCTCTATCTTATAATATATTTTTACAAAAACAGAATTCAATGAAGAAAAAATTAAACAATGTTTTATCTTGCAAAAATTAACAGAGAAAGCTTTGCATCTGGCAAAGTGGTAACTGATATGTATAAAGGATCGGGTGGAGGGGGTAGGAAACACAAATCTGTTCTGATATTGGCATAAAGTTTTACATTAAAGAAAGAGATACAAGCATTTAAACTTGTATTCATGCACTCATGTCTCTTTGTGAAAGACATCATATTAAACGTGTTTCTTTTCTTTGTTTTGTCAAAGACTTGTAAACTGATTAGAAAGCTTTTACAGATGCCATTTCCTCCAATCAGAAAAATCATATAAAACTGCATTTGCTCCATCTAGTTTATTTTGTGACATTGCACAAAAGAAACCGCTGAGGTTGGGAAATTAAAACTTGATAAATGACCAAGAATAATTTTAGGAAGCAGCAGCTGTTTACAAGGCTGAGACACCTTAGAATAGCAGGCTGCCCAACGACAAACCTGCATTTGGTTTTCAGATCGCTTACCATGGGCCATACTTGAATATTTAGCAATATACACCACACACAGAGCAGCAGCTGTCTCTTACTCAATATGGCACTGCATAATTATCCTGCTTCAAGAGATTTCATTAACAGCTTTCAGAGCAAAAACTACAACAGAAGTTTTAAAAGGTTCCTTAACACCTGACTGGCAGTTTCATTTGAAGTGTGACAGGAAAGCAATTTGTACCAATAATTACATTTGACAGCATTTATTTTTGTTTGGAAAAAGCATGGTCATGTTGTGATTAAATCTGAATTAAACAGACATACTGATTTCTAAGTACATTTTTCAAATCACCTATAGTACAGCTTTTTAAAGAAATGTAACTAAATGAACAGTAAAATCCTCCATACAAACTATAAAGGTTTAAAAGGTTTCTGGTGCTCACCTATCTTTACCGAAGCCACACTGTCTGAGGAAAGACCCAGAGGTATGTCTGCTCCTCCCAGTACCTCCTGCATCTCCCAACTCCCACACACTATTTGTAGATGATCAGTTAGCAGGTGACTTAGAGCTCGCCATAACTCTGACCAGCTGGTGAGATGCTGGATGCTAACTGTGCCGATAGTAGCTCCATCCTCCAATAAATCGACAGGACACAGATGCTCAGGTGAGCCCATGTACACCTGCACCACAACCCTGTAGCAGTCTGTCAGAGTGAGCAGCCAAATGCATTAGAAAAGTAGTTTACCATGTTTTTTTTTTTACTTTATACTTGCTTTTTAAGATTTATGAGTCTTTCAGGGTTATCAGAATTCTTAAACGTCTGTGTCTGTTAAACACTGTGTGAATGCCTTCAGTTAAATCATGTTGGTCTGCAGCTTAAAATTTGCATCCAGGGATTGGACATGCCTAATACATTTGCATGTTAATAAGCTTATATTCTGCCGCATACAGCATGAGCACTAACAGCACCACAGTATGCACATATTGCCAAAACTACAGAAGGTGCATCTGCACCTGCAACTTACAGATAGTTTTGTGATTGGTTATGTTCCTTATACAGTCAGGCGAAATACCAAAAGCATTTTTACAACTATATATGCTCAGGTATAAAATAATGCCATTTCACACAGCGCACTCTTTGATTGCCATCTGGGATATAGTAACAGAAATATTGTATACTATATGTATTATCATAGGGAGAAGCACCCAGTTCTGTATATGTCGTATCACACACACAGACTCACCCAGGTTCTCCAAAAGGTTTTTGCAGTCATCTGTAGCCACATCATGTATAGTGCGGTTGCATTTGTCCCGCTTCTCAATGTCCTGTTGTCTGTGGCTACACAATACTTCCAGGCATTTCTAAAAGCATATCAATGAGACTGGTAACATTCATTCACACATCGACAGATGACAAATTAAAGCTGAGAAACTAAAGGTAGAAAGGATGACCCTGCTATGCTGTGTAAGATATTTTGCTGGCATAGTTTGGGTCTACTTGTCTTCTCATGGGGAACAGTCAGGGCAAATAAATACAGTTATTCCTACTGAGAATTAGCCTTTATCCTATGATGAAATATTTCTACCCTGAGAGGAGTGACCTCTTCCAGGGTGGCAACAGCCCCCACGAGGCACAATGACTAATGGAGTAGATTGACGAGCATGAAAATGATGATTATAAGCTAAACACCCAGGGCATAAACTGATTTGTTAGGGATCTGTAGAACCTGTCGTGGCGCACTGAAGCTGCTCTGCTAACTTGTGTTAATCCAACACCTTATGACACCCTAAGGTAGTATTTCCTTTAATACTATACCAAGTCAGTGTGTATATGTAAGCTTCTGTTACCTTGTAGCCTCTAGATGCAGCAATGTGGGCAGCAGTCCATCCATCCTGGTTGGCAAGGTTGAGGGTATAGTGGGTCATGACTGGTCTGGGGTGTGTGTGCTGGACATCCATGTTGTCCACTGAGCCACCCGTCTCAGTCTGAGGAGACGGATGGTAGAGCAGAAGCTTCAAAACATCCACATGACCCGAACTCACTGCAGCGTGAAGTGCAGTGCAGCTATCCTGCAAGAAACCCATTGATTAAAGCAAACTTGTAGTTTGCAGACTGGAACAAAGTCTCTAATCGAACATGCAGACTGAAATACATGCAAAGCATGCAAAGTAAAAATAAACTGTGTTCAGTTAACAGAGATATAATAAGAACTTATTAGCCAAAAGACATAATTAAGCTATTAACACAATATATTCTACAACAACCTTCAATTATCATCACCACGGGCAATAACGCCAGTGATACACTGCTTCTCTGTGATTGTTAGTGAAAAACTCACAGCAGTAATGTGTGAACGGTTTGCTCCAGCATCCAGCAGGGCTCTCACACACTCTGCGCTGCCATGCACAGAGGCCAGGATCAGTGAAGTCTGACCCCCTACACACTCACGCTCCACCTCGGTGCCATGTTCCAGCAGAGCCCTCACACACCTGCAAGTATACATCCCGTTGAAATGATGGCTGTATCTAATCTAGTTTCACTTTGCAATAGATCAAGTTAGGATCTTAGAGCAGAACAGAAGTACAGCAAGGCATGATAGTAATTTGCCAGTGTTATGTCATGCCTTTCTGTATTTATATCACAGAAGGGCATGCCTGATTTGTGACTGATACAGCCCCGGGGCAAAAATACACAAGACCAGAAGAGAGTGCTGATTACAATCACTGAAGGGGTTTGCTGAACTA
The DNA here is from genome assembly GCA_028565595.1 of Duopalatinus emarginatus. NCBI lineage: Eukaryota > Metazoa > Chordata > Actinopteri > Siluriformes > Pimelodidae > Duopalatinus > Duopalatinus emarginatus. Next base: position 22,525,249 of record JAOVVF010000036.1, on the reverse strand, counting down.
CAAATGACAAGAGCCCTGTCATTTTTAGACAGACACCTGACTTTTCCCCTTTTTCACACAAAATGTGACTGTATGGAATATTGACAACATACTGTAAACAGTTTAGGCTCCAGACCCCCCTTGACCCTGACAAAGACTGTCACTACTGTCACTTTTCAGTATACGGGAGAATATACACACTACAGGAACAAACACATATATTATGAATTAGATGAGTAAATGTACTGAGATATTATATTATAACATAATATGCACTTACACATTTTTATTAGGAATAGCTGTACACTTGCTCTCATTAATGCAATGATCTAACCAGGCAATCATCAAGTAGAAGCACAATCCATAAAAGCATTCGGTTAACATTCACATCAAACATTATAATGCAGAACAAATGTCAGTGACTTTGACTGTCACACGGTTCTTGGTGCCAGACAGGCTGCTTTGTGTATTTTAAATTCAGGGGTATCTCCTTGTGTATTCCACTGTCAGGTCAGAGCTCACATAGTGCGAAAAACAGGGAAAAAACATCTAGTGAGCAGCAGTTCTGTGGGTGGAAATTGGAATAATTGTTGAGGTCAGCTGAGAATGTCCAGATTGGTCTGAACTGACAGAAAGGCAACACTCGCTTGCATGTTTTGGGGTAGTGGAGACCCAAAAAGGTGCATTAGAAATCAGTGACAACATCTACAACCAGAAGTGACTGTCTCCAAAATGTTCAGGATTACTTTAAACACACAAGCATACTTAAATCCACCCCTTAGAATTATGCTAATTTTGCAACTAACTCCAAAAAGCTGGAGCAGCATATTTACTTGCCATTTCTCCCAGTTCAGTAGAGGCTTTGAGAAGAAAAACAAAGAGAACACTCAAGCTGTATGCTTTTTATGGTCAAAAAAAAAAAACATCAGCAAAGATAAAGCAGGGAGATCTGCTCACCCATGGTGGCCATTAGCAGCAGCAATGTGTAAAGAGGTAAATCCATTTTCATCAGGAGCATCAGCAGACACCCCCAAACTCAGCAGCAGATTCAAGCATTCTAGAGAGGAAAAATATTCATTATGTATACACACACACACACACACACACACACACACACACACACACACACTCGTACACTAAGGCTATACAGTGCATGTTGCCCGATACTTAAATTATACCAATCAGCCATAACATTCAAATGCTGGATACAGTGAATAATGTTGATTATCTCATTACAATGGCACCTGTAAAGGGGTGGGATATATTAGGCAGCAAGTGAATAGTCTGTTCTCAAAGCTGATGTGTAGGAAGCAGGAAAGTAGTGTATGGGTCTGTGTGGCTTTGACAAGGATCAAACTTGTGGTCTTGTGGGTTGTTCAAAGTGGTTATTGCATAGCAAAAGTGGTCCAAGTGAAGACAACTGATAAACCAGCAACTGGTTCATGGGTACACAAGGCTCACTGATCCTGCACAAGATCTACTGAAGGATCTGTTGCTAATGTCTTGGTGCCAGAGACCACAGAACACCTGGTATAAATTTTATGGCTGATCGGTGTATACTAGTGCATCCATACCTGTGTGTCCATTTTGAGCAGCAGAAAACAAGGCAGAGGTTAGGTCTTGTTGGAGGTGACTAACATCCATTGATGGATCTTGATTAAGCAGCATAGACAATAAAGTGACATTTCCCTGGGAAGCAGCTTGGAGCAAAATGGTGCGCCCGTCATCCAGGGGGACGGGTTCACCACAGGTTAACGAGGGGACTATGGAGGGACACCAGCCTGGGAGGAGTAAGTGACAGCAGTTACTAAAGGGGTGTTTCAAGAGGTTGCACCAAAATGTGCTCCATAATTGAGACAGTCACCCTGTTCTGTCCTGCTGACTATAGAAAATGAGGAACGAATGAGAAACCACTAAAATATAAACATCAGAAATAATGCTAAAATGAGTCGGCTTTGCTCCACTTTGCGGATGTCTGTTTCAGTGGGACTCACATTTTGGCACAATACTGAAAATATTGACTCTTAAAGACTGATTTGTGTCAATCATAAATGTCATAATTGGTGAAATTATTGATCAGATTTCAAGTCAGAACAATGCCAGAACAGGGTATGCAAACTGTATTAAACATGTAATAAAATAAAAAGAAGGCAAATGCAGTTCCATATCTGCTAAACCCATCGCAGTCAGGCATATCACAAGTAAAATTCAACTGACAACTGACATGACATGTATGTAGACATGGAGTGTTTAGGAAAAGCAGTAAGGCAATGCAAGACCAGATGAAGCAAATTATAGTAAATTATTACTTAAACAAAGCTTTAGTAAATGAGTGACCTAAAAAGTGCTTGACGTGTGTAAATAACTGTATAGAAAAACACTTTAATCTCTTAGTGAGAAAAGGGTGAGTGCAAGACTGGGGAAAAGTATGTAAGAGGGTTTAAGTAAGGTACATAAGCTGTGACGCCTGTGGATGCTTGTGTCCTAGACACTACAAAAAGTGCCCTCTTTTTGACTACTGCAGGTGGAAATCATGCCTCAAGTAAGAAAATTGTAGTGCTTGGTGAAATCTATTTTACCATACAAAGACCTTCTTTAATCAGGTAAATGTGTAGGTTATTATAATTTTAGAACAAGTATTAACTAAAATGTAAAAGTTCTGCAAGCTAAATACAATTATTAAAATATGCTGTGCATGGTAGTGAATCTTAAGGTACTGTGAAATATATCAGTTATCCGGTTCCTGTAATTATTAAGCAATTTGCTTAACCTTAATGGTGTCTTGGACATTTCTATATCAATTTCTTTTTCAGTGGATGTGTACAATTGCAGGGAAGCATGGCTATTGCTATCACATCCTCATGGGATCATGGTTTTCATTTACATAAAACATTCAAAAAATAAAAACCCTGTGAGCCACCATTTTGAGAGCCCTTTTTATATATAAGCTAAACTCACGGAAATATGATTACAAATTTTTTGTGGGTATACAGTAATGAGACAAAATACTTTAGTAATTTCATGACCACTAGAACACTCAAAGTGTAACAGAAAATCTCATGCAGGAAAAAAAACACAGTCTCCGTCTGACTTTCTACACATGAAGAAAGAAAAAAACAAACAACAACAAGCTGAGTGCACAGACAAGTGACAGGCACTGCAGGTGAATGGGTTAATTGTAAGGCAAACAGGAAGAGGAGCATGCTGTACACAGATGGAAGTAGAGGGAACAAAAGGGAAAGAGCAGCATCTGGCATCAGCTTCAGAGTTGGAGTAGGTTACAGCAAATTGTCCTCAAGACCCAACTATTTATGTGAAGATTGAAGCTTCAACCCCAAACCTATTTACACATTGCTATTACTAGCAGTGTGAAAAGGTTACTGGGTTGCTACATATCTTGGTTTTGCAGATTTTCCTTTTTAAGAGAAACCCATGACTGCTTGCATAACCCATGAAGCCCATGAAGTAGGCATAAATGGTACCTAATATTGCCTTTATATGTTCCTGGTGGCGTACAGCCACTATTGGTTGACCTCGTAGTGAGTTCAGAAGGCACACTTGGAAAAAAAGCATTGCACAGGAGTGAAGAAGTAGTAAAAGGGCGGGTATTGGACCTGAATATCTGTTTACCTGATGCTGCTGCCAGGGGGCTGCCTTCGTGCTGGGGGCTATGGGATGGAACACTAGCGGGGTTTACAGTAGGGCTACTGACAATGGTAGCGATGGCGCAGGACGTAGTGGTGACAGGGGAACAATCCACACATGCTGCCGCCGCCTGCGGCTCCTGCTGCCTGCTAGGGCAGGGCTCACCCACCTGAGATGCAGTCAAGGCTGGCACCGCACCCCCCAGGTCCAGGGAAGGTTTGGGCGGAAGCTGAGGGGTGCTGGCCGACTTAGGTGGTCCTACCCCAAGCCCAACTGCTGGGGACCTGCTGGCTTCACCCACTACTTTGATTGGTGGGTGAGGAGGGGATGGTGTCTGAGATAGTCCAGGCTTTTTTGGTGGGATGGGAGGTGGATTGCCTCTGTCAATACGTGCCACTGTGGGTGACTTAATACCAATCTGTGGATGACCCAGCCGACCAGCAAAAGGTCCTCCCTCTGAAGCGGAATGGGACAGCCCAGGGCGAAGGGCTGTGGGAGGGCCTGCTGTTGGTGGGCTGGTAAAACGTGAGAGAACTTGTGTGACTGTGTGACGTGCTTGTTGCTTGGCAGCAAAGTTGTCTCGGTTAGTTGGAGACAGGTCTCGTGATGGGGGGCCTTGATTGGATGTGCCGTTTTGGTCCTGCTCTGAAGCCGAGGGTTGGAATTTATAGCGGGCTGCCTGGACACGGGACCCTGTAGGTAGGGCAGTGGCAGTGCCAGGTGAATGTAAAATGTGAGCAGAGTTCAGTGCCACCTGGCTCTCCCCTCCATTCTCCGCCTGACTGCTTCCATGGTGTGGACCCCTTGTGGTACTAGGGGTCTTAGGGAGGTTCATGCTAGTGTAGCTGGTGCCTGTGGGCTTGACAGGGATGCTCAATGGCAGTTTTTTCGGCATTTCAGTCTCAGACAGTGTGTCTGTCTGTGAGGCAGCTGCTCGGCAGCTGGCTGCCTCGGTGCCTACAGCAACTGATGCTATGCTCTTGGGTTTGACTGGTGTGACTCCTGGTGCAGAGACCACTGCTTGGGGCAAAGTTGGAACATCTTTGCCCCGCTCTGTCCTGAGCTGTTTTACCTGTTGGCGCAGACTGTCACTTTCAGCGCGCAGTTCGGCAGCACGACTCTCCTCACGGCTCAGTCGTGCTCGCATCTGCTCGCGCTCTGTGTCAAACTCAGCTAGCTGCTTCTCCATTTCTGCTTCCATCTGCTGACTGCGTTTGCGCTCAGTGGCCAACTCCTCTTCTAGGCGGCTTGAGGTACGGCCCTCTTGCTCAGAGGATGATGAGAGCTCCTCAACTCGTTGGCTTTCCTCCACCACACGTGCTGCAAGCTGCTTGCACTCGCGCACCAGCATCATCACCACATGCTTGTTCTTCTCACGCTCATCCTTCAGCTGCGCAGAAAGCTTGCGATGCTCCTGCTCCAGACTCTGCAGCTGCATTTTCTCCAACTCCAACTGAACAGAGCATCAATACAGCACGCAGTCAGACACACTTATTTAGATTATAGTTAATAATAAGTAGTAATAATAATGAATAATAATTTTAGTAAACAGTGACTGGGCTCCAGGGACAAAAGGATTACTAAACTAGTATTTTTATTTGCAGTTGTCCAGCAGGCAGGTACGTTGACTTGTATAGCTGCTCACTGGAGATTCCTCTTTATGATATTATGCCTAATGCTAATGCTGTAACTATATCGCACACTACTCCATTCTATCCCCACTGCTTGCTGCATTATACACATCATCGTAGGTAGAATGACAAATAGCTGACAATTGGAGAGAGTGATGAAA
>JAOVVF010000036.1:22500507-22514532 GCA_028565595.1 Duopalatinus emarginatus | reverse complement strand
ATTATTATTATTTATTTTTATATATTTTTATTACATATTGTAGACCTGAATTTGTATGATTATTAGATATTACTTTACACTAATCAGATTAAGAACTTTATTCTTAGTCTATATTTAATGTACATAACTATCTAGCAGTCTTATGTTATTATATTAGGTTAGCTACCTTTTTTTTAGCCTAGTCATTTAGGTTTCTGGGTCACCAAGACTGTTTCTTTAGTAAACAATGCAGAATCATTGGCTATAGTAGCAGTGTATTAGCAAATTCAGAACGTGCTGATGCTCTACTGTTACTTTAACCATCAACTGCAAAGGTGAAAATAAACAGAGAGACACACAGACAGAGAGTCTGTAAAGTCAGTAAAAGTAAACAGATGGTGAGCAAGTGCAAAATGCATGTGTGTTTGTGACATACAGCACTCGGCACTTTAAGAACAGTAGCCATCTGCTGTTTTTCAGTAGGCTTTTGCAAATTCCTTTTCTAAAAATCCCTCATCTGTATTTCCCCTTGTCCTACTCCTCTTTATCCACCAGAGGTTGGATGCTCTTCTCTGCAAACCCAATTTACTGTCAGTTTGATTTTGGTTATGCAGAAAAAAGCAGGTCCTCATGCTTTATAATTATCAGTAGCACAAGCAAATGAGGTCATGCTTTATTACTGATGCACAACTGGATGAATTTAAATTCACTGGATCATTTCCAACATTAACTGTTTTGGTTGTAACAGCAGTGTCAACATTCATAAATTTGCAAGCCATGGTCTTGTGGAACCCGTCTTGTGACCAGAAGGTTCTCAGGTCTCAGGCAGGAGTGCCAGTGCTGTGCTTACTCTTGGGTCACACACTCTCAGTGGGACTCCATGAGTAGCCTGATTTTAACCAGAAGCATTCAGGCCTACGTTATTATTAGCATTAACCTTTATAGGCATGCACAGGCATGGCTGATGATTCAGGCAACATGCCAAAGTGACAGAGAGCAAAAAGACAAGAAGAGAGAAAAGACATCAAGAGCACAAAGAGCTATCCTGCATAATAAATAGTGGTATTTGAAATTGTTCCTACATTTGAAAGTCACCTACATTAATTTATCTTGTCTTAGACAAAATGCAATTAAAGGACTTTGCACTGCACTCCTCGCAGGCAACTGCTTTTAAGCACACTACATAGAATTATTATGCAACCCTTGGTATCAAATAAATCAATATCTTCTCTGCTTCGAATGCAGGGTGGATTTGGCTGTCCTCTATACAGATCAGTCTTGTTCAAGGTTTGTTCAGATATGAAAGGGTGTGACATGTCCAAGGGAGAAACCTGAGACACCCACAGGGTACAACTTTATCTTTCACTGCCAAAAATTACAGTCATGAATCTCTGTCCATACATTCTGGACTGTATGTATCTGAAAAGATACATAGAGAGGGGACACCTCTTAAACCTCTCAAATTTAAGCAATCACTTAGGTTCAACTTGTGCATTTGGGTAAGAAAAGGAGCAGAAGGAAATAAGGAAAAGGTGACTTCACTTAAATATTATGCCAAGAAAAGACCAGCTGGAATGTATTCTATGCAGTAGACACTGAGAAAAAAAAACTATACAAGGTTTCTGTAAAAGACCAAGAGCCAAACACTGGTGAAAAATATATTTTGATCCTGATTTTGAGCCATATTCCCCCAGTATTCAGACATTTTCCTTGGTTAAGTAATGAGTAAGTCTTTTGTACGAATGTGAGAGATTTTTGTGCTCTGTGCATGTGTGTCCTCAGTCTCTCACAAGGACCCTTTCAATTAGATCACACAGCTTGCTTTGTGAGCCAAGGACTTCCGCAGATGCTGTCGCTTAACCCAAATTCGCACTGTGAATCTAAGAAACTGACAAAGAAATGGGAGCAACTGAATAAATGTCAGCTTGGGAAATGTATTAGAATAAAGAATGCAATATGTGATTTGCTTCATTATGCACTTTAAATAAAAGACTCCACTAAATATTAGTTTTATAGTTACTTAAGATATCATCTTGATTATATTCCTAGTAAAGGTCTTTAGAATATGTTGACTAAAACAAACCAGTGATATGTGATGATTATTAAGTGTGCACATGGCCAGGACAAAGGAATGAGGGGATGATGGAGCAGAGGCCTTAGAGGGAAAAGGGAAGGTTCCAACCCAAGCAAGTCCCACAGTCCTTTGAGACCTCCTCCCACTCCATGAAGCCATCTGTTATCCATTCTTTACCAATATAGTCCATTTCTTGAGCACTTACTGAAGTGACCTGCTGTTCCCAAATCACCAGCGCCACAGAGTAATTCCGCCACCATAACGACTTGAGTACCAGCACTGACCAGCACACACATTTTCCACACTACCCCTGCACACACTGCATACAAAGGCATTCTTTTGTAAACATACGCATTTTACACATTCAATATTTTCTAAAATATTTTCTAATTATGTGTAGTTATATGTTTATATATTTCTATTGCTATTTTTATAACTATATTTGATTTTAATTGAATTTTTACATTTAAAAATTAAATTAATACATTTTAATCTAACATGAAACTACTCAGCTAATCAAATCTGTGTATTCTAATAAGGGTTAGAACTCAATTCAGTGACTGAGATCATAAATGTGAGACACACACGGGTAAGACGAGATGAGAGATAAGACTGAGAGAAATTTATGACTAGAGGTTTCATGACAAGTGCTCTAAAAAAAGAGCTTTTAATCAAAGATAGACTGACTCTTAGACTCAGACGGCAAAAATAAAGAACCATTCATTGCATTTTTTTATATTAATTTTTTATTAAAATCCCAGAGCTCATTTTAAATCCATTAATAGTAGGATGACAAAGGATGATGCAAAACTCATGGGACAACTACAAAACTACCACACATGCTAATGGACAGATAAATTATCTTTATTACCTCGAGCTTAGTTTCAGTAATGGCCATCCCAAGTGTTCCTCTTTTACTCTGTTTTTGGCAACGTCTTTTATCTACCTATACTATTGCTACTTTTATAATGTATTATTATTATTATTATTATTACTATCATAGGAGCTGTTTTCTATTTATTTTGCTGCATGACCTCCGATCACGCTGACTGATTCTGTAAGCAAAATGTAGTCATTTATTTTAATCACAGATCTATAATCACAAACTTCATTATATAATTAGTCATAGAGAACACTTTAGCTGTTTGTCCTAAAACTCTGCCAGGATTTTATTGGGATCATTGGGTACAGTGTGATAGTAATAATCTTAAAAGAGTGCTCGTAATCATACAGTCTAAATCTGGTGTTATGGCAAGTCTAAAAGCCAAGCGGTGGATCAGTTTGTCCCACCCTCTCATCAATCCTTCTGTCTGCAAGTTTCCTTCAGACTGACTGTACGTTTAGCAGGGCCCTGCAACAAGCACTTACATAAGCAAACATGCTGGCATTTACAACAGCCGGTGCGAAGCACCATAGCAAGCTTTAGTGAAAAAACTACACATTTTGTCGAAGGCATAGTTCCTGTAAACCACACAGGAGAATCACCAAGGGTGGCCAATGCATGCTTTAGAAAGATTAGCCACTGACAAAGGTCTGCTGAACAAACTGTAGGTAATTGTGAATCACACACACACACACACACACACACACACTAATCAATGCCAAGTTCCCCACCCCTGGTATATGCACTCTAAGACTCCAAGGACAGTGTATTTGAATCCATGTGATATATAGGGAATTATTCACATCAAATCACAGAGGGTAGACTGAGAAAGTTTCGATGCATTTCCTGCATTAGAGTGACAGCCACTGCTGCAAAGCTAAAACTGGCCCAGGATAATGATGCTAGTTGGCCTATTTTAATGACCCTCTCAAATGAACTACATTTCAGTGTGGCACACCATGGAGCAGACTAGACGTAAAAATCCACCGTTCTCACATACCAGCTGCTCTACAGACACAAGCATAAATAGACTTAACATACAAGATACTGGACAATACTTCACAGCTGACACTTGTGCTGAGTTTCAACAAGTAACAACATGATTTGTGTGATATCTGTACATTTTTCATTAACCCAAATTTTTTATAACGTCAATCTAATTTCAGTGTAATTTTAAATTATGTTCAGGTACACACTAATGTGTTGTTATACCTCCCCAACTGACATTCATTTGATGCCTACATATTTGCGTGAACAGTGCACAGGAGCAAACATATTTCTGAGTTGACAGAATAAGTGACTAAATGCTGGAGCGACATGTTCATGCCTGAAATCATCATTAGTTATTTTTCACTTACTTTGCACAAGTATTCAGCCAGTTTGGGTTTTTTATGGGTTTCATGATTTTAATATTTTAAATGCACACTTACTTTTACATTGTACATGCTATTCCAAAATGGCACAACAAAAAGACAAAAAAAGATATCATAAAAAGTAGTCCAAAAAAAGTCCACTCACAGTACATTAGGTTTTCTACCATATGACCAGAAAAACATAATTAAACTGTATAGTGTGTGTCTAAGAACAAAATTAAATGATATTCCATTGACTTAACTTCATTTAATAAAGTAGTCACAAGCTACTTTTTGTAAAATTTCTGTCCATAGTATACGGCAATAAAGTTGAAATATTATAAGAATAAACTTTTAAAAAGAGTTCTTCAAGTGATCTGTGTCTGTGCACAATTTCTTTAAAACTCCTGCAAGTTGTTATTTTTAATAATGTTTTTATTACATTGTACAGTATGTAGTCAAATTATTATTTGCATGTAACATTACACAAAATGTATAAAATTGCTACTTCTTATGGTTGATCTGTTAATGTATTTTGTTTTTAAAGCGAATCCGCATTACAGACCTATTCATAATTGCTATAAATGAAAACATTTAGAAAATAGTTTGTGTCTATTATTTGTAATGTTACATGCAGAAAAGGTATTTAAAAAAACAACAGTAGTTTTGTGCAATTTGTGCACAGACACAGACCACTTGAATAGCACCCTCTTGTAATGTTTATTCTCGTAATATTGCGACTTTGTTCTCCAAATATCATACGGTTTGACCTTTAATCTTTGAAATTTTATAACTTTATTCTCTAAATATATGTTGTTGGTTTTGTTACAGTGGCCCTAATATGTTGTTGTATAATACAAAGTTAACCTATTAGTTGACATTGGCTAAAATAACCAGTATTACATAATTCTGACAGTAATCAATTTATTCTTAATTATACAGCCCTAACCTTTATTATCAGGGAAAAAAGGAGAAAGAAAGAGATTCCATTTTGTTTATTTGTGATCACTACAGTATACTGTGGCAAATAACCACTGTGTTTCGCATTTTTATCCTGAGCATGAATATTCTAATCTACTTACACGTTTGTCATTTTCTGAAAAATCACTGCCTACAGCAAAATGACAAACAACTGCACACAGATAATTGGTTCAGTTTAAATCATTGAATAATGCCATTACGATTATAAAAGGCTATGGAATCCAGTATTTATATCCTTTTGCTCTAAAATTGATGCAGTGGTAGGTTAGATATTCTGTTACTTTATTTAGGAAATAAACTAGCAGTGTCCTTATGTCATCTCTGTATTTACATATGCAGAGGAAGAAAGAATGTCAAACGTACTTTCTCCTCAACAACAGGTTATTTCTAGGTTTTTGCATCCAGTCCTGATAGCACAGTAAACACAAGCTGGAGATTATTTTATACTTCTACATATGCTATACTGCTATACCCTCTACTGTTCCCCTTAATGTAAAGGTCACAAAGCTCTGCAGAACCTATGGGCACAGAGTTGTTGCTAGGCTTACATGCTTGGCAGAGCCGTGACACCGCTAAACATAGTACACTGCTATTAAAAGCTCAGGTAAGAATAATAGGCTTATGAAAACAAGTCTGCAAATAACATAGGTGCTGGTAAAAATACACCCAGAAGTCCAGGACACCACAGCAATAAAATCTGATGGCTGTAAGTGGTAACCCTTTTAATGGCATGGCATTAAGTGGACACTTGTCTTCAAACTGTTGTTAATTTTTGGAAATCACTGCAGCTTTTAGTCACTAAAAACTCGCACTTACAGGGCACTGAGTTAAGAGCCATTCACACCAAGCACAATAACTATAACAATAAGTATAATGATAACAGTGTGTGTGTGTGTTATCTGTAAGCCATCTGTAAACCACGGTGCCAAGAACACACCATCAATGGATACTGATGACCTGTAACTGATGTACACTGCACAGAGAAACAAAATTAATTAATTAATTCTACTTATCAATTATACTTAGCCCTTTACAGTATAACATGGCACTGTATATATATGTATATATATCTGTATCAGTATCGGTATTCATGCATCTCTAATGAAGTCCATGAAGCGCTGCAAATGGTCACCAAGCAGGGAAACGTAACAAACACGTGTTTAGGAGTACCAGATCACCCATTTTATGCCAACACACCCCAGACCAGTATGCACCCATGGGGGCACACAGCTGTCTACTGTGGGTGGCAATGCCTTCTATGACATTCCTGATACACCTGTGACACTGGATCGAGGAATGTTAAACGCCCATACGATTACGGAAATGGATTATCTTATCTATCTGAAACCCACTACCATCCTTGTTCTAACTCTGTAAATTCATGTTGCTTTGCCATGAATGTGCTGGCCCACAACGTGCTCACCCACAGGTTAACACCTCACAGATATAACACAGAAATAACACAATATAATGAAATGTATAACTGTGCAACACTGTAGTAGAGTTTCAGATAGATTGGGACAGTGTGGATTTACTGTCACCGAAGACATTATGTGCTCCTGTTCCATAGCACTGTCTGGGAATTTGAGCTTTGTTAGTGTGCATGGACATTTTAGCAGTAGGCTAAGAACCTATTTTTGTTCTTCTATCAAATGATGACAGCCATGTAAGCCAGGTTTTCAGAGCTTGAGTCTGAAGTGATGTTGACACTGAAAAGATTACTCTTCCCACGGCCATGCAAAGAGAACAAAGAAGCCTCTATAGTATCATGCAGCAACAAAAGATGAAGTATAGTGCAGTGCACTCTGGGCTGTAGTCTGCAAAGCACTGTTAGGGGAGTTGTTTTTAGCTTCACTCTCTGCTCATAGTCCTCAGGTTATTTTTCCTTCAGTTGAAAGTGGGATGACTTAATTTTTAAGGCGTTAACAAAAAGCTAGGCAATTTTAGATTAGTTGCCTGGTAATTTGTTAGCTAGTTAAGGGCAAATATACAGTTTGTTTTCTGTATTTTCCATGTTTGTCTGAGTCAGTATACTGGTCTTATCTTTCAGGTCCAGCCTAATGCCTTTGGTTTCCTATTAGTTGATTGAGACTTCCTGATTTCTATTCATAATTCACTACTTAATGGCGGACCCAGAGCCTATCACAGAAACACTGAGCGTGAGGTAGGAGTACACACATAGCCATTCAGACTTATGGGCAATTCATAGTCAGCAATTCACATGTTTTTGGGACAAGAGAGGAAACTGGGAAACACACGCTGCATGAGGATCAGTCCAGGGATATATAAACAACAGAAATAGTGATTTCCCCCAGAAAATTGTAATTAGTTAAACCTTAATTGGGCAATCAAATGTAGACGAATCTATCAGAATTCATCAGTATTAAGGGAAGATTGAGTACTTACTATGATGAAACAGTAAATGAATCCAGGATGGTGTTGAGACTTGTCCAACAGTGAGTCAATATAAGATCTCATTTGTTAGTCTCACTAATAATTGAAGTCTCACTGTAAATGTCAGTCATTCACTACAGTCATGATTCAGGTCAGTTGCTGACATGCTACAGGCAAAGCAATATCTACATGTAAGGGTAATACTTAAAAGAGACAGACAGACAGACAGGGGGGGGGCAAAAAGCATGCATGCACAAGAGAGAGAGAGAGAGAGAGAGAGAGAGAGAGAGAGAGAGAGAGAGAGAGAGAGAGCGAGAGAGAGAGACAGACAGCATGCATAAGAGAGTGAGAGAGAGAAAGTGACAGCATGCATGAGAGAGAAACAGAGACACAGAGAGAGAGAGAGGCAAAGAGCATGCATGCACGAGAGAGAGAGAGTGAGAGAGCGAAAGAGAGAGAGAGAGAGAGAGAGAGAGAGAGAGACAGAGAGAGAGAGAGAGCAGGTAAACAAAAAACAAAAAAGTTTATGACAGAGTTGTTCATGTGAAACCGTGGTGCTGCATACTGGCAGGTAAACCTGAAAAGACTGTTTCAAATAAAAAAAAAAAAAAGGCAGACAGGACGTCAGGAAGAGAAGTAGAGAGGGAAAATAAGTACACCTAGAGCTCTGATATGCACTGCACTGTCAGCAGAACCCCTGTTCTCAATAATAGCCAGAGGCTGCAAAATGTACATACCACTCCTGGATGTTCAATGGCTTAACATAAAATACTCAATTCATCCCCACCTACAACAAAAATGTCTTGGCCTGAGTGATTTAAATGATAAATAGTAAGTTGCAAACAGTGGGACGTCAGCATAGTAATAAAGAAAAGTCATTTGTACAATAATGCAAAGCACAGGCAAGGTCTAGTATACTTTTAGCTTAAACCTGACACACAAAATATAAATAGCCATGCATAGCTCAAGAGCTAAATATGACCGCTTGTACTCTCTTTCTCTCACATACATGCACACAGCATTTACTTCGGAGTCTCTGCCAGTTTCGCCTGGTGACGGCCCTGCCACCAGGTCACGTGGCAGTCGCAGTGGACACATTCATGGCATGCTGAACGGCTCTATCTGAACAGAGTAACAGCTGCACAGCAACAGTGGTGCCTTGTTACTGATGAGCCATCAAAGAAATGGACAGGAAATGACCAAAAGCCTGAATCCCCTTCATGTTCAAGCTTCCTCCTGCAGGTTCACAAAGACCTTAATTATAGATGTAAGCTGAAATTTTAAAAAGTCACAAAGCATTGGCAAACCTACACATCAACTTGTCAGCTGATTTGTCACTGCCATGCTTATGCACCTTAACTAAATGACAAAACATTTCTCATGCTATTTTTTCTTTTGCTTTTTTCAGTCACATTGCTTTATTGTTTTACTTGCGATCACTGTTTTTTGCTATTAAATTATAATAACTTATATGTAAACACATGATTATTCGGTAATGAAACACTAAGCTGATATTGAGTGTCAGTATTAAGGCAGATCCTGGTTTGAAATGCTGTACTGGTAGTCGATTGGATTTGACGCATTTATCGACCCAATTCAACAATGTACTTCACGCTGTGAGCACTGAGTGAGTAATGTTGACTGGCAAATCACAGATTTTGCAACTTAAAAACAAAAAACAAAACAAACAGTGTTCAATAAAGTTTCCGTCATGATACCGATGCTCAGTGGAAGCTGGTCAACCTGCTTCTATTGTACTGTTAACATTACTATAGCTTAAGCTCAAACTGTAAGACTGGAGTTTTTTACAGTTGTCGCTGTGCAGTGAGAGACGAATTTAAAGAAACTTGTTTTCTTAGTAAGTACAATATTGCCCACTTCACATAACTGCATTCAGATCACTAAACAAAGTCCATAAAACTGATGCCTTATCATTTTCATGTGTCCAACACTAATAACACTGACTGCATTTGAATCCAAGCAGGAAAATATCATCAACCATGCACCAAATTGTTTAATCTGCTGGTGAAAAGCGATACAACAGTCAGCTCACTAATTAATCACACAGAGGAAACAGTTTAATAATGCATGGTGTGGCCAATTTCAACTCAATTTGTCTTGCAGTTGCCCAACCTCTAAAGAAGTTTTTTCCAGCATTATAGTTTCCATATTTAATTAAGCAGACACCCCCCCCCCCCCTTAAGAAGGAAAAACTGGTACATTCGGTTGATGAGTGCTACGATGGGGGGAAAGTGGAATGAAGGACGAAGTAGAATCACAGAAATGGAATGTCCACAGGGAAGAGCTGACTGGGGAGCCAAGGGAATAGACATGCAGTGCAATGTAAGGCATTTAATGAAACAGGGAACACAGAGTGGAGAAGAAAAACACTGATAGCTGCCCTGTTATGCTTAAATATAAAATATGAACTAAGATGCATTCCATCTTAGGCCATTGTAAAAAGAAACCCAGAGTAGCCATTTTAAGTTTAATTTGTTGGAATTATGTGGTTGTTGGAATGGTGCGGTACAGTGGTAACATCATTGGCTCCCATGTGAGAGACCTGGGTTTGATTCCTGGTCTGGGCAACCAGTCTGTGCTACACCAATAAGGGTCCTTGGGCAAGACTCCTAACACTACGTTGGCCTACCTGTAATACCAGTAACCTTGTATGTTGCTCTGGATAAGAGCGTTTGCCAAATGCCGTAAATGTAAATCATTACAAGTAGCTTCATTTCACAGCAAGATACTTAATGCAAATATGAACACTGGACCATAACTATTCTGGAGACATTTAGATGTTTTTGTAGCTCTTACTCTACTATCCATACTTACCCACACTGATCAGCCATACCTAATCACACACACCTCTTGCCTAAACAGCCACTAAAACAGCTCTGAACTGCCAGGCCATGGACTGCAAAGACCTCTAAATGTGTTCTGTGGCATCTGACACAGAAGATATTAGCAATAGACCCTTCTTCAGGATCTATCCAGATGGGCTAGCCTTTCCTTCGCACACACATTAATGAGTCTTGGGTGCATTTTTACTGTACACTTTATTTTATAAGAGATATGCTTGGTTTTGTGTGTGCAAAAATGAATAGCGCCCACAGGAGCCAATTTCAGTTACACTGGATTAGACAGTAGTGGGTTCATACTCAAACCTACCACTCAAGTTTCATGATGATTGCTCAATATTAATCCTGTAAAATGCCTGCTGAAATCTCAGTGGTTAAGTTTTCTAAGTAATTAGTTACCAACTTTAGTTAGTTACCACTTACCGACGATCACAAAGATAAAGCACACCAAAAGTTAGCTCAGTTGGCTATGTATGACTACTGCCCAACTTGTGCAAATGACATGAGAATCTTGCTCTGTATGGGAGTAAATGTGGCCTACAGCACAGCTGTTTAAATAAATTAGGCTTTGCCCAATTACAATTGATTGGCATGTGGCAGCCATATTGTTTACAAATGTCAACATGTTTTTGATCATTATTGAAGTTCACAGTCTGCTTAGAAATCTGGCAACAAATGTGTGGAGATGTGTGTGTGGACAAAACTCCCAGGACTAGTTCACAAAGATATGTAACTAGGCAAAAAACCAAAGCAGGCTACCTAAATGGTTATTGCTGCTTTTTTGTTTTCTTTATTTTTATTGTAATACTCACAGTTCATAAGAAATGGACAAAAATATAAAACACTGCACTATAGCACCCACCATAAAGCCAATTAGGCCCATCTTGCTTGTCTGAGTAGCAGAAAGGAATATGACCTGTTGACCAATTTTCATGCCTCTATGACTTAGTGTGTTCATACTGGAATAGAGAGGATTATATGTTTCATTCAACTTACCCTAAGAGCCTCAATGACCAGGTCTCTGGCCTCCAGCTCACCCTCCATGATGCTCAGGAGAGTCAGGAGCTCTGGCTTGCTTAGGTTGTCCATGTTCAGCTCACATTTCTAAAACATACAGACACAGAAACTTTGGCTCTTCAGCAAGAAAACAGCAATACTAGTTGTGGGCAGCTGCTGAGATTCTTGGTGGTGATATGTCCATGCTGTGTGGTCAGAGAAGACACAGCTCACAATTACTGGCTTTTAAAGAATGAAATATAACAAAGGTGTTGCAACTACAACTTTCAATAGAATAAGAAAAACACAACTATTACCTTAAGGTGAAGAGGGCAAGATTCATGCTGCCTGAAGTTGCATAGTAATTAATATACCCACACCCCAACGCTTTCAAAGACAGCCTTCCTGTCCTGCAGCTCACCATTTAGCCTGCTAATAGAGCTTTCAGGAGAGGATATAGGTTTCTAAGTAAGCTAAAAAAAATTTGCTTTCATCATTTTTGTCACATTCAGAGTAAATTGTATGCCACACAATACTTGAGTGACAGAATAATTCTTTGCACCATCCTATGTCACTTCAGCCCAACAGGCTTTCTTGACATGACAATGTAACGTACATGTTTACTTGTGTTGGGCATCACTGCATGCTTAATTTTTTGGTTAATGCCAACACTTAATTCTTTTGGTAGGACAAAAGTCATATTTTTACTTTGCATACTGTTGCTATTTTCCATGATCATAAATTAATGCTGCTCTGACCAAGACCACTTCTAAGACCACTTCAAAGCACAGATGCAAGGATGATGATGATGATAATAATAAGGTATTTTCCTAACCAATGGTCAAACTGCGTACTGGTGAAGTACATGCCATTACACTGCCATTGTACACTGTAGCATTCAAAATAATAATATGTGCACTTATATCCAAGTGTCCACATTTGTTATACTAGTAAAATATCAACACAAAATATAGTGAAGTCAGAAAATTTATGACAAAATGAATATATAATCTCTAGGTAAAATCAAATAGAGTGTCTTTAAAAAAAAAAAACAGTGTTCCTGTGCTACACTGCATATACTCCATTCCTAGAGTAAAATAGAGTTTCTGATTTGATCCTAGCAGCACACATAACCAAAATACTTGTAATGTATTCATTCAACCCCATTTTTGTCCCCATTTATAACATAAAATGCACCAGTCTTGTTTTTGTATATGCATTATGATCACAAAAAGAAACCGAAACAGCTAATACAGTACTGCTTACCTCAATTCAGTGAATTACTGCATTTATTACACTGTATTACATGTTCAGGTTATCTAATATCACCATTGCTGTACCACCACTTTCACTGAAGAGATTTCTTAGTCTTCATTAGAAAAGGTGATTTTACCTGCTGTATTTTAATTTAGCAGATGTAACAACAATTTGGCAGTTAGCCTACTGCAGCAGGCAGTTCATATTTAATATAATATAATTACAACCTATATTGATTTTACAAATACACTGATTTGGAACCTGCATTCATCACCTTAAACGGGCATAAAATTTCCTATAACCTGCTGAAAGTCTGTCCTCACCCCTTTCATTACATACGACATAAAACAGTCCTAAAACCTATAATCAATAAGCTTTCTGCCTGCAAACAGAGTTTTCTAGTCTGGTGCTCTGGGAATATTACTGTGTTCCAGGAAAACAACTGAGTCGGTGCATTTGAAGAGGACTTACTGGCAATCTAGTGTGTGTGGGGGTAGGAGTAATCAAATGTGTTTGATTTGAAGGTCTGTTACTTGAACAGTTGATAACATAAGCTGTATGGAATAAATGCTGTGCTGACACCTGAATAAATAGTGCATAGTCTTTAATATAGTATCATAATGTTTGTGCAGTCATGACTGCACCAAGTTATGCTTATGATCACTAAAGTCCGGTGGCTTTTGTCACTTGGTATAGCCAAGAACCACCTACACTGACAGGAAGAAGCCATTTGAGTGACATTAACATATCCAGAGAGCATGTTTATTGTGTAGAATGTACAGGGAAGCAATTATGAACAAAGTGCTACCAGAAAACACTCCTAGACAACAATCTAGAAACATCTTGTTCATACTCTGGGGATGAGACATGAATGCTGTGAATTTATTCTTTAATCCATTTACTATCATCCCCCAAAAAAGCTCCCAAGCAGATGGGAATACAATAATGTTTCCACAGGAGGGATGTGCACAGGTTCAGCCTCACTCAAATTCATTCAAATAATGCCACACTCATATTCTTTCCCACTGTGATCACATTTTACAGTGTGTAATAATCTAGTCACATGAATTAAGATAAATAAATGTCTGCAGCAATCAGGTTGTGCCTAAAGTCAACAAAATACCAATCACGCATTTCTACATTGAATAATAAAATTATTGGCCTCGCAAATTTCAAGGCCAATAATCCAGGCTCTATAAATATAAAAACTGAAAATGCTTATACAAACACACACACACACACACATCT
>JAOVVF010000036.1:22473496-22493874 GCA_028565595.1 Duopalatinus emarginatus | reverse complement strand
GCCCAAGGACCCTTATTGGTGTAGCACAGACTGACTGCCCAGACCAGGAATCGAACCCAGGTCTGGGCAGTCAGTCTGTGCTACACCAATAAGGGTCCTTGGGCAAGACCCCTAACACAACGTTGGCTATATTATATTACACTATATTATTGCTTTACTCTGCACTGGACTAGCCCTTCTGTGTACAATACTGTACTGTATTCTGTAATTCTGTAATAATACATTGGCATTTTATCACTATAGGCACGTCTACTGCAATTACCCCATCCCCAACTGTACTGGTTTTACATCACCACTGTATTTTGCACATATGAATCCCTGCACACACTGTACTACAAAGAAAGAAATTATTGTACACATTTTGCACATTTTTCATTATGTAAACATTTAATAATAATTTTCCTTATTTTTCTTATATGTGTATTTCTATTTCTATTCTATTCTATTTCTAATCTAACTATTATTTTATTCGGTTTTATTGTCTTTTTATTTTATTGTATAGTTATTTATGTAGACAGTCAAAAGCATTTCACTGCAGTATGACCATGTATGTGACAAGTAAAACTTTTGAAACATTTTGAAACTTTAAAAACGTGTCTGTACACACTGCACTCACGAATACCCCATCTCTGACCTCAAATCACATACTGTGTCTTGTACAATTCACAGTTCATCCCTTGAACTATTAAACATTTTCCAGTTTGCACCTGGACCTGAACAATTCAATTCAGTTCAGTTCAATTCAATTCAATTCAATTCAATTCAATTCAATTCAATTCAATGCAATTCAATTCAATTCAATTCAATTCAATACAGTTCAGTTCAGTTCAGTTCAGTTCAATTCAATTCAATTCAATTCAATGCAATTCAATTCAATTCAATTCAATACAGTTCAGTTCAGTTCAATTCAATTCAATGCAATTCAATTCAATTCAATTCAATACAGTTCAGTTCAGTTCAATTCAATTCAATTCAATTCAATTCAATTCAATTCAATTCAATTCAATTCAGTTCAGTTCAGTATGGATACATTTATATTCATTTGATCCCAGATGAAAAAGCAGGCGGTGATAGTGGCAAAGAAAAACTCCCTGAGATGATAAAAGGACGAAACCAACTCAAAAGGAAGCCTATCCCCATTTGGGTGCAGTTATTTGGGATTATATGTCATGAATCTACGTAAAATAGCCTATCAATATTGAGGGTGGGAAATGATCAATATGCACTGGTCAGTGTAACAGGAACCTGTGTATATGAACCAGTGGTACATCTATTTATTCATGCAACTATACTATGGGCCAATGATCCGACAGCAGAATCCTGCACATAGTCCTAGGGGTCAGGAGCCCCCTGTTGCTTTTAAAACTGTATGCACTGATTATTTTGGGGTATAACGTGACTGGTCAATTTTACATATCAGACAGTTTTGTTTACTTATTTTTTTTCTACATGCACTGGTCAGTTCAACTGTACTGTTTTTTTACTGTACTATGTAGCATAAGTACATTGCTAGTTAGATGTCTGGTCAGAAGCTTGGTCTTATATTTTCAGCAACTTTTATAAGCAGTGGTCAAAACATCAGCAACCACCATTAAGCTCCTATCATTAGACTAAGTTAGAGAGCTAGCTAGCTTTGTGTGTAATAATCCTCTAATACATGACATATCATACCATATGTTCACATTAGCAAACAGTTTTTAAGCACAGTCCAATATCAAGAGATTTTAATAAAAATATGTGAAATACCATTCCACAATAGACAACATCCTGTACAGATCTAAGCCTTCTACTTGCTATCCCATAATTCTGTGATAGACAGTACATATGTGAATAAATGGTGCATCAGAAGGCTGTAAATGCACCAAGGCTGTAAATGAGTTGCTTTAATGGAATCAGTTCCCAGAATAAAACAATTGGCAGCATTTTAAGAAAGTGACTTGACAAAATTCAGCAACTATATAATGGACCTGCTAATCCACCTAACACTTCTCTCTGAATCAATTAAGCATTTTTGAGCTCTTGTTCCTAACACACAACTATTCAGATCAACATAGTGACTTCAGTGTAGTGTTACCAATTTCACAGTTCACATGTTTTATAAATATTTAGACTAATTTTTATAAAAATGCAGTAAAAAGCACTGCATGATAACAAGAAGATTGACATAGGAAGCGATAATCTAGCCTACATTGCCACTAAAGACAATGAATAGCTTTAAATGATGTATGAGGCCTGACAAACTACTGCATGTGTGTTTCCCTTCCCTCTCAGGGGTTTGGCACAGAGAGACTAAGCCACTGTTGGGACACAGACTCTTACTGACTCTTCCTGTTGGCATAGGATATGGCCAGCCCATATTTATAAGAAATTCCTTTACTGCTCTAGCCCAGAGATTAGGAGTAAATGGCTTCAGTCAAGATAAACGGTTAATGACTTTTTATATTCTGACATTGAGGAAGGAAAAATTAGCAGCCTAATGTAGGGGCAAATAGGTCCAGGTTGCAATGATGCAGTTTTAACCATTGAAAATCTGTATATTCTTAGTTCTGGCCTTTCTGATTTTCTTTGTAATTGTTCCATGTACTGTGAGAGTCAGTACCATTAATGCTGCACTGCAACTTTATATCCAATTCCATATTACATAGATCAGACTGCTACTTTATATCTGCACATTTAGGCTGATATCATCTGCACTGCACTTTAACTGGAATGTTGCAGTGCTGTCACTACCTGTCTCCTGTGCTGTACTTGGTCAGTCCTACGTAATGTGAAGTGAACTACTGGCCGACAGAAGAATGCGACCTTTGAGCAGTGAAACACTCCCATTAGTGAACGCTAGGGGCAGGAAATACACTTGTCCAGAGCAGGGGGCAACCCCAAACCACAGTGCCCAGGGAGCAGCTGGAGGATTAGGTGCCTTGCTCAAGGGCACTTCAGTTGTGTCTTGTCCGTTGCGGGGATCAAACCTGGAACCCTTCAGTCACAAGATTGGTTCCCTAACCACAGGCCCACGGTTGCCAATATAATTTGTATTCAATATTATTCTTGTACTGGTTGTATAAATCTGCACAGATGATATATACTGTATTGTTTGTACTTTTATACAAGTACGAAACACAAAGTAAGCTAACAATAAAACAAACATTACAAGCATGTAAAAGAAGTGCTGGAAACAAAGAGGAAAAAATAACCCCTGTCTGATCAGAAATAAATCATCTTATTTAGATTGAGGTTGAATTCTGACCTGTTTCCCATAAACCCTGTCTTAGGTGAAATAGGTGTATCCCTGTCTTAGGTGAATCAAAAGAATAAACAAATATGAGCCAAATTATCCTGTGCAATTTGAGAATAATAAGAGAGAACACAAGAAAAAGGGTTGAAACTAGAATTTGATCACCAAGATAAACGTCTGATATTGTGCAGCTCATTTATAAGCAAATCAGCTTTTCTTTGGGATCTCACTGTTCTCTCAAGATCTGATTATTTCAGACAAATAAGGATCAGTGCAGTGAAAGACCAAAGAAGCATTTCAAGATCTTAAATAGGGATCAGGATAAGATTAGAGCTATTTTGTAGTATAAGATTATGCAAGATAATGTTCTCAAAATCTCATTTTGATGTTAAACTGCAGCTCAGTTGAAGAAATAGGCAGGGAGAAAAGGGAACATATTTTAAGTTTGAATTTATAGAGCATAAGTGGATTGTTTCATTTATTCACAGATCCACAAATGTATGGTTATGGGAAACCACATGCTTACAAATTAAATATAGAACACATAAAATTCTTAATGTTTACATTCAGAAAATAACAACATCACTGCACATCAAAAAAGAGGAGCTCTATTTTTTTACTGAGTGTGTTTGATTTGAAAGTTTCAAGTTTCTTAAATTTTTATATAATATTCAAGTACCATTTATGCTAAATAGATAGATAGATTCAACTTTATTGTCGTTGCTCAGTACAAGAACAAGGCAACGAAATGCAGTTAGCATCTACCAGAAGTGTAAATAGTAGCAATGTGCAGAGTGCAAAAGTGCAAATGGAAAAACTGTGCAAATGAAAAACTGTGCAAATATAAAAAAGCAATATGCAATATCAGAGTGCAAATATGGAAAGCTGTGCAATTAAAACAGAGCATAGTGCAATTATGACAGAGTGATAAATAAATGAGATAAATAAGGGAATGTGGATAAAAAATAGTAATAATAGATTTAACTGAATACAGAATAAATCTGTAGAATAGTTAAATATGATATAATATTTACAATGTCCTGTGAACAGTGAGTGTATTGTGTTATATTAGTCCAGTGTGTGTAATGTGGGCAGTAGTTGTCCTGATGTAGTGTGTTGTAGTGGATAGTTATGTGTGTATTGAGGAGTTCAGTAGTGTGACAGATAGTGGGAAGAAGCTGTTCCTAAGCCGAGTGGTTCTGGCACGTGTACACCTGTATCTCCTCTCAGAGGGCAGGAGGTTATACAGTGTGTGGCTTGGGTGAGAAGAGTCCCTGATGATGCTGTGTGCTCTCCGTAAACAGCGCTGGTGGTGAAGGTTGCTGATGGCAGGTAATTGTGTGCCTATGATGTGCTGAGTGGGCTTGACCACTTTTTGCAGGGCCTTCCTTTCATCCACAGTGGAGCATCCATACCACACTGTCACACAATTAGTCAGAACACTCGGTAAAAATGCAGCGGTAAAAGTTTGTCAGTATGTGGGGGGATAGATGGTCCTTCTTCAGTCTCCTCAAGAAGTAAAGACGCTGCTGTGCCTTCTTGACCAGACAAGAGGTATTGATAGTCCAAGAAAGATCCTCAGATATGTGTACACCCAAAAATCTGAAGCTAGAGACACGTTGTACCTCAGCTCCATTGATCTGGACAGGAGTGTGTGTGTTACTGCTTTTCCTGTATGAGCTCTCTTTGGTCTTTTCAGTGTTGAGGGTGACGTTGTTAGACGAACACCATGCTGCCAGGTGCCAGATCTCCTCCCTGTATGCTGATTTGTCATTGTCACTGATGTGACCGACTACCGTTGTGTCGTCTGCAAATTTAATAATGGTGTTAGATCTGTGCAGTGGCATGTAGTCATGGGTAAACAGAGAGAAGAGCAGGGGACTCAATACGCATCCTTGCGGCATGCCAGTGTTCAGAGTGCGGCTGGAGGACATTTGATTGCTTTTGATCACTGACTGGGGTCTGTTTGTGAGGAAGTCTAAGACCCAGTTACACATGAGCTTGTTGATTCCCAGGTCACTGAGCTTGGACACCAATCTGGTGGCGAAGCTGAAGTCGATGAACAGCATCCGAACATAGCTGTTTTTATTGTCCAGGTGGGTGAGGGCAGGGCTGAGAGATGGCATGCTCAGTCGATCTGTTTGAGTGATATGCAAACTGGTGAGAATCCAGTGATGGTGGGAGCGCTGCTTTTAAATGACTGAGGACCATTTTCTCAAAGCACTTCATAACAATAGGTGTAAGTGCCATGGGGCGGAAGTTGTTCAGGTCTGTTACAGCAGTGTGCTTTGGAACTGGAATGATAGTAGTTGTCTTCCAGCATGTGGGGACAGTAGCTTGCGCCAGTGACCAGTTAAAGATGTCAGTGAAGACCTGGGCCAACTGTCCAGCACACGCTCTGAGGACACGTCCAGAAATGCTGTCAGGGCCGGCAGCTTTCAGTGCGTTTATGTTTTGTGGGAGACCTTCCAATGAGTTATTGTGCTGCCTGCTGCCGTGATCAAAACAAGCGTAAAATTGTATGGCGCTGCTGTATGCGGGGGTTTGGGGGGGGTGGAGGTTTGTAGGCTGTGAGTGTCTGAATGCCCTTCCACATGCGGCGTGGATCAGAGTACTCCTCCACAGACAGTTTGTAGGTGTGTCCGGCTCTCCTAATCCCTCTTTTCAGGTTTGCCCTGGCTGTGCTGTAGGCCTCAGCATCACCAGATCTGAAAGAGGCACGTGCCTTCAGCAGTCAACGGACTTCGGCATTCATCCAGGTCTTTTGATTAGGAAAGATTTTGACATTCCTGAAAGACGTGACACTGTCAATACATGTGTTAATATAGTCCATTACAGATGAGGTGTATGTGTGTGTACGAGTCCAGCATGGCTTGTGTACGGTGGCCGAGAAAGCCCATCACACTGCACGTTAAAAACAAGCTGCAAATTCTCAAAACACAAGCATCAGAATGACAACACCTGCACAACATTAACATTAACGTGCTGCAAATTTTCAAATACGCTGTAAATACTTGAGAGAATATATTGTTAAATTTTCTCTTTTAATCTAGCTGGCCTTTTGGCTTTCTTAAATGCCAAAAGGTTTCTTTACCTTTTGATCACTACCCCACGTCATCTCACACCTATTTGTGTATTGAGATGTCCATCTCTGCCCGTCCTTGAAGTGTTATTCCCCATTTCATTCCTTACCCCCGCATAACCTGTTCCTGTTATCTTCGTCCCACATTCACCCCTCCTTAAACTCCTCTTCTTCCTCCTCCTCTCAAGTCCTCAATGTATATAAGTTTCCTTCTTGAAATCATTGATTAGACTGGACTGCAGTAACAGGCTAGACTGGACTGCGGTGATGGGTTACACTGGACCCCATTGCAGGCTAGACTAGACCCCGTTGCCGGACTAGACTTAACTCAAGCTGAACTCCGTCGATAGACTGAACCCAACTGTACCACACGTAACTCTCTGTACGTGTAAATAAACTTAAGTCAGCGCCGAAGCCTCCAGTCTCCTGACTCGTCTATGCAAGATTCCTAACATACTGAAAACACATACAACTTCCGAAACACATGCAAAAAGACTTACAACACAACAGAAGTCTATCTAATTACCAACATACAGTTAAAGCTGCTATAGCAAAATAGTTTGCTGATATAATTGACAAACATTCCAATAATCCAAAAGTTCTTTTGAACACAATTAATGCAATATTGCATCCCACATCCACATCCACTCCTGAGGGGAACTACTGAATTATGCGAAGACTTTAAGATGTTTTTTTATCAGTAAAATCAAAAACCTGCAAGCAAATATCATACCTTTGACTTGTGACTTTTCTGACCAACCTGCTTTTGCCTGCTTTAACCTGTTTGAACCAGTGTCACTGTCATGTCTAACTGATATTATTACACATATAAGGCCAACCACTTGCTCCCTGGATGCAATTCCCACACCCTTTATCAAGGATGTGCTGCTGTCAATTGGTTCAGATATTTTGTAACATATATTTTATAATAAATAGTAGTCTTACCAATGGGGTCGTTCCTACCTGTTTAAAACAAGCTGTCATTCAGTCTCTTTTAAAAAAAGCCAGGTCTAGACTCATCTATCCCTAACAATACAGACCAATTTTTAAGCCAATTTTTAAGGTTGTCTTTTCTCAGCTTACTTCATTTCTGAGCTCACATAATATTCAGGACACATTTCAATCAGGTTTTAGAGCACACTATAGCACTGAGTCTGCTCTTCTTAAGGTAACGAATGATTTACTTCTGGCTGTCGACTCTGGAAATTGTGCTGTCTTAATTCTTTTAGACCTTAGTGCAGCATTTGACACTATTGACCATGCTATTCTGTTGGACCGCCTGAAGTGTAGTGTTGGCATCCAGGGTACTGCACTTATGTGGTTCACCTCTTATTTGGAAAATAGATCCTTCACTGTCAAGATAGGTCAGTTTTCCTCCTCTTTAGCCTCTATTACCTGTGGGGTGCCACAAGGTTCTGTCCTGGGACCTGTTTTGTTTTCCTTATATATGCTGCCCCTTGGGTCCATTTTTCAGAAGTACAACATCTCTTATTATTGCTATGCTGATGATACACAGCTCTATCTTCCACTTAAACTAAGTGAAAATAGCTCCTTACACAATATACTAAACTGCTTGCAAGATATAAAACTCTGGATGTCCGAGAACTGGCTTAAATTAAATGAAGACAAAACAGACATTATCATCTTTGGAAATCCTGGGCAGGCTGCAGCCGTAGCTAATGAAATGGGGTCACTACTGTCCACTGTACATAGCCAGGTGAAAAACCTTGGCGTTATCTTTGACTTGGCTCTCATATTTGAGAAACAAATAAGCAGTGTTGTGAAAAGTAGTTTTTACCAACTAAGAAGAATCGCCAAACTTAAAAATATTTTGTCCTTTAAAGATTTGGAAATAATTGTCCATGCATTTGTCACTTCTCGGATAGACAACTGTAATTCACTGAACCTGGGAATTTGCCAGTCCAGTGTGTACAAAATGCAGCTGCAAGGTTTCTTACTGGTACAAAAAAGTGGGAAACTTTTACTCTAGTACTTGCTTCACTTCACTGGCTACCAGTAAAATACAAAATTGAATATAAAGTTTTATTATTTGTTTTTAAAGCCTTGCATGGCCTGGCACCATGCTACATTTAAGCATTGCTCTGCCATCATTCCACCTCACGATCCCTCCGATTTTCCAACCAGTTGCTCCTAGCCATTCCACGCTCACAAATGAGGTCCAAAGGTGATCTGGCCTTTTTTGTAGCAGCACCCAGACTTTGGAACCAACTCATATAAAGGAATCCCCTACCTTAGATCATTTTAAGTCAAACTTAAAAACACGTTTGTTTTTGCAGGCATTTTAATCATTTTAAATATTATATATTTGGTGAAATGCATGTGCTTATTTGACATCATGTTTGGTGATTTTATTGTTTTATTGTTTTATGTTTGTGTTTCTTTGTTCTTTGTGTGTTCAAGTTTATTTTCTTGTGCATCACTTTGGCTGACACTAGCTGTCTTTTAAATGTGCTATATAAATAAAGGTGACTTGACACTGAAAGTGGACAGAACCATTCGAGAGTGAGCTGCATGGACAGCTGAACTAAGTTTTAAACTACTCACTGTGCAGGTAATTAAATATAAACACAAAAAACTTTTCAATAAACCGACTGTATCTTCATTAATAAACAGATAAAACTTACTTTTGCTGGATTTGGGGCTGTCTTGGCTCTACATCCAGGTCCATGCAGCTTGCTCTCGAATGGTTCCGTCCACTTTCAGTAAGTCTTTTTGCATGTGTTTTGGAAGTTGTATGTTTTTTTCAGAATTTGCAGCATGTTTTGTTAATGTTGTGCAGGTGTTGTCATTCTGATGCTTGTGTTTTGAGAATTTGCAGTGCGTTTTTAACTTGGAGTGAGATGGGCTTTCTCGACCACCATACTTGTGAACAGAACTTACTCCAATCAGTGTTCTGAAACTGAT
The DNA here is from genome assembly GCA_028565595.1 of Duopalatinus emarginatus. Classification (NCBI taxonomy): domain Eukaryota; kingdom Metazoa; phylum Chordata; class Actinopteri; order Siluriformes; family Pimelodidae; genus Duopalatinus; species Duopalatinus emarginatus. Next base: position 22,484,635 of record JAOVVF010000036.1, on the reverse strand, counting down.
CCTGTAGAGAGGAGATTTTTGGCCACACGTTAACTGTCCTCGTTGATGTTTTCACGCGCTTGATGAGTGGCACATCCTTGGGGATCGGGAACAGTAAGAGGCGATCAGACTGTCCCAGATGGGGGAGGGGGAAGTCTTGTAGTTGTCTGGAATGTTCCTGTAAACATGGTCGAAAGTGTTGTCTCCTCTGGTGGAACACAAGACATATTGCTAAAATTTCGGCAGCACAGTTCGTAAATTGGAGTGATTAAAGTCTCCCACAACAATAAACACTCCATCCGGGTGCTCAGTCTGTTGTCCACCGATCACTGCACTCAGCTCCTCCATAGCTAACTTAGCATTAGCATAAGGAGGCATGTAGACTGCAGCTACAACAACAGCTGAGAACTCTCTCGGTAAGTAAAAGGGTCTGCACTTAATCATCAAATTCTCGAGATTGCGGAGTCGATGCATCAGTCGACGGCGTCCTTTGGATTTCCAGGGGAAGCTGTAAGTTGTTAAATAATCTGTTTATGCAGTTCGCACCAATATCAAGCAGTGCCTGTCGAGAAGTAATGGAATTATCAGTACTAAAAGCGAAATCTGGAGACACGCTGAGACTCAACGCTGCATGCGCGATGCCATCTTCTTGGTCCTATCCTAAATATTAGATTTACTTGAAATATGTATAATAATAATAATATTCCTAATATTTATAATAATAATAATAAAAAAAAAAATAATAATAATTAGGGCTGTCGAAGTTAACGCGATAATAATGCGATCAATAATAATTTACGCGATCTCAAAAAAATAGTGCTGTTAACGCAAATTCTAATTTGGCCCTGCGATTCAACCGTAGTTCATATTGAGGCTTGTCGTGCGCTGCTTCAGTAAGAGTAAGGCTGCATCAGAAATGCATCGCGTACTCAAGCAGTACATACTGAATTTGAAGCAGTGTGCACTGTTTTACCGTTAAAGCAGTACACAATTCCAGTATGCGAGCAAGCAGTATTGCACAGCCTCGGACGCACTACATCCGCCATACGGAAGTATGCAATTTGGACACGGCCTAAGTTTGAGTGATGGCGAAAGATCTGTTAAACTGGAAGTTTCATTTCATTTGCGTTTCGTATGTTCAGTACTGCCTAGTATTGTAACATGTTAATTGTAACATTTCACTTTAAAGCCTTATTCATTTACATAGATTTAAAAAATGTGATTAATCGCGATTAAATATGAAATTCTGAGATTAATCGCAATTAAAAAATTTTATTGTTTGACAGCTCTAATAATAATAATACACTTATTTTTCACAGAATCCTTTGCGACCTCTAGAGACTGCTATGTGTGAAAATCCCAGGGAAGCTGGGTCTTTTTTATTCCATAGACCAAACACTTGGGGGTGCTGGTTATGCATGTTTACTGAATGGACTGATTTTTATCATAATGTTTACTGTGTTACCTAACACTAACCTAACACACACACAAACACACGCACACAGCATCAAGGACTATAGCATGATATGTAGAACCTAGGGTCCTCTTCCATGATTCCAGCACTATAATGTAAATGACTCCAATTCTTGTTGTCTTAAAGTCATTTAAATTATGGGAGACTTTTGCATGTATGGAGCCATTACCAAAACAAACAGGACAGAAACTGTCACATCACTTGTATATCACATCACTTCTTTTTGAAATACGTAAAGTATTTTGGATGTAATATATTTCTTGATCTTTTGTGTTGACATTTTGTGTTGTTGTCAGCATGAGCAAACTCTTCAGAGAGCCCCATGCTCTGCTCTATTTATTTCTCATGACATCTACAGTATCCAGTATCCAGGCCCAGATCCAGATGATTCCGGGCATGACTTCAGAGCTAAAATATCATGTTAGTCATTTAAGTAAATAAAAAGAGATTATTAAAAAAAAGATTTGTTTTTACATTATTACATTTTTATATTATATATCATTCATTCAGCCATGTATTTACTGTAATGTGGGGTCTACTAGCAGCCATGGGAGTGTTGTTTACTAAATTATGATCTCTCCAAAACCTTGGAAAGTCATTTGTGACTGGTAAAACTTACTAACCATTAGGGGGTGCTGCTATATCAGAAACAAAAAACATGTGCACAATTTATTTACAAGAAGGTTGTTATTTACAGGATGCAGCACATACTTAGCAAATGCTACATCACATCATCACATCACAGCTCATCATAGTTTCTCTCAGAGTGCCTGTGAAGTCGTGAAAGTTACATTAGCAATGGGTTTTTGACTGTTCTGTGCCTTTATTAGTATTCTCAGTGTGGGTGTGGCAGAGAGAGAGAGAGAGAGAGAGAGAGATAGAGGCTCTCTATCAGTTTGAAAACTAGACTATGTTAATAAAATAATTCAGTGGTCAGTATGGCTGAGTAGTGTGTTAGGTCTATATAGACTAGGCCTAATCTCTACAAACTAAACTAATATCAGCACAAATAGCAAAGCCCTACAGCTTATTATACAGCATCTTTACAAAACAGATTGCAAGCTACTATTATAACAGGAGTGGAAATACTGCAGGAAACATTAACAGTGGTAATGGAGAGTAATTATTATAATGATCTATCAGTGGACGTTTGTTAATTTGTGCAAATGCAATTAAGGCGATGTGCAATATAGAACAGCAAAAATGCTACTAATGGTACTGAAGAAATATAATATTTGCTGATGAGTCATTACACTAGCCTAAACTGACCATGTGCACTTTTATGACACTGAGAGACACCGAGTCTGGCCAAGTCTGTGTTGTGGAAAGGCTATATTTGGCATTAAATTTCCAAAAAGGTGCTTCCACAGCAAAGCTTGTTTTTAAATGCACATTCCCAGCAAAATCCTGCAATAATGAAGCAACCTCACAATACATTCTGAAGGGATCTATAAAGCTCATGTGAAGATTTTGCATCAGATGGGTCTTTGGGTCACTGTTATCTTCCAGCTATGATTTACAGTTGAATGATGATTGAAATGAAAGCTTTCTTTTCTTACAATAACAGCAATGCCATCCACAGAGTCTTGCATGATGAAGTAGAGAAGCACCTGAAACTGAACTACAAGAGAGTGTATTGTTCTTTTACTACAGTTATCAACACATGAAGATCAACAGACAAGTCAACATGTGTCTCTTTTTATTTTTAGGAAAAATGTATACCTTTTCCCCTCTGTATCCCTCTGCCTGTTTTCCTGTATTTGCTTGGTTGCTGTGCAACATTACCCTGGTTTGAGCCCTTTAAGTTCACAGTACATCACATTTAGTCCAGTAACAATTACTAAGCAGAAGGCTTCAAAAACAACTTTGCAGCTCATGCCAAATTTACTAATTATATTTAGCCAGTATTAAATTCAATTTCTGCCCATCTATTACATATTTCCCTTCCCCTGGGATTTCTCAGGAGTGTGGCAGGCACAATGTATCAAGGTCTTGATTTTCAGACAGGAAGGCAGTGTTGGTTTTGCAGGCTAGTGTGCATGTCCAGCTCCCCAGCCACCCCTAAAAAGAGGCCTAGTGCCTGGAATTTCTGATGTAGGAGCTAAAGAGTCTGCCGGGGATTTCCAACACACAAGTGTTTGTTAAATGAGTTTCTATTTAAAAAAAAAAGAAACATAAGAGCATGTTAACACTCAAAAACATTATGTAATGTGTTTAGCTGGTGCTTAGCTGGTGCTGATGTTCTCCAGCATGGATGCTTACTGCACCATATATACCTGTGATATATATTTAATAACCTTTCTCATTTAGTATTAATAGTAAATTATGGTCTGTAAGCAGGCTGCCCTGAATAAAATGGACTTCACACCATGTCACATTAATGTTAAATTAATAGTGCTGTTGCGACTACCACAAAATGTAAAATAAAACATAATGGGGGATAGTATATCATAATGAAAATCGTTTCAACTATGTTTTCACAAACGTTTCCAAATGTATTTGCTTTGAGAAGTGCAAATATTTTCAGTATCCACATGACATCAGCAATCCAGTATTCTGGTACTGTAACCAACCATAGTGAGCATGCTTAGTAGGATGGGTGCAAAATATACCAACCAAATCCTAAATGTCCATAAAACATCAGATTTGCACATTTAGATCAGAATTAGATGATCTGTTTTTTGCAGTTTGCAGCACAGAAATGCCCACCCTCATCCCATCTTACTGTGCACACATCACCCTGGTGAGTTCTGATATTAGTGAGTTTGTGATTTAAGTTTAAATTAGCAGCTCAGGCCTAGCCCCTGCCCTGCTAGACTCAGGAGTTGCCAGAAACTTCATATATGCCGAAGTTATGACATAAATGCATCTGATAACCTAGCCACTACAACACAAGCTGCATATGAGAGTCATCAAATAACAGTCTGATTGGAACAGAAGTCATGACAAACTGCTCCCCCACACACAGACCATTTCAGCACATCAGTACATCAACTATCTTGGGCCTTCCACGAACGCCATGTACATGATGACCCCTTTGATTTCCTGGCACTGGTCCATGCCGGTAACACTGCAGTGGAAAGCCCTGAGTCATGATCCCACTGGAGTATCTAGATCTGACAGGTATTCAGCAAAATGAATGCCAGTGGCCTCCCTCCTCACCATAAGAATGACTACATTATCCACTTACTCACAGTGTGCTCCTCACCCCGTAGCTCCATCTACCCTCTGCCATGCACAGAACAACAGAAAATAGAGAAGAATACACTAGAAGGAGGAGGAGGTGTATATATATGTCTCTAAATTACGCGTGGATGGGGTAGTACAGTGATAATATCATTGGATTCCCATGTAAAAGACCTGGGTTCGATTCCCGATCTGGGCAGCAAGTCTGTGCTACACCAATAAGCGTCCTTGGGCAAGACCCCTAACACTACGTTGACCTACCTGTAATACCAATAAACTCGTAAGTCACTCTGGATAAGAGCGTCTGCCAAATGCCGTAATTGTAAATGTATATGTTCCTGCATCGACTACCGGGGGATATAACAAGTCATGGGTAAGTATCCTATTTTCTTCCCCTTGCGCTGTGTGCTCTGGATCAGCTACACTCAGCTTGAGTCTTCACTATTGGATTTGCACAGTGCATACAGCCTAGTCAGGATACAGGAAAGAGATGAGTGAAAGATTGCCTTCTGCACCTCGTCTGGCTATTATGAATACCTGGTAATGCCTTATGGTTTATCTGCAGCAGCCTGTGTATTTTACACTATAGCCCAGAAATAAGTACACCGCTCATGGCAAACAATTTAAAATTGTATCACCTTACAGTGATTGCATTATTTCTAAGTTGAACTGTTTAAAAGTTAGAACAAGGTTTTCTGTAATAACATAATATTTCTTGACTTCACAGTGGTTTTTAGATAGATTTAGGAAAATCCCATATCTACATCTGCTTTAAAAAGAGACTGTAAACAATCAGATCAAAGTCTGCATTTTACACAACTAAAAGGCCATTAGCAGTTACAATTGGATAGCGAATTTCAAACTGCCTAAGGCCCTAGAAGTGATGTAATTTTCTAATACAAATTTAATGCTTTCAATACGTCATCCAGAATGCACTCACACGTGCGTGCCATTGAATTACAATTACAATAAACTTTGTGAGGAACAAAGCTGTGCTTTGTTCAGGCCTGAACTGAAAGTAGCAATTCTAACCCTAATAAGGACAAAAGCCCCATGTAGAGGAGGTGAACACAGCAGGGTGTTTTTCATTCTATGCAATGCCCATTTAAGACATCAGACAGCTACGCACTTATTTACTGATTTTTTAAGTAACCTATTACTGATTGAATTATTTAGTAAATATTATAACACCATGGATATAGCTCTGTACAGTAGGAATCTTGTGAGGCAGATGTTCTTTGTCATTATAAGATACTATATATATATATATATATATATATAATAAGATATAAGATACTATATGTACAAAAATATTCATTTTTGTAGGTCTATAAGGGTTGGTAGTTTACTAATGAATGACAAGAAATTATTACATGCCAAATTATTCCTCACAATAAAATACAAGTTATACCATGAGGTCAATGCCAGAGAGTAATGTAAAGTGTTCATATACCTCAGGTGACTTTGGTCATACTGATTTATCAATTGTACCATTCTCTACCACTTCACATGATTTAATTTACAGGTACATGCTCCATGCTCCGTTGCTATACAATTCTATTCAAGTCAAAACCTAAAGACTAAAGGTGGCTGAACAGGTATCAGGTGCAGTTAGTAATTAAGATAACGGAAGTGATATAATGTCTGGATTGTATTTTGATGTGGAGGTGAGGTGGCTCCTGTATGTAAGAATCTTATTCAGCTATAAATGCAATGGACAGATTAAATAGTTCTATTATATTGGCTGGTAAGTAGTATTGAAAATTCAGGCTCTATCTGCATGCAAATTATTATTTGTAAATTATCATGGCCTTTATGGGTCAGCCCTTGTGGATTAAGCCTTCAAGTGTCCTCAGACATACTGTAGATTATACTTCCTTAAAACCAAATATAGAATTGACGAGAAATATAAAAAAAAAACAAGGAAAAAAAACAAGAATTACACGACAAATGCTAATGTGTTTACAATTTATCTACATCTATTGTGTTAGTACTGCATTATGAACTAATAATGTTTTCTCTCACTGGGGCCTGAGGAGTTAGAGCTATGACTCAGAGACCTTGAGCAGCACATGCCTGACTTTTGCGACCATTTTAGAACCTCATCACCACCCTGCCTCCCTTCACACCAAGATGTCTGTGTAAGACTGAACTGCTTATTATGTGTTATTTGATATGTGTGGTTCTTTAGGACTGCTGAAATGACATCTTCACATTAGTCACTTTATTAAATATGTCTGGTAAACTGTGAGAATGTGAAAGGTGACAGGGAATGACACTCCAACCCCCATCGACACGATGCCAAAGAAGGTCATTGCTGCAAATGCTGGCTGTTTGCAAAGTACTGTATCAAAGCCTATACTAGAAGTAAAAATGTGGTAGAAAAAGGTGCACAAGCAACAGAGATGATCACAGTCTTGAGAGGACTGTCAAGAAAAGTAAATTCAAGAACTTCGCGAGGAATGGACTAAGGCTGGTGTCAGTGATTGAAGAGCCACACCACACATCCCCAGGAAAGGGACTACAACTGCTACATTCCTGATATGAAGCCACTCGTGAACCAGATACAATGTCAGAGGTATCTTGGCTAAGGAGAAAGATATCTGGACTGTTGCTCAGGGGTCCAAAGTCTTTCTATTTTCAGATAAACGTAAATTATGCATTTCATTTAAGCATCAGGGTCCTAGATCTGGAAGAAGAGTGGAGATGCAGAGTATCCAATGTGTCCAGTGAGATGTTTCCACAGTCTGTGATGGTTTGGGGTGCAGTGTCACTGATGGTGTTGGTCCAGTGTGTTTTGTCAAGTCCAGAGTTAATGCAGCTAATTACCAGGAAATTGTAGAGCACCTGCCCACAGTGCCAAAACTACTAATGGTTTGCTGATCATGATATTATTCTGCTTGATTAGCCAGCCAACTCTCCACACCTGAACCCCATAGAGAACACCTGACCCAGCGATACAGATCAGCTGAAGGCCACTATCAAAGCAAGCTTGGCTCCAATTACATTTTAGCAGTGCCGCAAGCGGTTTACCTCTATGCCATGCCACATTAATGCAGTAATTTATGGTAAAGAAGCCCCAACCAAGTTCTCGGTGTACAGTATAAATGATCATGCTTGTCAAATGTTAGATATTTCTGAATTTTACATCCTTTTTTGTTTGCGCTTATAAAATATTCTAACCTGTAGCACAGAGGTACTAGGACATGAGCCATTAAACAAGGTGGGCTGGACAGGGGCATAAAAGGGCATTAACCCCTCAGCAGGATTGTAGTGATTTGTTTTGTGAGCAGGAACAAGAGGAGCACTGCCAGAGCCTTACAACATGTCATCCAGTGGGCTACTGCTGTGCATGTTTCTGATCAAACTGCTGTTGCTGATCAAACTCCATGAGGGTAAAATGAGCATCTGACATCTTCTAGTGGGAACTAAGCTCACAGCCCAGTACTGTGCAGCTCATTTGCCATTTGCCAGAGAACACCAGAATTAACATGTCTACCACTGGTGCCCCATTCAAGTTTGGTGTTTCACAGAAAACAGCAGGTTTATAATGGGCACAAGTGACAGATGTGAAAGAGTCTGGAGACGCTTTGGTGAATGTTATGCTGCCTAAAGCATCATCCAGTTTGGCGTGGCCTGGCCAGTCATGGGCATTAATGCCTTTTTAATTCAGGAACTGAATCCATTTGGATCCAGTTGAGAACCTCTGAAATGTTCTGTATCTGTGCATCTGTCACTGCCATGTAGTGCAACGGACAACAGTCCAGGAGCCCACTTACGCCTTGATCTAGGATTAGGAAGTGATCCCTCGCGACATCCACTGCCTTAAGAGCATGTCCAGGTGTTGTAAGGAGGGCATACAGGCATGTGGAGGCACATTACTAGTTCTCTTAATTTTGTTCTTAACAAATTACAAAATTTATATAAGTAAATATTTTTATTACTTATTAAGTAAATACGTGAGTCTATCGTTCATCAAGGTTAAGTGTGTTATTTAAGTGTTCCCTGAATTTTCTATTGCAATTTATAAGTGCAGTGTATATACTGTATATAAAGTGTCAGAAAAACTGGTACAGACTGCAGAAATGGGATGGGGTTTATTTAGCTTACATTCCATGGGTCCCCTCGTAAATCTACAAACTCCTCTGACAAGTGAATGCTATGTGTGCCTCCTTTCTGACATGTTGTGCCTGGTTATACTGCATTAATTCTGATGGGTTTGGCCTCTTCCAACAGGACAACGCTGCAACACATGTGTAAAGACACCAATTATGGTTAGAGAAACACTCGTGTGAGTTTAAGGTTTTGCCATTCACCAAGGCACCAGATCTCAATGTTATTGAACACTTTTGACATGCCATGCGATGCGCAGAACGCAGAAATCCCACCCCTCAAAATACAACAGAATTGTGGACCATTCTATAGGAAGTATGGTGTTGATTACCTACAGAATATTTCCACAACCACAGGGAGTCTGTGTCTCTTGGGGGACCTACCAAGTATTAGACTGGTGTACCAGTCCAATTTCCAACATGTACCCGCCCACACTTCATTCACTCCTAAGTGAAGCCATGTTCCTGGGAGAGACTCAGAATGACATATAAACAGTGGCTGTTGTTAAATGAACATTGATATTTTCTCTCATTAAAAGTGCAAATACACAAACATCTAATAAATACTAATTGATGTGCTTCAGTGGATGTCTATTAGCTGTTTTTGGCTTCAAGGAGACTTCCATGCAGGCTGTGCTGTCAGCTGAAGAATTTGAGTTTAGGAAATTGTGTGATATTGCAGTAAGATAGTTTGATCATTTGATTTGCTACAAATATAGCATTCTATCAGGATTAATGAATAATACAGATAGACACTTTGGTGTCTAACATTTAAGCTAGGCTTCCTGCACTGACTTAAAGCAATTGTCTGTGTTGCATATAGTCTCTGACTCTGACATGTGCTCTCTTCTACAAAGCACACAGAGTATATAGAGTCATGTCACTGAAGATAGCTCTGTGCAAGTGCTCACGTTACTTATTTACTTTTTCCAAGGGAGAACTATTAAACATGTGGTAACCTAAGCTCATGACACTGATGATTACATGTATTGTGCCAGTGTGATTGGGGCAACAGCTATTTTGACCTAAGTCTCCAGGGCACAGTGATTTCAGGACCGCGCTCTAATCCTGGCCTGGTGATGCAGTAAAATGTCACACAGACTGACCGTCCTGTCATTTTAGTTAAAGCCAAGAGAGTTTAAATTTCAGAGACTTCAGAAGACCAGTCAAAAGCAGACCTGCCTTAAAAGGGCTAACTAAGAAATGTGACGTTTATAAATCAACTCCTCAAAAAATCCTCAAAATTATATGAATGCAGCAATATAATCAGAATATTATTATTATTCCTCTTCCGTCTTCTTCTTAAGCACATTTACGCAATTAATACAGCTCGAACCGCTTAACGTACAAACTCCATTCAAACAAGTGTTGGTGGTATTTATTTTAAAAAAGTTTAATTTTTTAAAAGTTTAATCCATAGGATTGTATGGCAGAGTTTTTCGAACTGCCGTAACTCTGTCATGAAACTCAAAAGGCTCGGACCAGGGGCCACCAGAGCCCATCAAGTCAAATTACCTACAGATTGCACTCATCATTCTCTTTTTATCACTCTTTTATTTTCACTCCATTCATTTCTATAGGGAGCAGGTTTATAGGTTAAAGTTTTTTAGAGTTATGAGTGTTTGTTCAGAGTGTGCAAATAGATGCAAACACTCCATGGTATTAGCCATAATCTTGGCCCCAACTGGGCACACATGTTCAAGCACTCTTGTAGTTCCTTCAGGAAATGCATATCTAGTTACACATATAAAATTAATTTGCTTCTTTTGTCATATCTGACTAATTTTTATTCATATCACAAAATATGAAACTTTTTTTTGATCTGCCCACATGTTCTATATCCATTCTTGGCACCAAACATGAAATGTGAGTGCTACTGCTAGTAGTAAATCAAAAATAACCTTTGTATTTTCTGTTGAACTGGTACTATAGAGATGAGTACACAGCAATAATCTTGTACTGAAGGCTTATTTAAAAACACAGTTCAGAGCTTTCTCCAGTAACATGTATTTCTTAACAGCTAATGCTTAGAAAGCCACCAAAAGAGCATATTAATGGTTAATTTTCTGTAACGGGCCTCCACATTCTTGTAAGGCCCTCTGTTGCTATGTTGTTTTGTTGTTGTATCTAAGCACCAGGCAGGTCCTGGTTTCAGGCTGTGCATCTCTTCCTAAGGTTGCTAAACTTTCCCTACTACGTAATGTTGTGCACATATCAGATTCTTACTCCTGTAAGAAGAACAGCTATAGCCCAGAGCAGCACGCCCCTACTTTAAAATCTGGATAACATCCCATGGGTTGAACATCCCATCTCACAGTTGATTGAGAAAATTTAGCGGTCCTACTACAGATCCACCTCGGATTATTGTCTAAGTAGCTTGCTTTCAAG
>JAOVVF010000036.1:22442897-22473396 GCA_028565595.1 Duopalatinus emarginatus | reverse complement strand
TCACAGTTGATTGAGAAAATTTAGCGGTCCTACTACAGATCCACCTCGGATTATTGTCTAAGTAGCTTGCTTTCAAGTTTGCCGGTTTACTCCCTTCTCCCCAAAACATGCATGTAGATAGATTGGCTAAGATAAATTGCCCCTCGAACATATGTATGCATGGTGCCGTATGACTGAAAGACTTTCATTCCATACAGGGTGTATTCCTGCCAGTACTCCCATAACTGGCCTCCAGTCACTGAAGATCCAATAAGTCTAGTACAGAGATTCTGTACAGGTCCATTACAAACGTGTTCATGGAAACACTGGCACTCTCCTTTCCTGTTGCTTTCCTGGTGAAAAACTGCCTCCATTACATCATTCCTGCCTTTAGCCACAGAATTGAGTTTGTTCCAAGTGTCCAGTTTTTCCTACTTGCTGGTCATTAAGGAAACACTGAACAGTAGGTATATTGTTTGCATATATTTTGTTATATCCTTGATGTAACATGGTGTAATTCTGATCATGTTTTGCTATGCTTGTTATTCCACTTCCAACTGTGTAAATGCTGTGGAACTGTGTATACTGCCAAATACATAAAGTATCCTGATATCCTAGCTCATCCTCACTTCTATGATAGGAGCAAGATAGATGGGTAAAATGCCATGAGCTGCTTACCAAGCTGGATGGTCTGTAAGTGGAAGTGGTGTGGAGTGTTTGGACTTGGAGGGAAGGTTTATTTGTGGAAACAAAGTACCCCGGACCTGTTGTTATATCTGTGTGCCAAATTAAATCAGCAGGCAGTCTTTCCTCTAACTTACCCAGTAGTGCATGAATACTTGACATTAATGTCAGAAGTCCATGATACATTATCTTTCACATTCATTCCCTTTTATGGTAGTGCAGATGTCTGTGAGAAATGTAGCTGGGACAAAGGATTCAAGGACAAAGGATATATATATTTTTTTCATTAGACATGAACACTAACTTAACTTCTTAAATTTCTAGAAAAAGTTATCTTTAATTCACATTAATTTCCTTTAAGTAACAGAAAGCTACAACTAGCAATAACCATATCTATAGTATGCCAGACATCTTCTACTGTAATTCCCAAGAGATTCTGGCTCAGCTAGCAATGGTACTCCATCTGCTCCACTTAGAAGAGCCACAGAAGGCTGGTCACAGGCGTCACTGATACTGCTATCCTTTTGTATTACTGTACGCGTTTACATTTCATATCAAAATTCTTTAGGACAATGACTTCAAAGCACAGGGGATGATATGTGTTTATTTTTGTTGTAGCATTGATTAATAGCCAAACAATGTGAAGAGAATGTGTTAGTGACTTCACGAAAAGACCTCTTGAAATAGAAGTAAATCTAAAATAGAAGGTATATTTCTACACCTAATGTTTGCTGAAAAAAGCATACATGTAGAAGAGACAAAAATAAATTCAGGCTTCAGTTAGCACTATCAAACACTGCTGCTATAATAATAATAATAATAATAATTATTATTATTATTATTATGATTATTGTTGTTATTATTATTATTACAGTGGTTATATATTCTTAATCGCATTAGGAACAGTGACAAACCAGGTGAAATATAAAAATCAACATTACAGAAAGTTTTCAGACCAAACAAAAGAAAATGATTTAGAGAGTATTCATGTGGAAACAGAAAAATATATTTAATACTATAAAATAACGTTATTTACTGTTGCAAATAGTAATGTTCATAACGACGTTCATTAATACCCATGGTACCACCCACACTCCAAAGAGGTTTACAGGACGTACCCTGCCGTAACTCTTTCTCTCTCTCTCTTTTCTTTTCCCTCTCTCCATTAGCATCATCTGAAGCATGACCAAGGGTCCCAAAATACACTTGTTATACAAACTTGCTGTTAGACACTACGTCACTGACCACTAGCGTGACACTGCTGCTTTTTACGAGAAACTTGCTTTTTTTATGTCTTCATCGCTCTACCTCACTCTATCTCTCTTTTACTCATTCAGTCAGGAACAATCGAAAGGCCCTCATGTTGAAAATGCAGGGAGGCTGGATTAGTGAATGCCATGCTAATGTTGTTTAAGGATTAAACAACCTAAGAAGGACAGGAAGGATAGCCTGAAATCTTAGTAGAGCCAAATCCTGACTCGTCTGTCTCGTCTGATTATTGGCTATATATAAAATCCGTACTCAAAATAAAACCCGGCTTCAGTTTTAGCACACTAGACTCCAGCAGTGTTTGGTTATTTTCTTTAAAGACACCTAATTCTATTCACCAGGTAATTGACAGGTTTATTTGGTGTCTTCAATCAGGAAAATCACCTAATTATGCTAAACCAGAATAGGAACAGGCAAAACCCCTGCTCTATGTTTATTAAGGTGCTTTTATGTTTTCTAGCTATTGTGGACCATAGTGATTTCAAAATGTGTTACAGCAAAACAGTATCATCATCAAAGTTAAAGGTGACAGTGCAAATACTAAAGAATACACAGTAGATCCAAAGAATATATATATATATATATATAATGTAAAATATTAAGTACAAGGAAGTAATTTAGGGGAGGGGAATGAGAAACACAAAGCAGTGTTGTGAATACAGGACCAGCAGTATATGCTATCAGAATTGAAGCCTGGTTTAAAATTCTGTTTATGTTTTACACATGACTATGATATCCTGTACTTAGTGATACTGAATACTCTGGTTTTAACCCCAAATTTTATTACATATTGTTCCATGCCAAAACATAATGAATGTGATAAACTCCTTGAGGCCTGCACAGGGAAAGGCACAGTGCCAAGAAGGTCTAAACTCTAAAATCTGATTGCATAGAAAGCAAGCCTTTAAGTTCTTAATATGTTGTGATTGCTATAATTACTGTAAAAACTGCGACAATATTGAACACTTCACCATACCTGATCAAATAATAGCTGTTTTTATTTGGATCTCAATTAGTCCTCCTGGGGGTTTTCAAGATAAACAGTAGCTATTCTTTTCTCCTGGTAGACCTTTAATGAAGGCTCAGTCTTTTGGGTCTGTAGAAACTCTTGCACACTGGCTCCATTGCCTTTCTGATCTTGAGAATCCATCCCTTCTATGCCTGTTGCAGATGCGCTGTTGTTAAAATCCATTTGAAACGTGAAGGATCTCTCATTAGGCCCCAGCCTGATGACTTTCTCTGTCTTGCTAATTTCACTTCCTGGGTGCATACCTTCAGTTTCCTCAAGGCCGGTCATCCATGGCATTTCCCCTTGCTGGACCTCTTCTTCAGACAGTCTGATGGTATACTCACCACTAGCTCCGATGCTGTGTGCCTGGTGGAGGTCAGAGCTGGAGGACTGCACTGCTGCCATCACTTGTTCTTGTAACAGGTCATCGGTCTCATTTTGCAGCAATCCAGAATCTTCCAGACTCTGGGAAATATTGAGCTCTGCCACAAAGGTCATTGTTCCATTGTCTGGGGATTGTTGCACCTTTTGGATGTTAACTGACAGGTTTTCAGGACTTTGACCAGCTTTGGTTAAAAAAACAAGTTCTTCCTTTAGAGCTCCAGACACAGTGCCCTCTAGTTGCTCAAGTGCTCCCTTTAGTTGTTCTCTGGGGTCCACTGACTCTTCTTTCAGGATCTCCAGCATAGACTCTTGCATTGTGGGAGAAACATGCACTTCCTCTTCAATAATACATTCTGAAATTCCAGTGGTGTCTCTTTTGACATATTCAGGTGACTCCCTCTTATTATCCCCTTCATCAGAGTACCTCCTATTTGTAGACAGACCTTCATCCTGGTAGTATCTCTCATCTGAAAGGTCTTCCACCACTCCATAATGTCCATATGACATAAATCCTCCACCCTCCTCTGATTCAGACATGTTGTCTTCAGGGGTGGAAACAAAATATTCCTGTGTTTCTTGGCCCTGAGAATAGTATGGGAGGCCTTCATCTCGGGACACTTCCTGCACCTGCACAAATCCACTCTTGACATACTCTGAGGCTTTCACAGACTCGTCTATGGTTTTATGTTGTTCAGCTGGCTGTGGTTCATTCTCTGGTTCTTCAATGTGAAAGAACATGGATGACTGTTGGAAGTAAGGATTGAACTTAACTTCTACAGGCTCTTCAGTCTCAACTTCCCCTTCATCACTATGAGTTTCCATTGGAGTCTCTGTTATCTCCACTTTAACTGACTTGTGTTCTAAGCTCTCACCTTCAAGACCAAGTCGCAAAAGATTCTGAATCATGCTTCCTGTTGGGGTTCCTTCAATATCCTCAAGAGAGATTTTGTGTACCCCCTTACTAAGGAGTTCCTCAAGAGCCGAGTTGTCCGACACATCCAGGTCCTCTTCTACTTTCGACTGCAAGACTATCTGAGTCTTGGTGCTTCCATCTTCTTGCTCTGTTTTCTCTACATGGTATGTGACCTTTGAGTCAGCAGATGAACTGAGTTTTGTATCAAAGCCAGCAGGCTTTATGACCTTCTCAATAATTTCTTCCATGGACACAGAGTCTAAAACTTTTTCCTCACCTGAAAATACCTTTGGTCTCACATTTTCAGAATCTTTCAAATGTCTCTCATCTTCTTGGTCTGACTCCTTATGCTGGATCAATGGTGTCGCATCAGGTTGCACTGTTGCCTTGGCATGATCTGCTTCTGTCCTCTCATCCTTTCTTTCATCTTTCTTATCAGTTACTTTCTGACTTTCTGCATTAGTGTTTAGGCTCATCATAGGTGGTGCCACGACTCTCACTGTTTTTATTTCTGTAGTTGATGAGGCAGTGGGGAATGATTTGTTTTCTTTTTCTGGCTGGAAAAGATCAGGTGAATGTCTTGGCTGGCTTTTAGACACACCTTTGTTGATCACTCTCTGGTCTTCCATCACTTCTTTGCTAGTCTTACTAGCAGACACATCAGGTTTGGGTGCACTCTGTGTACCTGAAGCCTGTTTTGCTTTGGTAAAAGCAATCATATCTCTTCTAGCAGCAGGACTCTGTTGGGCATGGTTTGAAATAGTTATAGGCAAAATCCTAGAGGTTTTGTGGGAATCAAACTGACTGGACACAGTGGAGGCTCTCAGGGTGGAAATCGGGTTTACATTCCAGGCATTATACCCTGATACATTTGTCCTCACTTCTGGCCGACTGGCTGTCATCGTAGAGACTCGTGGAGTATAAGGATGAGCTGGCAATTTGATATCTGCCAGAGAAAAAGTAAGGTTTTTTAAAAAAAAACATGAAAAAAATATCCTTCAGTGTTATTCAGTATTATATTTAACAATACTGAATATTAAATGTTCAGTAAATCAGCATATAAATCAGCAAATAAATTCACTGTACCTATTTTTCTCTCTCTTGAATACTGACCAGACCTCATCTGAGCGTGTTTACCTTCACCTTCTAGCAGTGCCCTGAAAAGCATAAAATCCAGGGTTAGGTATTTTCCTTACAAAAAAAAGTTGAACCAAACCATATGGGTTACTTCTTTCACCTGTCCTTAGTATGCTGACCACCTTGCTCTGTCATCATCAAGCAAAGCCTTAAACTGAAAGGCAGACAAGATACATACACCGACCTTCTCCCACAGATACAAAATATACTTGACTAATTACAGACTGCTTTTCAACATACTCTTTTTTTTTAGTGAAACCTACCTTAATACTGCTAAAGTAACACTTTGGAAATACAATACAGTATAGTCCCAGTGGATGTTCCCTCGAGATCTGCTGAATGACCAAACTAAAAATAACAAACACAACGTGCTCTGTTTCTATTATGGCTTAGAATGTGAAGCTGTGACCGACACAGAAAGACCTGTTTGATTCTCTGCTACATTCCCAAGGTAGATAATATAAATATTCCAATGTAACAGGTCAGATATTGTGAAAAAATTAGAATGCCAGCTGGCAAAACTTTTACCATAATGATGAAGAATAAACAAAACTCAAGAGAAGGATCCAGAATTTTTTTAAATGACAAACACCAGCAAATAAGGACTGGTGGTAGGAGGAACAGCTCACTTTCTATAAAAGGTCTGGTAGTCACTTTGTGTACATGACAGGGAAGTGAGTGGATGTCTGTCTGAGTCCTATCTCAGTTATATTACTAACCTGAATATACATATTTATCTATATTATTTCTGAAAGGTAAAATATAGTCATATCTAATACCTGCCTTTGCAAGAACTGCCACTAATGTACACATACTTGGTAATTGCCATGTTTGCTCCAATCCTTTTCTGATTTAGCCCCTCAGTCATTTGCAATGGAGTAAAAGCCACTGACCAGAGAGAGGGGTAAATCTCCATAGCTTTGCCAAAAGGGAGGGCAGCATTTGCTCTGCAGTTCACTGTTTAAAAATACAATCCAAAGAGCTATATCTGGACAGAGATGACTCTGGCTCTCAATACTCAACAATATCTCAGAACTATGTGGTAGACATAACATGGCATTTTGATTACAGTGTCGGACATACTGTAACTTGTAAACAGGTCTTTGTGAAATTAATACAAATAAGCAGACCTTTGTCAACATTCAACAACATTTCATACTAATCTCATACCTGTTTGATTTCAACATGCAACTAATAAACTATAAAGCAGATATAAATATTTAATATCACTTTGTCTGTCTGTTACAATGGCACCTGTAGGGTGAAGTATATTAAGCAGTCAGTCAGCAAAAACAGTCATTTCTCAAACGTATGCCTTGGAAGGGCAAGTACAGAAATCTGTGTTAATCTGAAAAAGACCAAATTGTGAAGACTAGAAGACTGGGCCAGAGTATCTCCAAAATATCAGGTCATGTGCAGTGTTCGTGGCATGCAGTGACTGAAACCTACTTATGTGGTACAAGGAAGGACAACTGATGTAGCAGCAAAAGGGTCATGGGTGCCAAAGAATCACTGAGACTTGGGGCGAGGGCTATCACGTCTAGTTCAATCACACCGAAGATTCACAGAAAGATCTGATGATAATGTGCCAGATACCACAGCACACACATAGCTAAGAGTAGATATACTGAAATATTATGTGGACTCCGAAAGACGTCTGAAGGTGTGATGTGGTATCTGGAACATTCGCAGCAGATCCTTCAAGTCCAGTACGTTGCAAGGTGAGGCCTCCATAGACTATCTTTGTGCAGCACAACCCACAGATGCTTTATCAGATTGAGATCAGACCAACACCTTAAACTCTGCCATGTTCCTGAAACAATTTTGCAGTCATTTGTCATTAGGGAATTAACATTACCATGAAGAGAACTACTTGGTCTACAACAATGTTTAGATAGGTGGTATGTGTCAAAGTAGCATCCACATGAATGCCAGGACCCAAAGTTTCCCTGCAGAACATTTCCCAGAACATCACACTAGCTCCTCTGACTTGCCTTCTTCTCACAGTGTGTCCTGGTGCGACCTCTTGCCACGGTAAGCAACAGACATGCATTTAGCATTAATTTCTTTTGTTAATTCATGGTCCAGTTTCTATGCTAACATGAAAATTATTTTTGTGTGCTGATAATCTAAGCCATGCATGTTTATTGGGAATAGATAAAAAAAAAGTGTTTGCTAATGAAAGTCCATAATTTCCAGCAAAATATAGACAAAACATATTAAACATTATATATATATTTATGTAAGTTTAATGACTTACAGCTTTCTATTTTTTGAATGGGAAACCATATGTTATATGGTTTGACACAGAACCTATAAAGATCCCCTAGGGTATCCAGTCTTATCCGCAACGGGCCAGTGTGGGTGCAGGTTTTCATTCATGGCTACTGCTTGGTTGGAATAAAAACCTACATCAACCCTCTTCGGATCAGATTGGACACCATGCACAACAGGTTGCTAGTTTTTCTGAGACCGTATATTATGGTAATGGGTGGTAACCTTAAAATAAGTTGTACCTGTATGCAGCGACTTCCATGCCAAGCCCCATTTTGACCTGTAGGAGGTCATGATGGTCCTTCAGCTTTTCTGAAATGTTGTTGGCCAGAAGCATATGCTCTTGTTCCAGTTCTTCAACGATTATCTGTAAAAGACGAGTGTTTGGTTATTATATTAGCCTGCTCCTGCTTTAATCATCACAAGCATACGAAGAGTCAGATATGACCTCTAGCAGTTTGGCTCCTGGATTATATACCGTATGCTACAATAATGTAGATGAAACCTGAAGTGATTAGTAAATCTATTGGTATTGGTGTGATGTATTGGAATTGGTGTACTTTTCTAATATAATATAATAATTACCTAATGGATGATCATGGGCTATCTAAACAATGCTAAAAGATATTTTAAGTGTTTGCAGTTCCGATGCACCTGTTGAGGATCCCTTACAACAACATACTCTATTACACTTCCATTGCTCCATTTAAAACTTGATGCTTGGTAACTGGCTCATGGCCACTTGCCTAAAGTAGGTCACTAAAAGATTAGTCAAGCACAGCAAGCCCACAAAATGCCAGAGTAACCTTTATATCCTCTCCTGTTGTGCTGGTTGTCAAAGCAGTCTGGATCCACATGAATATATACCTCACTTACAATGACAAGTACACTCCTTGGGGATCTTCAGTTGTCTTTCTAGGGGACACCTTAGATGCTCTGTAGAAACCTACAGTAAATTATTTACATTTTAGAAAGGGTTTCAAGTAGAAGCCTTTTTTGAAACCTTAGAAACCTTATTTATCAAATTAACCTATACAATACCGTTGAGTAATTATTTTATAGCTGACATTTTCAAACCATTAAGAAGAAACATTACCAGTTATTTGAAGTTTGTGCCACACATCCAATTAATAAATACATTCTAAAAAGTTATTTAAAGGTTCTTTAAGGGTTCCTTGGATAATTTAGTGGATAAAGGCTCTTCTGATAGGGGAACACTGTGTTGTACACCACGTTCAGCCTATTGTAGGGACTTCCCCCCAGAGAGATGCTGTATTGTTCTGGAGCTTGTTTAGTACACTGAGTGGCTAACAGGGACAGCAAACATGACTCATTCTGTTTAGGCAAAGATGGCATAATAATATACTTAGAAACATCTCCTGAGACCAGTCTTAACACACAACATTTAGATCACATGATGCATGTAAAGCAGCTGGAGATCAGCATGCATCTGGAAGATTATAGTATAGGCTACTTTGGTTTAATTTTAGAGAAACTTAAGAGGGGTTAGTTATATGTTAATGACTGCACTCAGATGGGATAATCATGAATTATTTTCAGAGCTCTGGTAATTCTTAGGCCAGCTGCCTGAATCAGAGTAAGGTGTTGGGCGTGGTCGGGTCATCATTGAGTGGGTGTGGTCACAACAACAACAACAACAATACTACTACTATTACTAATAATAACAATAACAGTAATAATAATGATCACACACCTGATACTGACTGATATCCTTTCTAAACTTTTCCTGCATGTTCATGAGATGATCCTCGAGCTGCTGCTGCACCTGGCTGTGTTTCTCCATTTCCGCCCGGAGTTTCTTCAGCTCTGTAGCGCACTCCACCTTCTCTCTTCTAACATCTTCCAGCTTCACCTGATCCGCTTTAATGGATTCCTCCATCTCCTCCACCTGCTGTCGATACATTTCAAACGTCTCCATCCAGCTTTCAGACAGACTGAGCGCATACTCCTGGATTTCTTCTGAACTCAAGGCAGGTGGCCCGGGATACGCCCGAGTGACAACAGGTAAGACTCGGGTGTGAACCTGGTTCCTGAGGTGCGCCACCTGGTTCCTGTGGGCATCATGCAACAGCGCGCATTCGTCCTGCAGCTGAAGAAGGCGCTCCTCTAAAGCGCTGTTAGTCTGAAGAGCATGGCGGAGCTGCTTTTCACAGCCTTTCAGCTCGCCATCCACACCTTTGCTGAGGGCGGACTCATCGGAGCGCATGGCCTGGATCAGATGAAGCTCTTTGCGCAGCTTCTCTCGCTCCATCTCTGCTCTGCTTTTTTCCAAACACAGTTGATCCACCAGCCTCCTCATCTCTCTCAGCTCGGCCATGCGTGTTGTTTCCCATTCTGTAGACTTGTTATACCTGATCGTCTTTATTTCCTCTACCAGGCGAGCGTTTTCCTGCTCCAACAGCTTGGCTCTGGACAGGTAATGCCCAAGCCTCTGATTCAGCTCCTGCAGCTGACGCTTTTCGCCCTCGAACGACCCCTTGAACCGAAACATATTCTTGCGTGTTGAAGTAAAAAAAAAAAACAACAACAGTGATTTAAGAAACTATGCCTTCGTTGTCATCGGCTTGTGTGCAGGACACACAGTGCTGCTGTGAGCTTCAAGCAGTAGGTGGGCGCGCACTGGTGATCCACTTACTTACAGTCAGATGTGAGGAAAAACTCTTCAGGAGCTCTGTTATGGGATCTGGCGCCACCCTGTGGACAAATACAGACAGTGCAGGACTGTTTAGGCATTATTAATACAGCATTACCGAGTCAGAGGTGGTGGGCGGTACGACTCACTATAGACATTCGATTCTTGTGAACCGACACATTGAAATTTATTTCAACATTAAATGCTGCTCAGAATTTACCTACTATGTCTAGATAAAGAGCAAACTCTTTACAAAGAAAACAACTACTAAATAAAAACTATTTGATTTGTATGTGTTGGTGAGAAAGAGAATGATTTAATATGAGACTGTCGTATTTATTACTCTTTATTTGCTTTTTATTGCTATTTTACGTTTTATATAAAAATAGACATCGAATACAGAGGATAAAATAGTTATTAGTGGAGGCTGTTTTTTTTAGAATAGATATTTAATTTTATAAAAGGGTGTTAAATTGATTTAAATATAGAAAAAAATCCAGAAAGTTTGAGCGCACACAAATGACTGGTTTAGTCAGCTACATGAACTTATTATTATTATTATTATTATTATTATTATTATTATTATTAAGATCACGTGATCGTAAATCTGCAACACAATGGGCCTTCAGGACAGTGGAAAATTCCAGGAAAATACTGAACTAATGATCATCCCCAAACGATTCATGAATCACTCACCACGACTCTGAGGAACCGAGTCACTTTGTTGTTGATTCAGGCAGTGAAGTTTAAAATGTAACAAATAAGCGTGATATGAAGGCTCTGGGTCGGTAAACAACAGGAAGATCTAAGAAATCTAAAATAACTGGATTATTATATTCCCCTTTATATTGTCATGAGCAGGATGGACTGTTGTAAGTCAGAGCTGATTGTGGTTACAGGTGTGTGAAAGGTTTAACATGCTGATTTACTCACCTCTGTTTATAAAGCTTTGCTCTTACTGCTGTGGTCACTTTACACACATCCTCCTTGTCATTTGATAAGCTTTTGTGTTTTTTAGGGTTTGGTCCATTCCGACAGTACTTGGTGAATCCGAGTTGGGAAGCAGTTAAGGTTGTCTACCAGTTTTATCTTTACATTTAGGAGTGAAACAGTAATTGATAAACCTGTATCACTAATTTTGATATGACTTTAATTATGGTAGCATCATTGGTAGAATAAGCCCAATTTATGCAGACATGTCTGAAATATGAAACAGTGTAGAAATATCATTATCACAAGTGTTTCACACACATCTGGAAAAAATCTTTTTTTCAGTAGAGCTTTCGTAATAGTTATTTTCTTTTAACATTTAATATTGTTAATCTACTTAATTACACACATTTTTAAAAATGCTGTTAATGTAAATAACATTGCTTTAATTTATTTATCTATTTATTTTTACATTAACAGCAGAGTGAGGATAGTGATACAGTAAATGCATGTTCTGTAATAGGTTCTATAATATTAATTTTTTTTTCGTGACTTATGTTTCGGATTTTCAGGGCCCGCAACGTCACACAAATAAATTTAAATAATTTCCCAAAAATAAACCCAAAGAGTAATAGGTCACAATTTACATAGCAGTAGTCTCTATTTTGAAATAAGTCTAAATAACGAATTTGCTTGATTTCCCATAGGGTTTAAAGATAATGGGCCTTAGGGACAATATTGAGATTCTCATTGTAGAGATTCCTGTGTGTTACTCAAAAGCTCAACAAGTTATTGCTGGAATATGGCACAATCTAAAACCAAAGGTAAGAAGACTACTTTGATAGACTGGACAAGGACATGACTTACATTTCCTGCATGTTGTTATTTGCCCCAGACGCTTCACCCCTGGCTGTTTTGGGTAATATAATGCAATACTAAGTCTCCTACATGAGGTTACGATGTGAGTAAATGAGTCAATCCTTCTCATTTAAATCCCTCTACAGTGACAAAATGTCTGTTTTGTAATTGCAAAGCTCTGTAGTCACATAAAAAAAGAAAAAAATCTTGAATTAATGGAATTAAATAAGTCCATGGCAAATAGCGAAGTGTGCTGTGCTCTAACAGTAGGTTCTAAGTAGCAATATTACTATGTCCAAACCTCTGCGTTTTACAGCTATACTTTTAAATCTTGCAATAAAACATGCAATAAAAACAAAACTTTCAAGCTTAAAATGAGTACAAACAGTCTAATTAGGTTTAATATTCTTATATTTATGATCATGAAATAGAAAATAGTATACAAATGTGTCCAAAGATATTAAAGTTATTATTAAATATTAACTTAATATAGTAATTTAATATTAAAGTAATATTACTTACTGTAAACTTTTTTGTTTAAAATAACGTATGGGGGAAAAGTATCTGTTCCTGATTATATCCAGTCTGTCTGATCAGGTTGCTATCCATGTGGGCATAGCCTCAGGAGCCAGATGCATTATTCTGGAACAGACAGGCAAGAACAGTGGCTATAAGGACAAAGATGTTTGTGGCATCAGTCCAGCCGATTACTGTTGCATTCAAGGAGGAGCAGAACAATTAGACTCCATTATAGACATGAGGTCAGTTGCTAAGTGCTTGAAAGAGCTTGGACTGGATGTGATCTACTCTAGGGATGCTGGGAGGTTTGTGCTTTTATTAGTGAAGTATTTACAATTTGTACTGTTGTAATATGTTCTTGTCATTTTCTTGTGAGTTTTAAAATGAGCTGTTAGTACAATAGCAGTTTAAGAGCAAACATATGTTTTCTCTGTCTGCAGGTACTTGTGTGATTTTGTTTACTATCTCTCCCTTCATTATGGGCAGAGGAAAGCTGCCCTCATCCATGTTCCTGCCTGTGGCAGTCTGACAAAGCCAGAGAAACTGGTGCCTGAGCTCCAGACTATTATCCAGGTCATGTTATCCCAGCTTGACACACAGCATCTGGCCTAGAGAATCAAAATGCAGTCGCTGTCAAAACACACAAAGAATTTCATACTGCTTAAATAGTTCAGTTAAAACACCTGAATGTGTTAATAAAGACACAGTAAGTAAAACTCAACACTGGCATTTTGTCCCATTCACTTTTTAATTCAAAATTTAGGAAAAAAAAGAAAATACATGAAAATTCTTCAGATACACATTAAGCCAATGTCATGTAAAAAGTATACCATTTGAACTAGAAGTGAGGAGAAAATAAAAATAAAGCGAGGAGGCCTCAGATACATAATTTACGAGAAGACGAGTACCAGCCGAGTTGTTTCACCAAATCAGTTTCTACCAATCAGTTCAACGACAGAGAGAAGGGTTCTTTGCAAAATAAAAAAAAGAAAAATTCAAAGCGTTATTGATTGAAAATACATCAGTACAGTAGAACAAGGCCCCTTAACATTGAATTTTATTTAACTTTTTTTTTAAATTTTATTTTCTTTAATCCGGAATGGCAAGCAAAATAACAGTGCCTTGAAAATGATGTATAGAAAACCTCAAGCTCATTATTGCAATTAAAATGCATCTATGCATCTTCTCTAAACCTGAGGTTTTGTATTCTGAGGAAATACAACAAAAATAAATGATACTTGGAAAAAAAAAAACGAACAAACTCTTTCAGTCAATCGATCTTCAGGTTTCCAAAGAACGGTCATTGCAAGAAGCGCTATATCTACTGTAAACGTCTCTCTTTAAAAAAAAGTTCTAGTCATGTTAAATCTCTCTCATGACTACCCGTAATCTACTGGACATCACTGTCCTATTTGTGTCTGTGTTTCTGTAGTAGATTTGTAATCTACAGTTAACTAGGGACCTTGGCAGCATTCAGCAAAAACTGACATTCACTTTGGAACAAGCCAACCCTTTTGTCCATTTCATTACTGAAAAAAACCCCCAAACAAACAAACAAATAAATATCACTGATCTATATCAATTTTTTCTCAATATAAAGACATCAAAATCTACATCACTACATCTACATGTGATACACTCCCATCCATATACATATGCAACAACACAAGTACAAGGCCTTTCAAAGAATGGTGATTTGGATTACGTCTTGTCCCACGCACAATGCCGCTGAACACATTTTTTCCATACCATATTTTTCCAGCAGTCTGATCTCCCAACCAGGTCTCCCCATCACTGGCCACAATGTTAGCCCTGAAATTCCTCTCACAGAAGACTACTATGAATAGACTTTGAAAGAATGTTAAGTGCTACAAAGCGGAAATTTTCAAGGTTGGTGGGATATTATGTAGCGTGAATGTTATTTTTTTTGTGTGTGCTTCAAAGTCCTTTACCACGCATGAAACATACTCTTGATGGTATAACGCCTTGTTCAGTTTAGTAAATACATGTTTGGGAAAAGCATTCTGCTGAGACCAAAGACCTGTCTTGAGCTCTGGATAGCTAGTTGAAAAGGCCTTAAAACAGACAAAGGAGCAGCATATCGGGAGCAGCATTACAGAAAAGGGACACAATAACCGAGACACTTCTGTCTTTCTTTATGTCTAGAGAAGGAGATGGGATAAACAACTATGTAAAATGTCTGGAGCAAAGAGAAAAAGAGAGTCAGCAGAGCATGCAGAAACATTGAGTTTTTAGAAAGCTGAATACTTAAATACCCAATTTCCCTTAAAAGAACATTATGTTGCTTATATTACTAAAATATGGAAATATTCAGTCAAGTCTGAATTTCTTGCAAGCAGAACATGGACTGTATGTCTAGAATCAGTCAGAGGGACATGTTATAGTGTAATCATCATAATCATAATGCTAAACATGTTATTTTATGGAACCTGGCTTAAGACCATATTAGGCTGGTTTGAGGGTGTTAAGTGTTAGTAGAGAAGTGAAGGAATGATGCAGTGGTACTTTTACAGCTGAACGTGAGGCAGGTCTGATCAGTGCTAATACAGCCAGTCTGAAAGAGCCAAATCAGTTTTATTAAAAAAAAAACCTAAGGAATGCAGACTAAAAATCCCATTAGTACATCTGCTGCAGGATGTTAGAATTAGAGTAGGGGCAGATGGCTCTATAGTACTTGCTCTCTGTCAGTGCCACAGCTCAGACAGTTAAATAGAAGGAGATGGTGTTTATAGCGCAGGAGCCAGAAATCATGACTGTTTCATGCCTGGATTATAAAACATAATGTCGGCCAAATAAAAAAAAAATTCAATGCAAAATAGTGGTTTAGCTGGCTTAAGATATATGTAAGATTTTTAGATGTAAGTTTTTTTCCCTTAATTGTTTTTGCTTTGGATATTCAACAGTTTGTGTTTAGGCAGGAAATCAATCACAGCAGTAAAACTATGAACGCCAAACCCTCAAAGCCAGCTGCATGATCTGAGGATTCCTGGTTGCGGAAATCATGTTATTGAATGGAGAGAGGAGGGCTAAAGCTATGCAGCTCTGTCCCAATATGTCCCGTTTATATCTCTGATAAACTCTTTTGAGCCATTTTTGGAAATATGCAGGCATTGGTTGTAGTGTTAAATTTTCCTCTGAAAAGTTTTGTGTTTTTTTTTTTTGGAGAAATGATAATGAAAGTGCTTGGGCAATAATGTGGGATGCAATTCGGGACTGTTATCAGAGGCTCACATTAAGCTGCACAGCCCTCCTTTCTCCAGTCCTCTTGAGAGCATGTGGTTTGTGATGCTGATGAGGTTTTTCATCTAGAGACTGAGGTTTGTCTCCTACAGACATGTGAGAAAATAGTGAGATTATTCTTTTAATGCACATACATACATAATAATAAAAAAGAGTGAGGTAGATAAATGCTTCAAGGAAATGGAAAAAAAAAGTCCCCCAGTTATGACATCATGGAAAATACAAATAAAAATGCATATACATTGGGCCATTTGTACAGTGATTTAAACTTATATCACAAAAAAGTATAATAGAATAAATAACCCTACAGAAAAGGAGAACAGCCTTCTATGAAGGGACAAATTACACATGGGCAACACTTCTCAAAATACAAAGAAAAATCCTTCAAAAAAAGAAAAAGAAGTGTTTTTAAAACCGAAAACAAACCTTTTTCACTCTCACTGAAATGACAAGACCACTGTGCTGGAGTTCAATCCAACCCTGTCTGTATTTGGTTTCCAGATGTTTCATCAGAGAAGCCTGCACCCATTGAGTGTGCGTGACAATGCTGAGCACATTGTTTTAGAGCGCAGGCAAGCGGTTGGGGTTTGTAAGGCGACCGAAGATGACCCGAGTACCCCTGTCACATGCTAAGCAATTATATAGATGGGGTGATAGTGACCTAAAAATACACAACACAAGTAAGACAAGTTTTGATGTAAGAATGAGGCACTGGGGGAGTCTGAAAAAATTACTGTACAACACTCGTATGGGAGGCAGAGCAGCAAGAAAGAGAAACAGACAGCGCCATTACACCAACGACAAAGCAACAGATTAGAAGAAGGAAACGGCTGGGACAAGGAGGTGTGGAAAGAGCAAAATTTTAACTCTGACCTGAGATTCAGTTGCACCTATGGGGCGGGACTTGGTGCAGTGCTAGACAACTGGTACAAGGGTGCCAAAACTACTCACACAGACCAAGGGCATTTTTTAAAACCTACACAAACACAGCAATAATAATAATAATAATAATAATAATACATTAAAAACAGAAGGCAATGGATTGTATGTGGCAATCTAGACAACCTCTCAGCAGAAGGGGAAAAATCTGTTTATTAAATATAATTTTTTTCTTCCTTTTTTGTTCTTTTTTTGTTTTTCTTTCATTTTTGCTAGAAGAGTATAAAGCATAAGAAAATGGACTGTAGTGATCATAAAATATTAAACCTGAAGGATTTCTTTATATATATATTTATGTATTTATATATATATAACATCCTTGAAGAAAAAAAGGATAAAATAGCAGCTTCTTTCTGTACAGACAAAGAACATCTGAGCCGTAAAAAAGTTATCAAAAGTGACAAACCAATGATGTGTGTAAATGATCTGGTGGTCTAACATACAACTGTAAGACCTTCATAGAATTGGTGGATTTGTATGGAGACCAACGACTAGTTGAACAAAAGACCTGCTGTGTACAATGCCTCAAAGTCTTTGCAGACAAGCGTCGAAACTGGTGATCCTCTTAGCCCAAACTGCTTTAGATCTTGTTTGCCTCTCATCTGGCTCAACACTTGGAGCATGTACTTTGTCATTGTCTGCTATCAGACTGCATTTATGTCATTTGAAACAACACATCGAGGCTGTGCATCTCTCGGATGCTGGAGTGGACACGGTCATGTCACAGTTGGGCAATCGTAGTTATGCCAGAAGGGGAGAGCAGACCAACTGTTCTTACTGAGGAGAAATGCATGAGGCCAGTGTAAGAGCTATAGTTTCTCGACTGCAATACTTTCTTGTCCAACCAAAGTTTGGAAAGTAACGAGGGAACATGCTGATTAATAAATATGAAAAAGACGTACTGATTTGGCAAAAATTTTGGCAGTTTCAAAAAGCCCCATCTCTCTTTATATTGGAAAAGATGGAGCAGAGGACGACATGACCAACCAGGCAACAGTCCTGACAGAAAAACACGCAATCCTAGCAGAGATGCTCACTACTCTACCTTGAAAGGGACATGTGATGATAAAGAGAGTGGCTGAGGGAGAGATGTGTAGCATGACAGAGAGAAATATGTGTGTTTTCATGTTGCAAAAACCCACATATTTCTCTAGGCATACACACACACACACACACACACACACACACACAAGCCCTTAAAAAGTGCTCAGAAGTTGGGCTTGTTGGCTGATACGCAAAATTTCTTTTTAAATACAATTCTCTGGCCGAGAATATGCTTATACCACTCTAAACTTACTCTAGGAAATTAAAAAGCAACAAAATATTATACAAAAAAAGTTTCTGCTGCAGCTCCCCAGTGTGATGGTTATGCGAGTCATTTTAAATATTGCCAGAGCATTACGCAGCCTTTCTGTGTCCCACACACAAATCCTCCACTGGGATGAAAAAAAAAACATAAAATAATAATAACCATCATAAAAATAAGTAAGCAATGTACTGATTTACAGTAGGACATTGTCTATCATTGTCTATCTGGGTATGAACTCCATCCTTGTTCCTTGAGTTTGTCTTTTTGACTGAGAAAAAAAAGTACATGTGACCACAAACACGTGAGGGTAAGGGAAATTATGGGATACCGTGTGAATGTGGGGGCAATTCAGCAGGCCGACGACTGTGGAAGCGGAAGCGCTCGCTCGTTTTTGCGGCCACCATTCATGTGTGCGTAGGGCTGTGTGTTGTCGAAGTGTGAGTCCAGGGCTGGGGATGCTGTCGAGGATGAGGGAGATGTGGAGGGAGTAGGGACCGAGGTGCAGGTCATAGGGGCAGAGGGCAAGGTCGCAGTCTCTGTAAGCCCCTGAGAGGAGGGTGGAGTCAGGGTGGAGGCTGGGTCAAGAGGGATGTTTTCCATGTTCTCCACTTCCACGTCGAGCTCCTCGGTGTCAGGTGGCTTGTTCTCGTCACTGTAGTAGAAGCTGACGTCGTTGAAGGACGGCTCAAGCTCCTCCTTGATGCTGCTGATGATCTCCAGGAAGGAGGGTCGCATCTTGGGGTTGTATTGCCAGCACATGCGCATTAGCTCGAATCTGTCAAAACAAAAACACACACAAACAATGAATACATTCTACATAGTGGTGTCATAGGCCAATTGTACAATTATTAATATGCCCATTTATATGTGTAGTGTTATATTCAAAAACATATAATATGATAACACAACCTGCATGTCCTGTTCACTATGTAGTAATTTTCCCCACACAGTATCTATAAATCCAGAAAGGTGAAGGCTGGCCTCCTTCAAGGCATGTGATAACAACCACTACCTCTTTTATAACTATGCTTTGCACTGCCCTATTTCATTTAGATTAGCTGAATGACTCAATCGTTTAAAATTGGATATCAGCAATCTAAAACTATATTAATAGGAAAAGACATCCCTTAAAGTAGTGGCTTTTAAAAGATACCAAAGCCAATTATTATAGTAAAACAGGCCATTTTATTATAGTTAAATGAGTGCTGCATGATCAACAGGTGGCAGTGTTTACCAGACCTCCATGCAACTTAGTCAAGTGCCTCCAGAAGGTTTTGAGGACACACACACAGTAAAGGCTACATGTGCTGTTATGACCCACACGCCCTCCCAACTGCAGAGTCCATACAGCCAATCATGATAAGCTGACAACCTCATAAAAAAACAGGGTCATTACAGCTCGATGTGGTGTAGTAGCACTTGCGTCTTACACAAACAAGCTAAGAATATCTGTCCAGCCCACTGAAATAAATGCCTATGGCTCAGCTGTGGAGTAACAGGGCTCTAAAGCCTCACTGAGGCATATCAGGGCACGCGCCTCAAGTCAAGCAGCGCACCATAATGGAGGAGGCTGCTTTTTTAAGATCTCCATTGAGGGCTTCTGAAAAAAAAAGTTAATTATACCATTGGTTTAAACTGGGCATAGCCGATTGATGACAGTAGTCACTGGAGCCAGACTTGCACTTGTGAGTTTCTAGTCATGTCTGCCCATAGTTCAAATCAGACATTTCTCTATAGTAGTCAGGTGGGCTGATGTCAAATCACAAAATAGTGGGCAATAAATGAATGGCCAGTGGAGTGAGGAGACAAGTAAACTCTCTCTTTTCTATTCACTCAGCAGAAGTAACAGGTCACTACAGATAATACAGAGTTCTAGCATGACTGTAATGCCAGTATTTGG
This sequence comes from Duopalatinus emarginatus, assembly GCA_028565595.1. NCBI lineage: Eukaryota > Metazoa > Chordata > Actinopteri > Siluriformes > Pimelodidae > Duopalatinus > Duopalatinus emarginatus. The sequence continues at coordinate 22,453,378 of JAOVVF010000036.1, read as the reverse complement.
TCATCTATAAAAATGAATTTTTGCTATTGTACTTCTCAAAAGAACAATACATCATTGTTCTTAAAGCAGTAATAAAACAGAATGAATGTAATACACACTGCAGTGCCAGAAGAAAATGGTACACTAGTCTTATAATTAACAGGTCCCCCATGGCAGCATACAAATGCAGAAATACGATGGGGCATGGACTCCACAAGGTTGTAGAAATATTCTGTAAGCAAACGACATACTTTCTGCAGAATAATCCACAATGTTGTATTCTGTGGTGTAGGATGTTGCATGATATCCCATCGGTGTTAATGTTAAGATCTGGTGAGAATGGGAAAACCCCAAACTCAGATTTCTAGGTGTGTGTGGTGGTGCATTGTCCTGTTGGATGAGTCCAAACCAAAATGAATGTAGGACATGAACAGATGTAACTCATAAGAAAGGAGGCATAATGAAGCCATAATCAACAACCTGTGAACAGTTTTTCAGGCACCTCAGTGTATATGTATATGTATATCTCATACAAGTCACTATTGCTTCTTTAGTACGTTTTCTGTGAAAGTCAGTCAGTATGCTGACTGCATACAGATGAAACAGTATGAAAAAGGTAAACAGCATGTATACACAACTATACAACTATACTTGTACTAATTTGTATTATAATAATTTAAGCCACATATAATGACAAACAATCAATATATGATTGCTGCCTCGATTCATTGAAATTGTTGTTTTTCAAAACTGATCCATTGATCCAACTTGTCCCAACGTATCCCATGTTCCTGTATCCCAGGATTAAATCAGAAACCTTGGAGCTGTGAGTAGGAACAAGAACACACAGCTGAAAGCTGTATTAGATCCTAATAAATTCCGAAATAAAGAAAAATTGCGAGTAGGAAAGTAAGTGCTCCTAAGCCATAGTTTTCGAAACATGAGCCAAGTTGATAACCTTGAACAACCACATATTCAATGGGAGGGCAACCGTAGGCCTGTGGTTAAAGAATGCGCATTGGGACCAGAAGGTCCTGGGTTCAAGCCTCAACCGCCAAGACTCAACCGAAGTGCCCTTGAGCAAGGCACCTAAACCCTGCACGCCCTGGGCATGTGTGCTCACTGTCCACCCTAGTGTTCACTTGTGTGTGTGTGTGTGTGTGTGTGTGTGTGTGTTTCACTGCATGGATAGGTTAAATGCGGAGGTGGATTATTAGTGATTATTAGTAATTATTACTGCATAGTGGTCATAAGAGTACTTACTTTTTTGAGCAGGCACAATGTGACTATGAGCAATGAGCAAATTCGAAAGATGGGTTAGTAGGAACACACTGGAGAGACATTAAAAGGTTTATGGCATGTTGCTTAGACAGTGTCTGGCAATGCAGCACTTTTTATTATAGTGTTAATGCATGTTCAGTTCTGTCTGCACACATGCTAATAGAAACAGGCCCAGTTGGATGGGCTGCCATGGAAACCGAAGGTTTGCATGTGAACAGCGGCAGCTATGCTATTACAGAAAACAAGGAGAAGAGTGAGAGGTGTATGTGAGTGAACAGAAAGACCACATGCCAGGTTGCTGACATCAGCCTACAAAAGAAGAAATGCACACTGACACTGCCACAGACACACACACACACACACACACACAGGGGTAAATGTTCCCAGTGAGTGGTGATAATTGTCTGGATATGTGAAGCCCATCTGGAGTGGGCTGGTCATCCTAATCCAGCTGGTAATTCTGACTGGCATTTTCACCCATGAGGCATGGCATCCCTTCTATGGGCTTCATCTTACACACACAAGAAGCTTCCCAACACTGTGAACTCAAGCAGCTCCTTTTAAGCCATGACGTGAATCCTCAGATTTTCCCAACCATTCACAATAGCTGAAATCACAGCTGCAATCTCATTGCATCCATAAACAGACCAGCAGTGCCTGGAGTACATAACAGAGCTGACTTAATGGCCTGAGATTCTGGTATGTTTTCTCCTTAAATGCTAATATGGCCAATACATTTTTTATTTGCAGTTATACAGTGCCACACACACATGCTGTGATTAAGGTGCAATACTGGACGCAAAAAAAACCATATACCAAGCACTGGTATATATTTAAAATGCATTGATTTGTTCCTATATTAATGCATGAATGTGATTTATCTGATGTTTTCACTGGAGCTTAATCACATTACAAGGTAGTGAAAAGCACGACTTTGTGTGCTTTAAATAAAATCTGTAAAATCAGTTGAATGTTTAATGTAAGATTGATGCAGTTGTAGTTAGACACAATTCTGGACAAGCACCTAACATGAACTGGGCAGTTTAATTATTAATTGTTATTAGTTTATTAGTTTATTCTTATATATGTCACAGTTTGCAGTGATTATAATTTGTTTATAATAAAAACAAATTAATTTGTTACAATAAGATAAGTGCTTGATGAACTAAGTGAAAAACTTACAGCATATCTGGACAGTTATCCGGTTTGTCCAGCAGGCCTCCCTCCATGACAAAGCGCAGTACCTGCTCGTTGGACATGCCCTGGTAGGGCTGCTCGGCAAGGGTGGCTATCTCCCACAACACCACCCCGAATGACCTTAGGATAGTGGGAGAGAAAGAGCGATGGAGATGGAGAAAGAGGGAAAGAGCAAATCACAATTAGATATACCATTCAGACCTGCATGCACACAGTCTCTTCAGAAGTCCAGGGCTGGTAAATCTTGCAGCAATCTGTTCCTCACTTACATAACCTGATCCACTTGAAAACAAGGCCATTTGAGTATGAGGCAAAGCACATTTCACGATTGCAAGAAAAAGCCACTAAAATCTTTGCAAGCCTTCAAGGCAAAAGTTTAGCAGGGCACTGGTGTGGATCTCTGAGCCCTTTCTGATCCTTTACCTGGAAAAAAGAGGTTTTTCATACACAAGTTCTATACAAACACAATCAATTTACCATAATGTGTACTATATTTATTTCTGTGCTGCATTTTTCTTGGCCCTGTGCTCTCCGCAAATGCAAAAAAGTGTATATGTTCCCAAGCAGCAGGAAAGACAGCAGCATCGGGGCAGAACACATACACAAATAGCTCTCTCACAGTTCTCCCTATTGCTTGTCATTATTCATTAACTCTCCGTGGACACATTTTCCGCACTGGCCCAGGATCTGAGGCACAGCTCCAGTGCTCTTAAAGTGGGCCTGTTACAACAGTGACTTGTATCTAATTGGCTGCAACGGAACTGTGTTGAAAAGCAAAACCACAGCAAAGCAAGGACGGTTTAAGAAGGAAGGGGAAAAGCAAGGAACAAATGAAGACACCTAAGGGTGAGGTTTATATGAGCATTCATCCAGACGACTTCAAAAGAGGCCCATCCGGTACAAACACAGGGCAGTGGGTTTGGTGCGTTCATCCGTGAGCCCATCATTAGTGCACATATGGAGGATGTTAAAAGTGCAGTAAGGCACCAAGCTGGTGCAATACACACAATTGGTAAAACTGTACAAAAGCAATGGTTAAAGTTTTTCATTTGATTACTTCAATGTTAAGATAACACAATGACAATAAGACGCAACGTCTGACAAATACAATATCTTGGGCAAGATTTTACTGGCTGGATTTAATTTAACGGCTAGTGTTTTTGCAAACATAAGTCATTAGTGGCAGAAAAAAAGCAAAACTTTTATTTCTAATGAAAGCTGAATTAGTCGTTTAGATCTGCTTTAAGCTTTGGTCCTTTCTCTTAGCACTCACACATGCTCTCTCTCTCCAACACACACACACACAAACAGTAACAGTGAAATAAGTTTGTAGATAAACAAATGTGCCACACAGCTCATACCAGACATCAGAGTTCGTTGTGAAGACTCCATCTTTCAGAGACTCGGGGGACATCCAGCGGACTGGCAGGAGTCCTTTGCCTCCTTTCCGATAGTAATCTGTCTCATAAATGTCCCGTGTCATGCCAAAATCTGAATAAAAGAAGTGAACAGGGATGTGATGAATGAGATGGCATGATATAGTGGTTCAGATCTTTTCAGCACCATCACAGCAAAGCCCCTTTAAGATTTATGAGCCTCTTCCAGAATGCCCTCAGTTTCTACAAAAATACTTCATTTGGGCCGCTTGATTGGTTCTGGAGTGTGTGTAAGCATTAATCACCTCCAATTTTGACAGTGAAGTCTTCAGCCACCATGCAGTTCCTGGCGGCCAGGTCCCGGTGGACAAACTTGTTTGCATTAAGGTATGCCATGCCGTCGGAGATCTCGCCGGCCATCTGAATCATCTTCTTCAGTGGCGGGAGGGCCTGGCTGCATGACCCCTGCTGCAGGGCCAGAGAAGAGAACACATAACAGATATAGATATAGTGTTGAATGATTACAACCCCCTTTCCCTTTTTTATTGTTCTCCCAGGACGTCTTAGTTTCTGCACCATATTATAAAGGAAAAGAAGGGTATGTGAGAGACAACTGATCTGTCTGGTCTTTGAGTCCTAGCCAAACATTTCTGGTAACATGGCTCTTATAACAGGGGCAGCCATGGCCAGGTGGTTAGGGAACTGGTCTTGTGACTGAAAGGTCACGGGTTGCCGTTCCTGGGCAAGTGCATTCACTGCCTCTAGTGTTCACTAGTGTGTGTTTCACTTCATGCATGGGTTAAATGCGGAGGTCACATTCCTCTGTGTGCAAGCACAGTTGGCAAATGGTTCACTTTTTACTTTTACTAACCTCCGCTATTCTAAGACGGCTTTCTAATACGTTTTGGAACATGTTTGTGGAGGTCTGCATTCGTTCCAATGCTCAAGGTTGTTTTACAAGCAAAGGAACAACAACAGAAACAGAAAGCACACACATTCAAATATATTCAAAAACATTAATAACATAATGAAAACAAGTGTGTCTTTAACAGAGACTTAAATGACGGTAGCAAGGATACATTACGAATTCGACTGGGGAGAGAGAGTTCAATAAAAATTGGAAGCAACTACACACAAGAGTATTAATAAGGTTGGCACTGATGCTAAGTGAGAATGTCTAGGGCACAGTCAGCATTCTAACAGTGAGCAGTGTGGCTTTGGACCTTGCATACAGCGTATCTAGATGTACAACTAATAAGTGGGAAAAAATAAGAATTTATGGTTGGAGCAGCTCTGTGTGCAGGCAATGAGTATGAGGAATGGTAGCTGGCTCCAATACCTGTTTTGAGCGTAGGGAGCGAAGGTGACTCTTCAGGTCACCTCGAGTCATCAACTCCATGATCACAAGAGTGGGCTGGCCTTGTGAAACTACTCCCAGCAGCCGTACCTTGAACAATCACAGAACAGGATCATTACATACACCGATGGTCACTCTGTTTCCTCTTATTTGCTCATATTCAAAGTTCACTCCTCTGGGATGGAGTAACTCATGTCCTTTAACACAACTGCTTTTCTGTCAACTACAGTCAGGGTGAGTCGTGGGACCGCTTCTTACCACATGATGACAGTTGAATTCCTTCATGACGGAGGCTTCGTTGAGGAATTCAATGCGTTCGCGCATGCTTGCTGATTCATTCACTGTTTTGATGGCCACCCTGGTCTCAGGTTCATCCTTGACCACACCTTTAGCAATGCCCTCATACACCATACCAAAAGAACCCTGACCCAGTTCTCGGCACAGAGTGATCTTCTCACGAGCCACCTCCCACTCATCTGGCACATACACTGGACAGAACAGGAGAACGTTTGTTTAAAACATTTCTATATCCACTGTACATGTACTCACACAGTTTTAAATTAGTTTTCACACTTCAGTCTTACGGTGCACTACCCAAGAGCCTACACTCCACTTCCCAGAATTCCCACACTCCAGACAAGATGGTTGAGCCCATGTCTGACATTTATCCACCCATTCTCAGTCCTCTGAGTTATATTTATGTCTTTTTCCACCTGTTTTATGTTCTTGATTATGTTCAGTTCTTTCACTTGTGTTCATGCAGCTGTGGCCTAGTGGTTAGGAAACTGGTCTTGTGACCGGAAGGTCATGGGTTTGATCCCCGCCCAGGGCAACACATGACTGAGGTGCCCTTGAGCAATGCACCTAACTCCCCCAGCTGCTCCCCGGGTGCTGTGGTTTGGGGCTGCCCTCCCCTCTCTGGACAAGTGTGTTCACCGCCCCCTAGTGTTCACTGGTGTGTGTGTTTCACTGCACGGATGGGTTAAATGTGGAGGTCACATTCCTCTGTGTGCAAACACAGCTGGCAAATAGTTCACTTTAATTCTTTCATTATGTCTGTTCTGTTTCTGTTATTTAAGATATTTGTTTTCTGCTCTGGAATTACAAAGTATTCAGAGCCCATGCTGACGTTTAACAAGCCATTTTGTCTCAATTTATGCATCATAGTTTTTGACTCTTTGCTTGTATTCAGATTAGATTTTGCTCTAGTTAGTTTAGTTGTTAATTGCCTGACCTTATGCTTATATACCTGGCAAGTCTGTGCTACATACACATCTCACTTTCATTTATTTCAATAAAAAACACATGTTGAAGGGCATGATTGGTCTGTAAAAAACAGATGCTGTACAAAATAAGAAATATATTCAAATAGTTAAAAAGTAAAATAGAGCGTCTATTACACTACATGCCTGAAAACAAAGTGGGTAAACATGGAAAATTAAACAGCCTATAAACTGTAGAAACCGTAAAGGACTAGTACAGTGCTAAAAACGCAAATGGATTACTATTTGATATTTAATATTTAATAATACTATTTTTATTTAACATATTACTCGATCACCTAAGATCCAGTGAATGCAGATGATGCAGCACTTACTCTCTGCTGCACTGAAGTACTCTGGGTTTACAGAGGCATAGAGAACTCCATTTCCCAATCTGTCGCTGTTCCTGTGAGAGGGTGTAACATGATATCCACATTGCATCAACATTACATTAACATCATCACAGCGTCTCAGATTCCAAAATAACCACCTCACCTCTTTTTCTTGACAAAGATGACGGTGATGAGGAGAGTGACAAATAAGATCAGCACGATAATAGGTAATGCAATGGCTAGGTAGACCATACTGTCATAGGCTTCTGTGGAGAAAAATAAAAATAAATAATTAATACAAACAAACACTTCTGCACAAAGTAAATATATCAGTATATCAGTACCTTCTACTTCAGTAGATTATCATTATTAATATTTAGCAGTTGATCATCTTTACCAGAAAAGCTGTACTAGCCCTCATGTTAAGTATAAGTATGAAGTCAGCCATGAGTGTGAATGAGTGCCTTACGCTGGGACTGAGGGACATAGAAGAAAACAGGATCAGTCCATGAACCATTTCCTGCTAGTGAGGTGGCCCTCACACGAACCGAGTAGTTGCCAAAACCTAGGTTGGTTAGCCGTGCTCCTCTATGCTCCCTGTACTGCTGCCGCGACACACACTCATGCTTCTCAGGCTGAACACACACACACACACACACACACACACACACACACACACACACACACACACACACACACACATACATCTTTAGTCTGTGCTCTGACTTTGAGAGACATTTGGGTATTTTATGCTGCTACTCACCTCTGAGCCAAGGCGGAACTTAAGTTCATACATGAGGATTAGACCGCTGGGTTGTGGAGGCTCAGGCCATCTCAACAGAACCGTCCCCTCTGTCCTCTCATCCATCTCATGGGTTACCAGACCAGGAATGTTGTCAGCTTTTTCTGGTTGAGCAAATATTGCTAATCAATAGAAGCCATTTCATGCAGGAAAGATGTAATGAGCATTCCTCAAATACATCCTAACCCTTAAATACCAATACTGAGGTCGACAACCTATCCAATGACTGCTTTATAATCCAGACTGTCTGTGTTGCTTTTTTTAATGGTTTGCACAGAAATGGCTAATTAGCACTACTGAATTAACTGGCATAAGAATATCATTATCTGTGGAAAACTTAAAAAAACTTTAAGTCTGTCTTAAAGCTTAAAATGCAAACAGACTGAATGAAACCCCACCTGCAGGTTTGGTCCTGGAAAAGACGAATGCAGCTGCACTGCATCGCTGGACCTCATGGTTGCATGCATGGATGTCTATACGGTAGACAGTGAACGGTTGCAGGTTGAAGATTTCCATGAACTCCACCTGGGATGTGATTTCTGAGAATGGATACACCCGCTCTACAAGCTCCGGTTCCGTCACATTGCCTTCTGATGAGGTCAAGTTCTGGCCTAAGCCTCGAGTTAATGTGTCATTGGCAACCCCAAAAAGCTCCCGGCGGCGTCTACTGTTGTGAGGTCTGGGTGACAGGAGAGGAGAGGAGAGGAGAGGAGAGGAGAGGAGAGGAGAAGAGAAGAGAAGAGAAGAGAAGAGAAGAGAAGAGAAGAGAAGAGAAGAGAAGAGAAGAGAAGAGAGGGTGTTTAAAGGATGAATCCAATCAGCCAGTATATTCCAATAGATTCTTCAAATGGCTTTCCAAAGCACACAAACATATACTGTTCAAAAAGCACAACTTTCACCACTTAGTGATAGCACAATCCTGTGGGATACACACTGTATGTACTTTAACCTACTGGGTCTATGACATGCTAAAATTTATTATTCGCTGATGCTGAAACCAAGTAATAAACTGATATATGCACCTACCGAATCCACAACTGAAATACAACCATTTGAGCTGTACAACACATGAAACACCTTTTTGCAGCTGCAATATAACAGGAAGCCACAGCTTGAAATGAAATGGCCGCATTTACTATCTCTCCGCAAACGGAGAATTGCCTGTGTGTGTGTGGATGATGATGAAGCTTAAGACCACCTGGCGCGGTCCATTACAAGCATGCAACAACAAAGACTGCGGTTTACCAGCTGCTAATTAAACCACTGCCACTTCACAGATTAAGCTAAAGCACAGCAGCCGTTGCCTTACCCAGAGTCATTCTTAGGTGACATGTACCGATTTGCTCGCTCAGGATCTCTGCAAAGAATTCATAATCAGACCCTATGATGGGATTGATATAGGAAAAAAAGGTGACTCGTACTGGGGAGTTAGAGCTGATTGAATGTGAAAGACTGATGAGTACAAGTGGGATATAGACAGAGATTCTGATCATGGAGGACATAAATAAGGGAAATAGGATAAAGCAGAAATAATCAAGAATGATTTTTCCAAGAGCCTTCTTCAGAGGTAAACAAGATAATAAAATACCTATTTTTTTAGTATTATAGCATTATATAGTATTATATAGTATTATTAGTATTATATTTAAACATTCAGCCTGTGAACGGAATTGATGTGCACACACTAATTGTGTGTGAACAAAAGTGTGTGAACACCTGATCATCACACCCATATAACTTCCTCAAACTGCTGCCACAAAATTAAATTATCACAATGTCCTGTATGTCTTTGAATACTGAACAATAATATAAATTCAACACTTTTGTTTTTTCTCCCTTTTTCATGAGCTGAACTTAAAGATCTAAGACTTTTCTATGTACACAAAGACCTTTTCCTGTTTTTACCTTTTTCAAACATTGTTCACAAATTTGTCTAAATCTGTCTTAGTGAGCACTTCTCCTTTGCCAAGATAATCCATCACAGCTGTGGCATATTAAGATGCTGATTAGATAGCATAATTATTGCACAGGTGTGCCTTAGGCTGGCCACAATAAAGGGGCACTCTAAAATGTGCAGTTTTTTCACACAGGAGAAGTGCTCACTAACACAGATTTAGACAAATTTGTGAACAATATTTAAGATATTTCCTTATATTAAGATTTTCCTTCACTGGAACTAAGGGGCCCAAACCTGTTCCAACATGACAAAGTGAAGTCCATGAAGACAAGATGTGCACCACTGGTGTGGAAGAACTGTGCAGAGCTGTGACCTCGACCTCACTAAACACCTGAAAGATGATCCTCACAGCCATACTCAAAAAGGAAGTGGAAAGCCCACCCAGAAGAGAAAAGGCAACCAGTTCTATATTAATGTCCATGGTATTGTAATGGGACAATCTGAAAGCATATATGGAGGTGATGATCAGGACACATATGTTTGGCCATATATTGTATGTGTGGGTGTGTTTAAAAACAGCGTTTGGTCAGTGGTGCATCTGTCTATACGAACTAATCCAAAAATTACTGACACAGTTATCAATCTGGAGGCTGCACACACACACACACAGTATTTTTGTTAGGACTTTCCTTAATGTTAAATGTTTATTAATAATAAAGCTAATTAATGTTATGCCTAAACCTATGGACACAATGATCAGATATTTCTTGGGTGGATGTCTGGTCCCCAACATATAAAAACATGGGAAGATAAAAAAACATGGAAACATACACAGACACACACTGCCACAGACACACACATGCACACATTTTTAAAGTCAATCCTCTTTCTTTCATCTTAAGCAGGGCTGGGAGTCCTCCTGCTGCTGTATGCACACACACACACACACACACACGCACACACACACATATATGTATATGTATGTATATGTATGTATG
>JAOVVF010000036.1:22424338-22440122 GCA_028565595.1 Duopalatinus emarginatus | reverse complement strand
CTAAATGCTTGAGATGCAGACAGGCAAAGACACCTGAAAAAGTATGCTGAGAGACTGAAAATGACTCATCCACACACACTAAAACACACACACACACACACATCCATGCCAGACCCTGAGGGCAGACATCACACCTGCAAACCTCAGGAATGCTTCAACAGCTACAACACAAAGCATCCTTTGATAACCCAGCTTCCTGCTCTGAGGTGGTAGAAATAAGGATGAAGTCTGAGTAGATACGGTGGTTTGGGGTGACTCTTTATAATGCATGTCCCTTCTTGTCCTGTCCTCAGAGTGTAAGACAGTATGCAGACACTTCACATGCATGATTTGAACAATTATGGATGCTTTCAAATGGCATAGAGCCAAGACAGCTGATCTATGGACATGACACAGAGAGGACTAAAAGGGCATACTTTCTTTTGCTTTGTCCCGTGTGTCTTAGTCTCTCTCTCTCTCTCTCTTTCTCTCTCTCCCCCTTTCTCCTCCTATCAACTTGCTGTCTCAGTGGGGATCTTCCCGCAAAATTCATTAACATTCCACATGAATGCACTGTACATTTCCTGGCAGATGGTCACTCCAAACTAAACAACCGCACAATAAAAGACATTGTAAGGCAAAACAAGGGAGGAGGAGCACAAAGACAGAAACCAAGGGAGGACATGAGAGATCTTCTTCATTTGCTCTCTCTTTAAACCAGTGCCACCATCACTACCTTAAATCCCCAGGAACCATTCAGTCTCTGCTTTTTCATGAATTCTGAATGCTAAAGAACAAAAGACTACCGTGTTGTCCTTCTTGTGGGAGTGACCTTTTTTTGTTGAATTGTAAGATTTTTGAAGCACACTGCTCAGCAAGTTATCATGCTAACGCAGCTTACGATATGTGATTGATCAATTCACTTACTCACACTCTGGATCTTCAGCCTTTCCCCGGAACATCTGGGAATTCCTTTTCTGAGGTGAAAAATAATTCTAGGAGTATGTAGTATAATTTACTATTATCGAAACTTAATTATAGGTATTTTTAATAGTTATTAGTAGATTTAGCAGTAGCAGTCAAATCCTTGTCCCAGCATAGCAGGCTGGTTTACGATCATCTAGGCAGCTGCTTAAGTAAAGACGAATATTACTAAGCCATTAGAGTTAGGCTGAGAAGCCAGAAACCTGCTAGTATGCCAGCTAACATCTCCCTCTGTGTACTGATAGCTGTTAAACTGACAACCTACAAAATTGCAAATAAAGTACACTAATACATAAAAAGAAAACTGAGCCAGCCTTGTTCTTGGGAGTGTGTGTAAAATTACATAAAAGGCTATGTATGTAGACAGCTCACCATATTATATATATATTATTTTTTCTTGCCACTGTTTTAACCTGAAAGATTTTAAAGCTGGACAGCAAAGTGTACAAGTATCAGACACTCATTAAGCCAAAGATAGAGCATATAAATCTGAAACCATCTAGGGTTTTGCAACGGCCAATGCAAAAATACTAACCATTCTGTATCAAGTGTATCAAGCAACCTTTTACATGATAAACAGATATTAGTCTAGGATATCATTACACAAGTCAAAACGTTGTAACCTAACTTGATGAACATGTCTGAGTGACTCCTCTTCTGGAATGAAGACGAATACATGTGCCACTAGCAGATAAACAGATACTACAGTGCAGATGTCCTCTTAAACTCTGACCAACTGTATGACATCACGGCACCTTTATTGACCCAGCCTTAATCTCTAGACCGCTGAGCTAGTTTAACTTGTGTAAGGAATGGGTGGTGAAATCGAATCTGGTATTAGGATGCTGGCATGGTTTGTCACTCTAAACAGCAAACCTTCTTATGCCAAAACAATGTCTGCAACAAATCAACAATGTGGACCTGCTTCAGAAATGAGAAAAAAAACACCCAGATTTGCATCTAAAGCAGTTTGAAACCAAAAGGGTGGGTAGAGATTACTGTACCTGGGTGTGAATACAGAATTATGGAGGAAGTTCTCAAACACTTTGCTAAGGGCACGCTCTTCTGCCTCTGCTTTTAGGGCTTCCTTGGTCTTGGGACATGGGCAGCACTGGCCTTTCTCACCACCAGTCACATCCGATTTAGTAGGCTTTGTGTCCTCCTCCACTTCTGACAGGGCTGTGGCTGAGATGCGGATTGGGATCTTCAGTTCTGTAGGCATAGTTACTATTATGTTAGCACACTTGGCTTGTGGTCACTTTCCACTTACGGACATGGTAGAAAGAGGCTGCCATATGATGAGCAACAGATGAAGGACAGTCTGTATTTATATATCTTACAAACTGCATGTAGAAGAAAGTGCAGGTGAGATGGGATTACAAAATCAACTTGTAACAGAATAAAGAAGAAAACAACAACAACAACATCAGTGAGCTGCAGGAGGAAATGCCTTGGTGATGATGTAGCTCAGAGGAGAATGGCCAGATCTGGTCTGAGCTGGCAGGAAATTTTAAATGAAATAAAAGTCTTTATAGACGAGGCGAACAGAAAAAGCTTCTCAGAACACACAATATATCTAACCTCAAGGTATGAATTGTGTGACTAATCTAAGATATAGTGTGCACAGGCTCACTAAAACTAGGGGAGTGTTAATTATTTGGCTGGCATTATTTGCCTCCACTTCATCACTGCAGCTCAATACCATATTCTTCTGACTGATCACTTTTATCCTACAATAATACATTTCTACCCTGATGGGATAAAAATAAAAATGATGTTAATCATACGATATGGCCTTTACACTCATCAGATTTATGGGTAGATGAAAGATTTTGAAGCAATGTGTTAGATTGCAGTATCTACCACCATTCACCAGAATGGGAAAATCTTCAGGAAGAACAGTGCTCATTTCAGTTTAATCCCAGATATCTGAATCTAGGCTAAGACACACTGAAGCTCTTCTGGTGGATTGTGCAAGCCCAATACCTTACTAAGACATAAAATACCCCCCCCCCCAAAAAAAAAAAAAAAAAAAGCAAAAAATTTGAAGGAGTGCATCATAAAGATTTCCTTACCTTTTGAGCAGTAGTTATGCTGGTAGAGCTCACGGTCCTCTGGCTGCTGTTGCCAGCGGAGTAAATAGTAGGTGGAATTCCCATTTGGGGAAATGGGAGGAGTCCATTTCACTACCAGAGACGAGGATGAATTTGCATATGCACGGGCATCTCTGGGCATTGACGGCTCTGTGAAGTTATTATAAATTAATGTTCCTCTTTTAACAATAGCTATACATTTTGTTCTAGTGGCAACATCAGAATATGTATGTCATTTAAGCTAATAAACAGGCAAATCCATGAATTCTGATGGTGCTGTGTTTTTTGTGAGCACCTGATTTACATTATCAGTTTTTATTTCACATTGATCTTATAAAATTACAGACTTACGTTTCAGTAAAGGACATTCCACTAGATAGTAAATCGCATATATTTGTTTTAAATCATTACCTATGACTGCAATGCATATTGTTTTGAGCTTAAGCAGTATCTGGTTTACCTACCTGAAGCTTTGGTGCGAATGTAGACCACTTCGCTCTTAGCTCCCAAAGTATGTTTATCCTCTACCACCAGGGTGATGGCTTTCACAAAAATGGCATATTGCGTCCAGGGCTTTAACGGGTTGAGCAGAACTCCCGGATCCTTAGATTTTTCCTGAGGGAGATCCACATCTACCATGGTCCAACTGGACCCACAGCCATCCTGTCCATCAAACTCGGTGATGTTCTGAAACGGTCTGTGTTACAGAAAGAAATCACCAGAAGCCTTTTAAATATGTGATTCAATTTGCAAACATGTGTAAGTAGGACTTCTTAAGGATAGAATAGGTCTTATTAGTCTTTCAAACTTAAGCTGCTTTCTGTTCTTTGAAACCACATAAAAAAAAAAAGATTCCTCTGGGGGCCATTTTGATTTCATTGTCCTAACAGCAGACTGGATCATTATGAAGCAGAAATCACATGTTTGACTCGCTAAACAGGAACAGATTTTAGAATGTTCCTTATTTCAGTCAGGAGTTGAGCTTCGTCCCAGACGTTTCAGAGTAATACAGATATGAAAGTAGGCCAACAGAAACACTCACGCTTCCTTGTAGTAGACTATAAAGCTGATGAGATCTCTGTAGTCTGGTGGACGGTAGCGTTCCCAGGTCAGTTTTATTCGATTGCTCTGGGTATTGTTGTACTTGAATTTCAGAATATGACTTTCACCTTAGGGAAAAGGACACAAGAGCGATTTATATTAGAGATTTTTTGTCTTGGCAGTGTTCACTGGCAGATGCCTCAGGAAAAAAAACCTCTACATTGTATAAAAAAAGGTACTCACAACTAGCTCGCTCCCCATTATTGCGAACATCATCTTCTTCCATCTTCTCCGAAACACCCGTCTTCTCCCACATCTTGCGAATCTCAGACATGCAGAGTTTAGGGTTGGAGCGGAAGAAAAGTTTACCTGTTCGTATGGTCATGTTGTGCTGACTCCAGTCCCAAAGATGCTGCAGGTGCTGATTATCCAGTGCTGAGAATGCATACATCCTGTTTGACACGAACAACAACAGCAGCAAGTATTAGAAAACTGCCAAAAGAGTACTCATGTTGCTGGGGGTGAAACCCTCAAGGGTACACCTTTTGTACATGTTCTGTAGTGTACAATTAATGCTTTACACTACAAAGTAATTAGTCTATTAATGTACCTTAAATTGTTTTCCACTGTATACTAACTCAATGTGAATCACACATATTACCATTGAGGGTCCAACCCTACTGATTAGGAATGGTTTAGTACCTAAGTATTATAGTTTCTGAGTGCAGTTTCCAGTCTTTCTTCAGAAAACAGTAGTACAAAGAAATGTAGACATGAAAAGCTCATGCAACTTTTGGTAATGCATCATTGCTATATTATGTTGCAGCTTTTTGTACATTCCTTACAATGTACAAGTACAAATGTACAATGTACAAATTCCATACAGTCCATTCTTACAATATTACTCTTTCAAAGAGCAACAACTATATTATAGCTATGCTCAGTGAACCAACCATAAAGCTACCTGTAACCCTTATGTCGCTATGTATAACTTGTCAGTCCTGCTCTACCCATCCATCAATGCACAGAAGTTTATCACTTCACAGTTGTGACACTGACATTGTACTGGTACAGTAGACCACTATAAACTGTTATCTTACTACTCGCATTATCAGAAAGTCATACCAGTACCCCATGCAACACTCACTAACAATCCACTATAATGCCACTATCTGCATTGCGCTGAGAATGCATAAAACTACCAAGCATAATGTTTGAGGCCACTAAAGCCACAGCAAGCATGTGCAGATATTGTGTTTCATCCTCACACTGAGTTGATGTGGAAGTAATCTGGACTTGTATGTTTAGTTCAACAGAACATCTAAGGAATGTGGGGAACGCTAGACACACACACATAGGCCCCTTACAAGATGAAACCTGAGAACAAAGAAAGGCTTTCTCACGACCTCTTTCACCCTCGTGCTCTAAACCTCCTAGACATTTTACCTGAAGCAAAATTCCACATGTTTGACATCATGCTAAAGCCCAAATTTAGCTCTTACAAGTTTAAGTACAGAACAAATTGACTTACACACTCTCAGCAGAAAATACATAAAATCTGTGTTTTACAGTATTGTATTGTGTATACTTGAACATCTCCTGTACTACATAATTTGGAGGCAAAATTGCAAGATGGCTTATGCCTTTTCCCACAGAGTGCTTTAGAATATGTAATCACATAAGCACATAATCCTAGAATATATAAACACTAAACAAACAATAGGCTGAAAAATGTGTTTATTTGTGTAGTGCTAAAAATGTGCATTTGATACATGCCAGGTCAGTTAAATGCCTTCATTCAGCAGGATTCTATAACAGAATGAAGCAAAGGAAAAAGTGATGTATAGGCTAAAAAAGTGGTGTTTTCCTTTTTATCAGCCTATGAGAATATATCACGCCACATATTCCATCCTGCAGGTATTCTAGTTTTGTGCAGGTTCTCTCTCCGTTTAAAACATGTCTGTTTGGTGGACAAAGCTAGCTGATAAACCTGGTGTAATGAAGAAGAAGTCACAGAAGGTTTGAAAGGTAAAATTTGGCATGGTTTGCAAAACAAAGCAAAGAGTAAAATCTTACTGGTCTAAAAGCTCCTCTCCATTAATGTAGCGTAGACTCTTCAAGAACGAGAGAGAGCCCAGAGTGTGAGAGTGTTTGATCCGCACATAGCCTGTCACTGTTTGGATCAAGCCCATGAAACTCTCCAGCTCTGAAGCAATGTTGTCTGAAAAAAAAAAAAGAGAACAATAGTGGCCAATACTAATGCAATCATAAAGCCTTATATACAGTTGCTGCATATTAAATTTAATGTACATGTAATAATATCAGTAAATAAGTACAGAGGTGTCATTTGCTTTTAAAAATGTGTGTATGCCGAGTATGTATCAAGAAGAAGATAATATGATGAAGGACTCTATAAGACAGACATGAACTAGTTAGTGAGTTATCACTTCATCCTAAATACTTACTGCCTCGACGGATATTGATGTGCAGGTTGCCTTTGATGACAGTGCAGCCCTGCAAGGACTGGGCAGCATCCACTGAATCGATGGTTTTAGTATCACAGACCTTATCACAGAGGCCGTCACACGCACTACAGAACATACTGTAACAGGAGAGACGGAAAGAAGGGGAGAAAGTGTAACAGATGACAGAAAATGTCAAAGCCAGGCCACTACACTATGAGAAATGCCAGTAAAACTACAACGAGGAATACTATGTGTCAATTTTCTTTCAGGACTGAAAGTAAAATGCGATTTTAAAACAATCAATCTTAATGTTTTAACTTTAAAACACAAAGTAAATTTTTGGTTCTAGATCAGGATCAAGAGGTAAGGTAAAATATTTTGCCTTGAGTGCTTCTACATCAGAACAAGGGCAAAGAGCTTGAACAGTTACACATGTGAGCAGGGCACATGTGGGGAAATACCGTTTCCTTTAGCTGTCTAATTTATAACCTCTTTACTAAATTCTTTAAATTCACAAAACAAACCTTGTAAAGACACAGAATATTATTTGCAATTCTAAAGAGATATGATTATCTACTATTATACTATATATACTGCATATCATTTATTAAAAAATAGACCATATTCAAGTCAAAGGTCTATTGGAGGCAGTAACAGGGCCACCCTCAGAAATGAAACCAAACACAGAGACATGATATAGGAGTCAGAACACACCTTTGGCTCTCATTGCGGGTGAAGCCAGGTGGGCAATCGGGCATGCACTCGCCATCATGGATGACAAAGTCCACTTCGCTAGGCAGGTGGACCTGGGCGCACACCTCCTTGGTGATGCACCGCCAGCCCTCGAAACGGTAGGTGCCAGGAGGACAGTCTGGCACGCAGCGGCCCTCGTGGGAATAATGCTGGCAGGCGGCACATGCCATGTCATTCCCTGGTTCTGTGCAGCTCCCCAGGCACTGTGGGTGGCAGCACTCACCCAAATCCGTGCAGGCGTGACCCTCGCATTTTGGTGGACATGCTGGAAAACAAACACACAAACACACACAAAGATGATTAACAGACAGTCGGGTTATGATGAACAATTTCCGTTTTCTAAGCGATAAATTTTACATTTCGATACAGCTAGTGATCTCAATTTCCCTCAAACCAAAAAAAAAGTTCAAAAAGCACTTATTACTATCTCTACTCTATATCACAGGAATGTGGACAACTTGCACCAAGACAATAATTAGGCACAAAGCTTCAGACATGCACATATGTTTGTGTTTTGCTCACTGGAGTTTGGAAGGCAGCTGACTGATTAGTGGTCTGTAAAACAGTCCTGGAAAGAAAAAGAAACAGAGGGAGTGCCACTTCCAGTTGTCCTGTATGGCATGTTTGTGCAGGGCCCCTGCTGCTTTGTGACAGCCTTTTTGGTAAACTGCTGCTCAGGCCTGACTAAATAAATATTATCCCAGTTAGGGACTGCTAAAGGGATTGGAAAGCAGGGGAAAGCCAAGAAACAGAGATGAGTAGATTAAAGCAAATCTAGTGTCCTGACAGCCACTTGAATGTTGTTTGTTCCAACAGTGTGGCCCAGAGGCAAAGCTTGTCAGGCTCACCACAGCCCAGGAGCTGTTCAACACATGCCTGTAGGGCAAAGTGCTATATGAATCTCTGCAGAGGAGACGTAAATGCATCGTCTGCATCCCTGAAGATATTCAGGCGTACACTGAACATATTTACAGATCTGTACTGTGTGTGCACATCAGACTGGCTTTAAAGGGAATAAGAGCTCACCCACAGGATAAAGAATCATCAGATTATTCCAAAACAAACCACACAGCAACGAAGCACATCGAAAAAACAGAATGACGTCTCGTGTCACAATCGGCAAAGTGACACACCTTTTATGGCGTCGCTGTCCGGTAAACAGTTTCAGTATCAGTAATGCTTTTCTCACCTTGTTTACAGCTTCCACTTACTTATTTAGTTTATTATTATTATTATTATTTTCATATTTCACAGGAGACATTCACAATAAAAAAAACATTTTTGTTTCTGCTTTGTACACAGAGGCTTCGTCTTTGTATCTGGCTCCATGTTTTTAATATAAATGTGAAAAAAGGCTTCTGAATAACAATAGTGTGTTAAAGGAGTGAGGTTGACACCATGCTATTTCCCAACATACATATAATCTGTCATCCAATGACTTGTCTTTGGCTGACTTACATTCAAGTAGGATCGGCTTGTGTTAGAGCGTGAGAAACTTGAAAGTAAAACAAAGGTGTGGAGTGAAAGAGGAGAACAAGAAGAGATGTGTTTCGAATGAGGTGTTCACTTTTCAGTGTTTGGATGTTATCAGTCAGGATTGTTGGAGAGCTAAGGGAACTGACCCCAGTGTCTACAAATCTCTGATCAATGTCCGAATCATTCTGCCAGACTAACCTGTCGAAACAGCGGAAAGAGAAAAGTCCCGACTGTTAACAAGAGCCGTGAGTAAGCGTGACCTGAGCTGCTTATTCTCGACTAAATGCACCCATGACACACATATTTGGAAACACGTCACAGTGTGCTGAAGAAGGTGTAACTCGTGTTAAGCACCACTGCATCACTGGAAGCCCTGTGCTAGACGACCAGCTCCACAAGCCATCACCAGCGAGCAGACAGGCGATCGTGGTTGCCAGGCAACGGGCTCTTGGCACTGTGTGTGGCACACTCCAGAGGCATTACCGACAACACGTTTGAATGAAACATTTCCCTTCCTTATTTATGGACATGCAGCACTCGGAGAAAACGTGACAGTTGTGTTAAGTGCTGTAAGTTTAAGATGCAGATGTGTATGTATGTCACAGAATCTGCATTTAAATGACCACATATGCTTACACTCGCAACGAGAGTTATTCTGGACATAAATATTTCATTACCCAACTAAGAATAGAGCTGACACACACACACACACACACACACACACACACACACACACACACACACACACACACTAAACACACCTGCCATTTTCCCACATTTCCCCCATATTCCGCCAGATCACAAGCAACACTAAGCAAAGAGGAATTACTGGATAATTCTGCCACATGTGAGACGGAGATTGCTAAAAATTCTAATGCAACATGGTTATAATCTTGTGTGTTTATTCAAATCTGCTACCTGATAAAGTCATACATTTATATCAGCGACACAGATGACAGTATGGTGCAGATTCAGTATACAAAGTTAGAGCTGCTTTGCCTTAAATAGCCATGTTGTCCTATAAATAGCTGCATTCTTTTTTGGCTCTAACGTCAGCTGCAATCAA
The DNA here is from genome assembly GCA_028565595.1 of Duopalatinus emarginatus. NCBI lineage: Eukaryota > Metazoa > Chordata > Actinopteri > Siluriformes > Pimelodidae > Duopalatinus > Duopalatinus emarginatus. The sequence goes on along the minus strand of JAOVVF010000036.1, from coordinate 22,430,265 downwards.
GTGCTCATGACATCAAAATCAACTCCTCAAAAACGAGCCTGAATGTAGGAGCTTTGCACTCGAACATGTAACCTGCAGAATATCAGCATTGCTGCAGAGGGGAGGAGGGAGGAGAGGAGGGAGGAGAGGAGAGGAGAGGAAAAGGGAGGAGGCTGATGCTCCTCTCAGAATATGACCAAAAGGGGGCAGCCAAGGCAAACACAAGCTGCAGTTGTTCTGCAGCAAAAAAAAAAAAAAAAAGCTTCATGCTGCTTCTACAGATTCCTCGATTGGTGAAAACATCTCAGAAATACATACCTTCTGCTGAGGTTCTGTGGAAAAGGGGAGGCAGAGATGGAGATGGAGAAAAAGAAGGAGAGAGTGAATCATTTCACAGCCACATGAACGTACAGAGAGGGGGTCCAATGTTTTATTTTTAGACAGTGCCATAATACAGGTCTGCTTCCAACTGACCGTGGTCCACATGCAGATATGCCATGATGGGCTTCCACCTACTAGCAAGAACGGCCCACTGTCTAACCAGGACAAATCAGAGGTGATTTAGGTGTTTTTTTGGAAAACCCCCATCTCATTTTTTCCTGTCTCACTGGAACACACTAGAGTTGCCTCAGAGTGACCTGTGAGTCTTTGGTGACTTCCCAAACCGCCACAGATAAAAAAAATACCTTAAAATCTTTCCCTCCCCAGATCCATGCAATGATACAAACATGTCTCTACGATCTACAGACAATTCCTTTGACCTTGTGGCTTGTTTTTAACACACAGGGAATCATCTAAGGGAGTATCAATTAAAACCCATTTCTCTGAATACTAGGATAAATCTGACATTTATCACTAAATCATTGTGGAGTATTTTTTATACCCAGTAATGATGAACAGTAATATAAGGCAGAAATATATAAAAAAATAATGAAAAGAGGAAGAGATCTGAACAGTTTGTTAAATTCCCTGAAATTCCCAGTTAAAGAATTTGATAGTAGATTTGATGGAAGAAGTCTTCCTGACTTTAAACCAGCACAGGCTTCAGTTCTGTTCTTTATGTTTTTTTATACAGCTTCAGTGACCTAAGACACACAGCAAAAGAAAGCCACACAGCCTGCTTCAAACATGATGTGAGACGACAAAATTGCTCGTGCCTCTTTATCTATGCGGGAAAGAGAGAGAAAACCCCTCCTCGCTGCCATTTCGGACTGGCACTGCAGAGAAAACAAAAACACGGGCACACGCTGAGCACCGAGGAGCCCAGCCCTCCCTCTCTCTGTGAAAACACCCAGGTCAGACAGCACACAGCCACTGCTGCACTCCAAATCACTGCAATATGCTGAGTGGCACGTATGCACGTTCGCCTCAGGGATGAAACAAATTGTGGGCACTAGGGCTTCTTCCAGCCACCACACTGTAACATTCCTCAGAGAGAGCACAGGAAATAAGAAGTGTATAAAAACACAGCGTTAGTGGCCTGGCAAGAACCCACTGACACACTTGGATTCTGATTCGTGGGCTTGTGCTCTTTAGCAGCGCACAGTAAACACTGCTCAGTGTACTAACCAAAGCATAATCAGCAAGCAGAATGTTAATCCGCTTGTTCTTATCATTAGTCCCAGACTTTATTTCTAGTCTTATAATTCAGTGGTAAAAAATAATATATTCAGCAAGGGTCTGCAATATAGAAATAAATTTCAGGCACTGTTAGCAAAATTCATTCAGAAAACAATCTAAAAAATTAACAGAAAAAGGGTTTGTATTTTCGGGCTTCTTGGAGCACTGCCATATCCTATAATTTGCTGAGCTCTTCACGGTGGTTTGCAGAGCGCCGTGCGTATCACACACTGAGAACCATTAGAATATTTAGGCACAGGTGAGCAAGAATGGCACAAAGAAAATCCGGGTCTGCCAACGTGCGTCATCACCGCCTTCCTGACTGAAACGTTCTTCTCGTCACGTATATTTCTACACATGCACATAGCTGTAGCGGTCCTCTTTCCAATCTCCATTCAACCTCTGCATTGTCCCATATTCATTTTCAGGGCACACTGTACTGGTTAGCTTTCTAGTAAACAGGCTACTTAGTATTTAGTTGTTGTTTTTTTGCTAGAACAAATTGCCTGTGTTTTTTTTAATCACTACATCAACGATTGTTAATAAAATAAACAGATTTTAAGGCTGTTATCAGCCTTGGCAGCTCAAACAAGCACTTCAGGGTGAATGTGTACCACAATGTCGCTCAACCCGGGTGTGTAAAAGGAGGGAATGGACAAATAATACATTCTGACACCGAAAATAAAAGGTTCTGTCTGTGCTATTGCATGTAGGCATCATCTCTGCAGTTTCTTCTAGGCCGCATTACAATGAAATAAAAGGAAAAGGCTCCATTTGAACCCTCCTGTTTCTCAAGACTTTCTCCTGAGACACAAAAATCCTACTAATCTCACATAAGTCTCAGTCAAGAACTGAGAAATAATTGTCTCTGTCGTTCAAGCAAACAACCTGGTTTACTTAAACAACAAACAAGGAACCTAGTGTATATTTAAAGAGTAATGTACTGTATTCATGCCTGTAATGTATTTGTGATACGCTAGACTGATTCTGCAATTGTTAGGGGGAGGAGCTCATAATCGCAGGTTCGCTTTCACAAAGAAGAATTCTTTCCAAACCATGGATCTGTTGTGCAATTCCTTAGAGCACTCGGTGCATACAGGTTTGCAAAGTGGTAGACATTAGGTTCATTTGCTTATTGTTGTTTGTATTATTTTCCTTTGGGACCAACGTTTGAGTGGATAGATGGCTCGTCATCATGCAGGAATGAATACTTGTAAACAAGTTGTTCTCATACACGAAGGTTTCAGCCATGCAGGCCAGCATGAGACGTCCATTTTCTAGCACTTGCACCACTATGGTGAGCTGATTACATGTTCTAGCCTTATGCAAGTTTGTTTTTATATACCCACTGAGCACTTTATTAGGAACAGTATACTATTACTGGGTCTCCCTTTGCTCTCAAAACAGCCTCAATTTTTCATAGCATGAAGTTCACAATGTGCTGAAAAAATGCCCAGCATTAGAAATTCTGGTCCATGTTGGCTCGATTGCATCACACCGCTCTTGAGTTTTCTGGTATACTTTTTATACTGCAAATCTCCCATTCTATCATATCCCGAATGTTTTCTACTGGATTCAAATCCGGTGACTGGGAAGGCCACTGAAGAACACTAAACCTATGTTTATGAAACCAGTTGGAGACAACTTTTGCTTTGTGACATGGTTTGTTGGTGGCATGCTGGAAGTGATGAACTGATGCATATGGTCAACAACAATACTTAAATCCCAATAAGATTACTAGATCTAGTATAACATTTGAAATAATATAATATAAAGTCATTTTAACACTTATAAAATATTTGATGATAAACATTTCTAGGTTTAATTCTACCTATTCTATAGTTATATTTTCACATTTTAGAGTAATTTAAACTAAAGTAATGGCTGCATTGAAAATACTTACAGGTTACCAACACTGTGGTAGTAGTTAAATCATGCTGCCACGAGCATGATTGGTTATCTGATCTGTCTAAATACTGTAAGCCTTTACATTTAGGTTGTGTATGTCCATATAAACTACAGACGGATGCCAACATAATTAGACAACTGCAAAGTAATTCATCCTGGATGGTTAAAACCGCACACTGATGGTGTAAATGTGGTCAGACTGCTCGAGATCTGATCGCCCATTGTGAGGGCAGCAGGGCTGCGAGGTAAACTGAGAGGAATGTTGGCTGGACCAATCATCTAGCAGCAGCAGTGGGCTTGGTGAGAAGGAGGGGGCTATCAGTGATTGACATGTTATTGAGTCTGGAGGAGAAATGTGGTAAACAAGTTCTCCCTGGCGCGACCGAACAGCCAGATAAGCCGTGTTTCAAAGCATCAGACGAAATGTTATTCGTGAAATACTGGATGGCGAGCTCAAAGCACATCACCAGCATGTTTTCTAAAAGCTGTTTGGCACACATTCAGAGAGACAATGCAACTTATTGGCTTTTAACATAAACAGCCAACGTGTCCGCATGAATACTGCTGTACCACCTGCAGTTTATCGCCAAGTAGTTAAAGTTAAGTAATCAAAGGAAATAGGCAGCCAATATAAACTACCGGTGATTTATTATATTTATTATAACATGTAGTCCTCAAAATATCCTGAGCATTATATATACAACACTAAAGCTTCTATTTGCATTTTTAAGGGTCCAGCACAACCATATGACTACTGAGTAATATATGCTTATGTAAATCTTCAAAAGAATACAGAAAAAAAACCAAAATATTAATGAGTGCATTATGGATAGTATATGTTTTTAAATATATTCTTTCTAATATGGTCAGCTGTCAAATCCAACCAAGCAGACAGCTCTCCCCTTTCAACTACACAATGGGGAATGTGAAGGTTAACGTTTCTTACGGAGTACATGAAGCCAACAAACCTTTTTTTTTTCAAATTGCTGCTTACGCTGTACACACCTGAAGAAAAAATCTTCTCCATACACAATGACCCTTAGACACCATATGCAAGCTGCTGTGACTGACAGGGAAGAACAGTGGTTGCCAAGGATGACGGCAGTATGATCGCGATTCGAACACGCAATCTCCTGGCTAATGCTTTTCTGACAAACATGTCCTATGGACATACAGTATTCCCTTGATTATATATATATATATTATATAATTATATATAACATATATAATTCACATTTGGAGTGAGTTAACTTAGCATTCTGATGAGCCTGGACATGTGAAATGCTAAAAAGCTTTTTTTTTTTTTTTAAAGTTTACTTGAGCGTCAATTATTATTCAACCCCTCAAACCACCAGAATTTTGTTTGGTTCCCTCAAGTATTAAGAAGTAATTGAGGTATTAAGAACAATGAGCTTCACATGCTTGGATTAATTATCTTTTTTTTGTTTTTTTTTTGCCTTTTCTGACTATAAACAAGTAACTTGTTTATACACGACATGACAAGCACTTATACATGGTCAACATGGGAAATACTAAGGCCATCAGAGACAAAATCGTGGAGGGTCACAAGGCTGGCAAGGAGCCTACCTGTATCCACCATTGTACTGTTAACCTTTTATGGCCTGGAAGTTTCGTCCAGTGCCAAGGCCAGGCTTGTCCAAACGGTCAAGGCTGACCTAAGGACAACAAGAGGGAGCTTCAGGAAGATCACATTGAGGTGGGGACATTGGTTTCAGTAAATACCATAAGTAACAGGCTCCACCACAGTGGTGTTTGTTTCAGGCGAGCCATTAAGGTACCTTCACCTTTAAAGTGTCATGGCAAGGTTTAAAGTTTGCCCATTTAAACTTTGCTCATGATCACATAGAGGACTCTGAGGCAGACTGGTTCAAGGTTCTCTGGTCTGATGAAACAAAGATTGAGGTCTTTGGTGCCAACCACACCCGGGCCATTTGGCAAGAGGATGGCACTGCATATGACGCCATGCCTACAGTCAAGCATGGTGGTGGCAGTACCATGCTGTGGGGCTGATTCTCAAACAAGGGGCCTGGCCATCTGGTCTGCATCCACGGGAAGATGGACAGTGCAGCCAACTTAGAGGACAACAACCCCAAGCACACGGGCAAGAAAACCAAGGCCTGGTTAAAGATGGAAAAGATCAAGGTGTTGCAGTGGCGTAGTCAGTCTCCTGACTGTAACCCAATGGAAAACTTGTGGAAGGAGCTCAAGATCAAAATTCACAAAAGATACTAGAAGCAGATCTGCCTTGAGGAGTGGTCCAACTCCAGAGACCTGTGCCGGCCTGATCAGGTCTTATAAAAAACTATTAATAGCTGTAATTGCAAACAAGGTTTATTCCACAAACCAGTGCTTATTTAACCTCTGTTAAATATATATATATATATATATACACACACACA
>JAOVVF010000036.1:22375719-22409810 GCA_028565595.1 Duopalatinus emarginatus | reverse complement strand
AACTTCCTGTTTAACAGATCTTTCACCATCACTCAAACTTAGGCTGCGTCCGAAATGCCATACTCCCATACTAGTTAGTATAGAACACGATGTAGTGCGTCTGAATACCTAATACATAACAGGTAGTATGTGGAAAGTTCCTTAAGTATGGCATTTCGAAAGCAGCCTTACTCTTACTGAAGCAGTGCGCGACAAGCCTCAACATGAACATCGCAGGGCCAAATTAGAATTTGCGTTAACGGCGCTAATTTTTTTTATCGCAATAATTTGAGATCGCGTTAATGCATTATTATCGCGTTAACTTCGACAGCCCCGCATGAAATATCTCAAAATATGTTATCTGCTGTTTGGATGTAGCCCCTATAGCCTCTCCGGTGATGTCATGTCACAACTTGCTTGGTAAAACTGTGTTGCAAACACAGCCACACGTAAACACTGAATGTTTATGTAATGTTTATCATACGCTACATCAGGGTTTACACTGGCTCTGAGGCGTGCAGGAAAATACAACAACGTTACAGCTGTATCTCATAAATAAGCATTTTAGAATTGGCAGTAAAAAACATGGACATGTTGAAACGTATGAAGCGTCATCCGTATCTAGATGGCCAGTCATCACTTCAGTTACAGGAAACGTTCATTTTCAGTCAGCTGTACTTCACAGCATATCTGACAGCTTTGTGCCATCAATCTGCAACAGTTAATAGCTAGAGTGTAGAACAGATGGAGAAAGTATAAATTATTTAAGAAAGGTCATGTTTAAAAAAAAAAAACTGGTACAGTAATCAGAGACAAGGGATGAATGAATGAATCAAAGAATGTGTGAATATGACGAATAATGAGCAAGGCAGAATAAAGGATGTAGAGAGGTGATGGGAAAATCTTTATTTTATGCACAAGGTTATAAATATTAGACAGATCTTAGCAGTAAGATAAAGGTGTGCGTGTCTGAGAAAATTCAAGATGCAGGTGAATTCCTTCCATGTGTTTGCAGGCTGAACTTTTTTACTGGTGCGTGGAGCTGCACACCTGACGTGTTTACAGCACGTGGGTCCTGCTCCGTCTCTCTGTCTCCTCTGCCTGTTAGTGCTCACAGCTCAGGATTGTGATTATTATGAAGGGCACCCCACCTCCTACACCTCTATTCCATTGCAGGTATGTGAAACCCAGACCATTCCAGATCCAGACATTCAGACATGCTGTACATAAAATTTGTCAAGCCTGATTTGTAGCAAATTCCTTTGTTAGCTATTGAATCAGTTACAGGGGTTAAACGAGTGTCACATATGTCTGCTTGGGTCGTCATGTCCCAAGTAGAGTGAGAAAAAACGTCTATAGATATCTGTTAATAAGGAATACCTGGTTATACTTAAGCGAAACTGCAGGACTACAAGTTCTATATTGCTTTAATACAACAGTTCTATAAACATGAATTTTTACATTTAGAGTATGTTTTTATGTTTTAATTTAAGACACAATATGGGCAAACCTCACCTCATGCAAACTTATTTAAGTCATCTGTAGCTCTACTGGTCAACAAATAAAGCCGTTTTTAAATTGTGGACATCATGGACAGTGATTCCTATTACAAACACTGGCAAAAGATCTGAGTAAGCAAATTTCTCACGTAAGGACGTAGTAAAATGCTGTGCTTGGTTTATTCTCAATGAGCCAATCATGCTCACTTAACAAAGACAAACTGGGAGTATTCCAGTTTTCCCCCAAATACAAAAATGAGATGATTTTTTTTTTTCTATTGGCACAGGACTACTGTTCACCATACGTTTCTAATTATTTAGGAATCTGAAAGGAAGTAGCAAAAAAACGAGAAATTGGTTCCCTCTTCCCAACCTCCCCAAACACACATTTCCCAACATTGCTGGGGATTAACAGTGTAGTCCAGTTCACGTTTTTTACAGATTAAATGCAACAAGCTTTAAAATAAGTATGGAGTTGGATAAAGTCACCTCACATATGCAGATCAAAGTTTACCCATGTCTCTGCTACATGATCATGTTATGGAGTGTTCTTGTATATTTCATAAATAAATATGAACAGTGATTGGCCAGTGAAACAGCATCAAGAGTGTTGCAGAAAAGCAGATTCATACATGTAAACATAAACCTAAATGCGGGCCTATGAGGTATAGACAACCACTGCTAAGTCAAATGGATACCAAATGGTGTAATTTACTACATATGAAGTGTGTAAGTGGATACTGGACATAAATTAAGCTACACAAAAAAAATCTTTGCATCATGCTGACTGAAAACAAGTTTGACGACTGTGTATTTAGATTCATGATTACATGTATGGATCAATCACTGTCCATATTTACTCATGAAATATACAGGCATTCGTAGCAATGAAGCAAATCCTGCCCTCAAAACTCGCAAATTCTTCTCAGTGTTTCACAAATAGTTTTTTAAAGGGGAGAGTTTAGTGCCACTTAGGAGAACACTTAGCGTTAGATTCTTTGTAAATGCGGCTGGCACAATCTGTGTGACAATCATGGCTAAGAGGGACATGCTTCCTCTCCGGAAAAGCCTTCATCTATCCAAGATCCACATGTTCAGAACTCCCTAACAGCTCAGTTTATTTCTAAAGACAATGGCTGGATTGTGGGGATAATACGAATACGGACATTTAATTCGAGGAGTATAAAAAGAAATCTAGGGAGAAGAAAAGAAACCATAGCTAAATCAAAGCCAGAGACATTAGCTCATTGTTTTTCCCAAGTGAACTTTCGCTCAGATAAAACACACACTATAATGTAATACAGCACTCATGTCACACACACACAATCCACAGAGCTTCTATAATGTCTCGATGTTGGCTGCGTCTGCATTTGGTTTGGTTTTCCTGGGATTTGTTATGTAGAATCTTGGATTAGCTACAGACAAATCCAAGAGAAAAAGGGGCTTTTAAGGAAGTACTATACTTGTGACTAGGCAAGATATGTTATGTTCTAACATCCAAACCCAGACCTCTTCCCCCTTCCTCTCTCATTTTCTCTCTCCTTGCTGGCATAGGGGTTCACAGAGGTCACAGGCATCCACAAAGGGGGTATAAGGACTTGCTTTTGTTATTTAAGTTTCCTTTCTTACCCTTTTGCTTTGTCTTTCTTCATTTCACTGCATGCAACAGTAACACACAGACACGTTTTTATTAAAGATATGAAGAATCCTGCTCGCTTAAAATCACTGTGAAAGATCCCTGCTGCTCAAAACTAAAATTCTGTGTATGTGTACCACATTAAAAATCTCCTTTTCAATAAGATATTTTGAGTACATGGCTGTTTTTTTCATGAAATGCCAATGCGACACCAATATTATAGTACAACTCCTTGGAATTCTCAAGCAGACATTCAAAATAAGGAACAGACACAGTATAGTTCATTTCAGCCAGGCTATAAGGAGGTAAGTCTAGAGGCCTTCTGTTCTACACAGGCAGCACAGCGAAAAACACTACGCCACTGTGTTTGTGTGTGTGTGGTCAATAGGTTCCTCAATGCTAAAGCATTTCCAGTTCTCAGTAAGCAGTTCAAACTCAGAGAGGCTTGGTGGGTGTCCCTAAAAGACCCCCATCGATAGCAGGGGGATGGTGAAAACAAAACCACAGAGCAACCTGAGAACCCTGATATATGCTATTAGATATTTTAACATGATCTTATACTTATTTATCTGTTTTACCTGATTAACAAGGACCTAATGTATCCTGCTGGTTATATGCTCAGGAATAAAACGTACTGCGGTTATTATAAATAAACAACATATTAGATGACTGCACATCTTATAAATGATCTTATATTATATATTATTATATGAAATATATATTATAAAAAAAATTAAAATAGTCTTAATATTCTGTATTCATAGGGCATTTGAGGAATTTACATACAATTCCCTGGGTCTCTGGCTGCAAAACATAACCCCAGCAGTAAACTCCAACTTCCACCTGTCAGTTCTCCATCCTCCACATACACTGCTTGTAATTACCTCTCACACGAGTCCACCCACCTCTAATTCAGAGAATGGAGGAGCTTCTCTCACTGTTTTTTACAAAGCTGCCGTTACAACGCCATGACTGTCCAGAGTTTGGCTGATGCCGGGGCAGTGTTCAGCTTATGGTGGCCCAACGAGGGGGTGGAGTCAGACAGGAGGTGGTGCGGTTTGTGTGTTCGCTCTATTTATACTGACTCCGCCTCTAACCACCCAAATAGCCTTTACTGAATCCACATGTAAGGATATAGACAGAAACCTTCAGTGTTCATAATATAGCTTTACTGGCATGCGTGCATCAAGCACAATGTTACCAACACAAGACATAATAAAACTTCTCAGCAAATTCAGCAAAAGCAGCCATGTCAATAACCAAACCTTATATTTTAACTAGCTAATAATATTCAATGACTTCTTCATTCTGAAGGTTATGTGCAGAATGACAGGTCGGGAAGTATTGCTCGGTCAGGCAGACACGGCGAGAGCCAGTGAACCAGCTAATGGCAGCTAAAAGATGAGCTCTTGTTAAGAGGATTTGCTCTTTCACCAAGTACTCAGTAACTGTGACAAACACATTGATGTGCTTTCATTCTTCTAACATTCCTGTAACACTAAATGGACTGTAAATATTAGGTGTGCATCCCAAACTGCACACTATTATATAGTATACTACATCACTACACCATTGGCACCATTATAATGTTAGTGTACTATTGTAGTGACTTGTGGTTTGGAATACAGCCTTGAAAAGGTTGTAAAGGAAATACCATTTCAACCGCTACTGGAAGACCAAAGGGGACAAAATTACAAATTTTAATGTTATGACTGTAAAGTTACAACTACAAGGTGTAAGATTTTGGAATGTCATCCAGAAAAGGCAATAACCAAACGCAAATCAGACAAGGACAATTTAGTCACATTCTATTCTTATAGTTAAAGCATTATATATAAAGCTTTAACTTGTAGATGTAGATGGGACCGTCTGGCACATCAATTTCTCCATTTTATAAAATAAATAATAATAATAATGTTCCTCGGCTCCTGCCATTGCAATACCCATTTGTAACTTTATTATATTATTCTTGCTTGCCCAGTTTTCAGGATGCTGATCCTCATGGTTGTGGCATTTTGTGCATCATGTTTCTGCTAAATTGAATAATGTAAAAAATGGTGACAGTTAAATATTCTATACATGGTCAGGACTCTAAAACAAGATTTTGCAGTAGGATTAGCTCTCATTCTTTTTCTTGTTCTTAGTCAACCCCCCCCCCCCCCCCCAAACCCACCCTGCCTCCATAAACATTGTGCTTGAATGACAATGAGTGCTTTTGGAGCAAAGCTAAATGTGTTCTGCCCCATGGTGATGAATAGCCTGCTTTTGTTAACTCCACTCTCAATCCACTATGGAGAAGGATAAAAGAGTGATATGAACTAGCACTCACTAGTGACTGTCTTACTCTAAGTCCTAGTCTTGCATCCAGTACACCACTTTCATGTACACCCAATGCTGTCTGCAATTATACAAACACAAGGCAACTACATGGTAGATGAAGCTGACAATATGGCCACTGTTCGTATATAAGGTAGCTGAACCTAGACTGGTGTACAAACTGCATTTACTACATTTAGAGCATTTGTAAGAAGACTATCCAGAGCAACTTACAGAAGCACTTCTCAGCCACCATGGAAAACATATCCACACACTAGGACAAATAGGCCAGGGTCTAAGAATACCACCAAGTTAAACCCTGTTAGAGAAAAGTTAAAATACTGGTACAGCACAGTATCAGTTATACTTTATAACAAATGGTGGGCATGTAAAAGAATGACTGTATAGTCACAACATTTAAAGATGATTCAAATGCATTTACACATACAAACACATTTTTAAGTTACAGTTGGAACTACATAAAGCAGCATAATCAATTATATTAACAACATTTAATTATTATTCACATTCACACCTTTAACTTTTTCAATTACATATACACAATTCATTCCTTTATAATAGTGAGCTCAGTTAAAACTAGCTAAAGTTCCCAAATACAATCCAACTAAAAAAACTATTTTGTTAGTAAAAATAAAATCCTGCACTAGGCAATTCTATGATAAGTTAATATTAGTTCAGTATTTTCTGATAAAAGAAATTATTAATGTTAAAAATTAACATTCAAACATTGTGCACTAACTAATTTAACATTTTATACACAATATATTTTATAAACATTAATTGATAATAAAATAAAAAATAAAAATTCATCAGGATAAGGAAAGCATTTAAAATCCTTTCTGACACGAGGAGCCAAACTGAGAATCCCCAAAATTTACTGAAATAATAAATAAATAAAAAAGATATTACTTCTAGCTGTCATACAACAAAACCCATCACATATAAGATAATATGCACCTGAAAAACTTTTAAGTCTAATGAGCAGTAGACAGTATTTAAGTCCTGACACTCCCTGCAGTGCTCCTTGTCTAGTGTCTAGACTCCAAAACCAAGCTTATTTGCAGCACATAATACATTTGCACTATGATTTATAAGGTGGATTCAAGCATAACCAGATCAGTCAGTCAGTTATCTGCCTTATCCAGAGCCCACCCAGAATCATTGGGCACAGGGCAGGAATGCCCCTCAGACAGGATGCCAATCCATCGCAGAGTACGGACAACCAGACTGTCAAAACAGTCATGTTTTCAGTCCTTGGTAAAGTATAAAACGCTGCCCTCTTTGATTGCTTTTGGTCAGGGACTGCTGATTTTATACCATGGTATCATTCATACTGTTGTTCAAACACATCCTCAAAGCTACACACATTGTGATGTTAACCACTGTGATAAACTGTCCCATTTAACATAACTCTCCTAAGAGTCTGGGTAACATTCGCAGTAGGACAGACCTTGTCATCACACTCTCACAAAGCAGCAGTGGGAAGCTGACAGTGTGACAGTTTAAAAACAGGCCGGCGAAGGAGGTTTCGATCTTTCCCACATGCTTCTCTATGCTAAACGCTTCTCTAGCCATTCTAGGCATCCATGTAAAAAGAAAAAATACATCCTATGAAGAAGACTTTAGGCTACTCAGAGCAAAAAGTGCATGTGACATGCGACTTGTTTATTGTTTACTACATCAGTATGAGTTTAATACTGTCTTTTACCCACTTCATAAAAATATGTGCATAACAGTTGGTTTAAATTAAGTATTGCATGCTGACAGACAAAGCATTGAGAAAAGAAAAGGAAACATAGCGCACACACTCTCTCTCTCTTTGAGTTATTTCATCCAGTGAGGCCACCTGCCATGAGAGGGTTGACATTCCAAAGGGTACAGTGTAAGGGGTATGTGAGTACACAATTCAGCCCAAGAAACCACACTGAGGTGGAAAACACACACACACACACACACACACACACACACACACACACACACACACACACACAGTCAGATGCAGTCATGTATATCCACCTACAAACTCAACTCTTAAGACTTCCACTCAACCTCCCAATATAACTACTGTCACCTGACACCTTTCGGGCACTTACTGAATAATGTGTTCAAACTGGCAATAACAATGCATTGACTCTTCCTTTAAGGTCATGCGTCTGAGCCCTTAACTGACCACTGAGCAGACTCTACAGATGAGCTGGGCTTAGGCGTAGCCTGGACCAGCCCGTTTTCTTAAGCCTGTTTGTCCAGCTGTCTGTCCGACTGTCTGAATGCTACTTGAGATCATGAGTGAGAGGCCAGGACAGGGGTAAAGGGAGGGAGGGGATAGAGATGACAACTCGGGGAAGCACTTGAAATCATAAAACGTCCCCTCCCTAACGTCCCCCACCTTTCCACTTGTCCTCCAGCTGCCTTTTTATGACTTAGCATCTCCCCCATCTTGTCCAGTCAAGTATGGCAGACGTGTATGCTGATCTGCTGTCCACAGGGACGTGTACACATGCCTCACTATTATTTAGACTTGAAGTGGGTGACAAAAATGTACAACAATTTTTGTTATAACAAGCAGTTCAGTAGTAAGCAGGGTTAGGACGTTAGCCTTCTGCTCAGCAGGTTGTGAGTTCAAATCCCAGCACTGCTACTGTTGATGCCACTGTTGGGCCCCTGAGTAAGGCTCCCTCCTCTGTTGTGTTAATGAGATGAATGTATAAGTCGCTCTGAATAAAGCCATCTGCCAAATTACATAAATTTAAGTTTAATTTAAAAAGATTTTTTAAATTGCTTTCATTATTGTGATGAAGAAGAAAATGTAAAAAGCTGCAAAACAAGTTGTAAAATTGTACAAGTTAAAATTGTATTGTACAAGTAAATATACTGTAAATATCTCTCTGTATATATGGCCCCCATGTGTGCTTTTCTATAGTGCTTAGACGTGCCTGTGGGGTCTTCCCTGAGGGTCTCAAACCGAAAAACAATTTGCTGGAAACGTCTTATCTCCTCGCCTCTCTTCATCTCTGCATGTGTGTGTCCAGCAAAAGCAAACGGCGGAAGGCCACTTAACCTCCTGACCATGGCTCCCACAGGAAGAGGGACACTCTTCACTCCTTTCCTCGATTTTCCTCTTTCTTCTTGTCTACTTCTCAAGTTGCTGCAGCTGTTAGCTGGAGTCTGGGGAGTCATGAAGGAGTCAACCACTCATTCGAGCAAATGCCACAGGGATTTCCTCACAGACAAACACACCCGTCCACACACACACACACACACACACACACACACACACACACAGTCAATCCCACACATGCTTATTCTACCGTGAGGTAAAACATCCTATGCCTTTGCGTATTCATATTGAATTGATGTAAATGCATGTAATATTTTTATTAGCATCTCTATATGCATGCTACAAGCGAAGGCATTTTCAAAAACACTAATTCACTCAGGTAAAAAAACCAAAAAAAAATCAGGCGCTGTGACGTAACCAACTTCAAAGGGTTCAACAGTCTGAACATTTTGTGGAAAACAATTTGTGGAATTCAACATGGCTAATTGTGTTGTTCCTGTGAGTGTATCCGGTGCTATTACTCAAACAGTGTGATGATGCAGGTGCTTTTATCTAAGAGGAAAGCTTTCTCTTAATTTGGGAAAGCGTAGAGAGGAGGGGCGTCTCATGCCATCTTTATTTACAACCCAAATTCCTGAACGGTCCATGTGAGAATGGATGGTGGGGCACAGGGCCAGCAGGACAGAGGGACAGAGTGTGAGTGTGTGTGTGTGTGTGTGTGTGTGTAAGTGTGTGTAATGGCATCTCCTCTTGTGCTATTCCAGGCTACAGAAACTGATTAAAACGAAGGCCACGAACACACACACACACACACACACACACACACACACACACACAGTTATGTCTTGTGTGTTCTTGTGAGGACCTTCCACTGACATAATTATTAATGCAGCTAATTAATGCTATGCTTAAACCTAACCCTAACCTCAAGCTCAGTAATGAAAACACAACTTTTTGGCTCTTTTATTTTTTTATATTTTTATTCAAACTACAACATAACCAAACATTTTCTCATTTCTCAAACCTTCCCCCAAGGCCAAAATGATTTTGAACCTGCACAGCATCACAGTGCAGAGGAATTTTGTCAAATAAAGCATGGACAATTATTCCCGGCCATTTGACACTTGTGGAATTAGGCTCTAATCACTGCACAAGGTCTTCAGACATCCTAAACACCAATGCAAATGTTATGCAATCCATCCACACGTAGAGTGCTTTGGGGGTTGGAAGTCTATATAGCCCAAGCATGCCTGTTCACTTCATTCTCAGTCCAAGGAGCACATAAAGACTAAAACAATTACAAGAGCAAGAAACCTCAAGAGAAACCGGACTCAAAAGGGGACCCATCATTTGGTTGACATGGATAGTGTGATGATAAATAATCCCCTGCTATATAAAAAGTGCAAATGTACAGCCAGATAATTCACTATAGTTATAACATAAAGTCTGTTTTTTTATGTTTTTTTGTTGACTTTTGTCTTTACTGATGGACACTTGAGAGATGGAGAAAGGTTTTCTTGAGAAGATTGTTTATGTCTGTCACAGTCCGAAGTAGAATTTATAGTTTCTAGGCCTGTCCATCATGGTGATTTTTAGACTGTCCATCTGGGTCTATTCTCAGCAGCAAACACCATTATATATGAACAAATAAACCAGTAAGAAATGTGCCACAAATACACAGATTTGTAAAAGGATTTACTATATAGCTGAGTTTTTCTAGCCTTTTTATAAGTGATGCACTTTTTTAGTTTTGTTTTCTGGCTTTTAATGCATTAGAAAAAAAGCTCATCATATCAGAAGCACAAAGAGCATCAAAAGTAGGTAACTAAGCAATGGCATTTTACCAAGACAGATCCATTCATCTTCAGTATCATCTATACTAGGTCAACGTGGTGGTAGATCCGAAGCCTACCCCGGGAACAGTGAGAATAAACCCTCCATGTGACACTAATCAGTCATAGGGTGGTGCCCTGCAATCCCATACAGTCTGTGTCCTGGTCAAATGCCGTCCCTCATATAACACATACATTCACACACACTGAAAGGACAATTTAGCATAGCCAGATCCAGATCACCTTACTGACAGGTGGTAGGAAACAAGCGTATACATCAATTCAGTCAGTTCAGTGTGTTCAGTCATAGCTGAGCAAAGTGAAGTAACTTCACTAGCACTTTTTGCTTCTCTGAAGAAGGAACGATGAATTTAATCTATTTCGACTATTCTTGTGAGGACGTCCACCATTAAAGTTTCTTCTTCATGCTGTGCAGAGCTTAGCTATGACTAAACACACTGAACTGGTAAGAATGACATAGTCTGCTGTTGGAGACATCTCTTGTGGATTTCGCACTTTAGAGACTTGAGTCTTAAATGTGATCAACAAGGGACATGCTGTGGCATTCTAGGAATCCTCTTCGAGAGAACTTTACAAAAGGATGAGTTTGCACCCAAGGCATGATAAATAATCACCCTGAAAGACAGCAAATAAGAACTAACGGGGGCGGGAAACAAAAAAAAACATGAACCCTAATAGACCAGAAGCATCCAGTGTTAATAGTATCCTCCATGTTCTATAGTGAGCATGCACTGCACTCAACATCCCTTACTAAACAATTCAAAGTCGTTGTCTGCCTTTGCTTATCTCCCAGACAGTCTCAGGAATTTACACACTGCCCCAGGCGGCCCCTGACAAAGGCCGACCTCCTCCTCGAATGACCTGTTCAGGGACTGTGTGTGTGCATGTGAACATTGATCTCAATACCCTGAAGGTCAAACAGAGTAGAAAAACAAACTCTCCAGAGAGGATATCGTTTCCACCTCCCATTTTCAGCGCAAGCAATCAACTATCCGGTCGCCTGACCCGCTTAACCTACGGAAACATACACAACTGAAATTAACTGTCTCAAAATCAAAACTGTGAGTACCTTGCAGATTTACAATAATACTCAATTGGTATTTAGGTCACACACTCACTTCCCCTAAAGCAATGGCACATACACTGAAAAAGAATGCCATAAAAGGTTTTGCAGGCACTTGAAAGACCAGGAGGAGAGCCAGGGAAAGATTAAATCAGTAAAGAGTTTCCTTTTGATTACATCAGCAAGGTCTTGTTTAGGCCTAGAACGTGGTGTTCTCCACAGAGCGGTATGCTCTCCAGAACTCAATTAAGAGATTTACGTCTCCCTAAGAACAGATAAGCTGAAAGTGCCTCAGGATTGTAGTGCCACTTGTGGCCGTGGCACTGAGGTCTTCTAGCCTGTCTTACCACATGGTTTTAACTTCTGTTCCTCGCATGTAAAGATTCAAGATACAAAGTTTCATTTGTCACATATATAGTAATACACGGAACAACCTGCAGCGAAATGCCATTTGACTGTTGTCCACAAGGGATATATGAGGATGTTTGACATAAAATGACAGTCTAGCTGCTACCTATGCAGTTTTAATTAAAAAGAATCAGTAGAAAGGGCTCCTAACACACACTTTGGGTCTGGAGTAGTATGTCAGCCAGCATGCTAGCAGGTTGTGTCCCCTCAGCCCAGTGGTTTAAATAGCCTGAGGCTAACCCTGTTAGCTTAGTAAGCAAGTTGATGTCTACCTAGAGTGTCTCAGTAATCTGCCTTCTAAAGTTCGATGTCAGCTTAAATCCTCTCTACCTAGGCAGCTGTCTAGTTACGTTATGGGCAGCAAGGCAGCTCATACAGACCCTACATCTAATTAGCTACAAGGAAACTAATGGAAACTAGGATCCCAAATAAAACAAACATGCCATTAATCTGCACATTAAGAAGCAGGCAATAAAAGTGTTTTTGCTTTGCTTTGTTTCTCAGTTTAAAATACTGTAGCGTCAGAATCGGGCTCTGATGCTGACTCACTGCTGTTGTAGCTGTGGTTTAAGGATGCCTTTAGGAGTCTATCAAAGCAACTACGTCCACAAGCAGCTAGGAAGGGTAAAAGGAATGTGAAAAAGGAGGGGTGAGAAAGAGGAGACAGTAAGCAAATGAGATTGAGGTTTTCGAAATAACTATTTGTAGAATCATGCACGTGTGACTGCACATTGCCGTCGTGAGGTGACACCAGTGTTCTCCAGCCAGGGCAATGCCTCCCGCCCTAAAAAAGATGCCCGCAACCCACTAGCAAGATGGATGCCAAGCAATTAAATGGAAACTCGCTTGTTCAACAGTCACAGTCTGGAACCGTTTTAATAAGCTGGAAACTATTTAGAAAATGGTTGATGGTTCAGATGCTGATGAGAAAACAAAGGCCTGCATTGTAAAAGAGAGAGAGGGCTTATGTTTGCTTCATCGATCAGCTTGGCTGCCAAGACGCCAAAAGAGTACGGCGACAAATCCAATGGCTGTCGAAAGTGCTTGTGGTTTTCCACCCCTACTTTAAGAGGAAAAGAGTAAATGAGATGATGTACAAAACGGGTGGCGTTTGTGCATGACAGGTCTGAAGGGTTGCTGAGGTTTCTCAGAATCCATTTATGATAACCCTAGTAAGGCAACGCCAAAGAATATATCATTATGTAATTACGCCAAGATGCAAAGTGAGCCGAAATCACCACCGATGCTTAAGCCAGATGTGTCGGTTAACAAAAACAAAATGTGATCATTTAAATATGTTGGATAATACAATTAACAGTCCACCCAAGGCCAGGGATACAATTACCAACACACTGAGACAGGAAGGTAGCTTCCTATTCCACTCCATCACCCAGTTGTTTGCTATTCAATGTCCATTCATGGTAACGTAAGCTTTGCCTGATTACAGGTTGACAGATATCTCTCCTCCTGAGCCAGTAACGTAACAACTGACACAAGTGGTAACAAGCACCAACAGTTTAATAGCTGAGTGTCTTCAAACGTAGCTTGTTTCGTATGGACTATTCAGTTTTTTTAGTTTGTGTGCATAAAATATTAGAACCCCTTTTTATTAAAAACTGTTGGTCTCAAGCAACTGAACTGTAGCTTACTGTACAGTATTTTGACAGCCCACACAAAAAAAAAAACAGCACAAAGTCCTTTTGTCATCAGAATAAACATAGTCGTATGTAATAAATTGTGCCAAAACGGAGGTGTCAAAAACGATTAATTCCTGACGAACCTGATAAATTCCAGACAAAATCAGAATAACTGAGAGAGAACATCAGACCTCCAAAGAGACTGGTGTTCTTTGGGTTTTAAGCGACGTCCGAGACACAAGGACAAATGTCAGGAAGTGGCCTTGACCCTTCTCACTGACCGTTTTTACACACACACGCCACTTAAAAAGGCATAGCACACATCACATATCATGGTGCCTAGGCCACTTCAGATGCTGCATTCTTAAACCCAGCTACACTTGAGCTATACTGTAGCAACAAGCAGAAAAACTACAGGGGCTTTAGGCATTCTAGTTAGTCTTGTATTTATTTATCAGTAGTGGAGAATTATAAAAACAGATGACTGCTCTCAAAGAAAACAGTAAAGGAAGTGATTATGGCATTGCTGTATGCTCCTAATAATCGACAGACAAACTCAAGCAAGGCTAAATAAACCATAACCACCAGGATTTAATCTAGCAGTTACAGTAAGAAACGGGTCTGTTTCCAAGGCCTCTCTGTTGGTCTTAATGATTCTGTGCTTCACAGATAACAGCTGTTTTTTCAGCTTGGTAAACATAGTCAAGTGCATCACATCAGTGCAAGAGAGACAGAGAAAGAGAGACAGAGAAAGAGAGACAGAGAGACTTTCCTTGAGAGGCCAAACCAAGCTCTTCTTCTGCTCAGCTCAAAACTAGCCTTAAAATTAATTAATGTTTTTGGTTTTTTTTTGTGAGCAGAAACAAAAACCACAGACCATTCACGTTCGAATATAATACGAAGTATCCATGCTTTGTGGTGCTCTTCGAAACTGCATCTCACCAAAGAAAGAACGTAGAAGTGCTTTCAGTCGTCTTTCGCCCACATAAAGTGAGAACAAATAAATCAATGGGCCTGGTGAATTCACACTGCTCTGTTTTGCAAACTGCACAGCGGTGTCTGGTCGACTGACTCTTCTGTCTCATGTCCTGCTTGTTATTCTCTTTTCCTTGCTCCTCACATGCTATTTTTCTTTCTTGAGGATTTTTCTTGCCGTTCCATGTTGCAAGCGTGAGGAAAGAGGGGCGTTAAATGGAGAGGGCAGAACACTGATGCCATCCATCAGACCTGTCACCACAACCGTGATGCGCTGATTTTAACAAGCTCAATGGGAAAAGCAATGCTGATTTCAGATTTCATTTTTCACACACAGGTGATCACAGGTGAGTCTATTTAACCTCCATCATTTGAGACCTTTGTAAACTTATGTAGATGCTGTACAAAAGATACAGTACTAAATACGGGCAGTATACATAGAATGTATGAATACATATAGACACTACTGTCTTGTTTTTTTTGTGCTGGAGACGTGTGTGTTTGTGTGCATCAGGACCACCGTATCAAAAACCCTTGACCAAAAATGCTGTTGTTAGACTGAAAGACAACAGGAAATATAGGTGCTGAAACAGGAACTATGTTGATTCCAAGGTTAGAGTAAAAACGTTTAGCATTGGTGGAATTTTATATAAATTGTAGCTTTATTGGGAATTACGTTTTAATCTTACAAGAGTAAGTATGTTAAAACATGCATGGACTTTTACTCTTATATTCAGCTGTTTTTCCACCGCATTTTCTTGTAAAAAGAGTGAAAGTGAACTAATTGCCTACTGTGCTTGCACACAGAGGAATGTGACCTCCGCATTTAACCCATCCGTGCAGTGAAACACAGTAAACACTAGGGGGCAGTGAACACACTTGCCTGGAACAGAGGGCAGCCCCAAACCACGGCGCCTGGGGAACATTTGGGGGAGGCACCTCTGTCACAGTGTTTCTTCACCACTGTGTGTGATCCGCCATTTTAGTCCCTTAGGCAAAATTTTAAAGGTCTGTATTTCCATCTAGATAGAAATTTCAGGGACCTGTGACTGAGGGGGTTGGCACAGGGCTTTACTTCCTAGATGAAACGCTAGATGGAAATACAGAAATAGGGTTCATGCAGGTCTGTAGCAGTCCTTACCTTGCAATATATTTGCTTGATGTCCCTGATAAACTCTCAGGATCGGCTAAGTTGAAGAAATTTTGGCCAACAGCTTGTTACATGCTTGGATTGATAATTGGATTGGATTGGACTGATAATTGTGCTATGCTTTTGGTAGACTGGGCACAGCAAAAAAGAGTAGCAATTTCATCAGTAGTTTCAATCTTGACAAAGCCATAGCCATCACTGACCTGGAAACCAAGTGAGCAACACAAACCAAAGCCAGACATCTGAAAGGTCATGTATGAGGAAGAGGATAGACAGCACTTGTCGGCACCATGATGAAGCACAAGCTTCATGTGTCCCGGAGGAAGCATTGTGTTGGCAGATGAGGCAGCCGCTGTCTGGTGGCTGTTTTGGGATAAAGCTTGTGGATGGATACTGGCAAATGTATTTCTATTGGGCTGGGAGACGGGGTGTGGCCAACACTGGACCACAGCATGCATCAACGCATGTATGCTCTGTTAACTGCTGTAATCTGGAGGAAACATGCAAGGATTGAAAGAGTTCAAAGAGTTTAAACTAATAACCACCATCTTACTGCAGTCATCCACCTCTAATGACTCTCGTGTAAATAAAATTGCGTAATTGCAAATACAGGGGGAAAAAAATCTGAAGTTACAATACTGCAGCACTTCCACTGCCCCGAAACAAAGCTGACTCACTGAAAGCTAAAACACTCCTCTCCCTTCATCCTCCTTTCTTTCCCTGTTCACAGTGCATGGAAATCTGGGGCTGGGCTTCTTGAAATGTTACGGGAACGACTGTCTAAATGTTGCCATTTTTAATGCCATTCTGTCAGCTGAAGTAGAAGCATTTGGTGTGTAGGGAAATGACAAGGATCTCTGGAGGAAAAAAAGCCTCTAGTAAGACCACCAGTTTTATCCCTACTGAACATAATGAACCAAACCTGAATTATGTTTGACAGGCAAATCAGAAGGAAAAGAATTTCAGGATAGTCCTATTTACAAGTATCTACTTGTACAAGTCAGTGTGAGGAAAGTACAAATAGCAACAGTAAACAGAAGAGACAGCAGAAAAATTCTGCCTCTGTCAAAAATATGAGTCTGTGGCTGCTGATTTATTTAAATGTGATGCACAGTTGCTTCAGGTCACTGGATTGTGTTTTAATTGTAAATGCTAAAACACAGACACTTCACGTCCACCTGGGAGTGTAAAACACAGCTGCAGATGTTGCAGATCTTAATTTTTTAAAAGCTTTATTTACTTTGGCTTTATGCAGCCTTTATAGCATGAGCTGCCAATCCAACAGGTGACCCCTGCTTATTAAACGAATGTTCAGTAAAAAGTAATATACTGAAAAAAACTCCAGATCAGTATTCCTGATGTTTTGCACGGTTAACAAAAGCAGATCTACAAATGAGAAAGAAAGGTGAGGTGAGTTAACTGCTTAATTCCAATGCAACACATACAAATAAATACAATTTAATAAGTTACATCCATAAACACAGTCTGGACATTAAACTTTTTTTTGTTGTTGAGAAATTGCTAATTAGAAATGACAGCAGAACCTACCAGAAACAAAAGAGTTACTTGTCACCCAGAAGCAACAAAAACTCAACAAGTTCTCTTGTGTCAAAACCTCTTGCACTAAAATCTTAAATGAAAATGGGATTAAAATCAACAGAATTTCATGATCTTGTTTTTCCATTGTCACACATTCCCTTTAATTACCCCGGAATACCAGGACATGAGCGTTGAAGCCACATCGATGTTCACGTTTATCTTCCTTTTTATCTTCACATTTATCTTCTTTTCTGCTATTATTTCCTATTCTTCTATTTTCTTAGGCTATTTATTATATAAACATTTTGTTTCCTGTTCATTTATACCCCCCTCTTTTAATGAGCAGTAACACACTGCTTTTCATGTCAAATCATTGGGTTCTTTTTGGATGTACAGTTAGACACAAGCTTCCCTGCACAATGCTGTGACTCTAGATTATAGAACCAGTCTTGTGTCGCCGTACCGACAAGACCTGACTGAACACCTAACTTTCCAAACTGCTCCCCGGGTGCCATAGATAGGGGCTGCAAGTGTGTTCATTGACCTCTAGTGTGTGTGTTCACTGCACAGATGGGTTAAAAGTGCAGATATACCATTAAGAAATCTAGCATGGACAATGCTAGCTTCTCCACACTTCATTCATCATTAAGTAATGTAAGCATTTCTCAGTGAAGCATTGCTTGCTTTCTGGGTACTGTCTGAACTCCTAACCTACAGCAGCCATTTCCAATCACACTAGAGGGAACTGTGCCATATAAGCAGGCGGCAACCAGACCACACACAAGGTGACGGGAAACAAAGACGCTCTGAGACACATTTGGCTGGACTTATTATTCACCACAGGCAATGGACGCAGGCATGATGCTTGATGATCTGCCATGGTAAATGACCACGCAGACAGCAGTGGGCGTGAGTGTGTGAGAGTACAGCACTTCTTTCTCTGGCATGTCTCTCTCTCTCTCTCTCTCTCTCTCTCTCTCTCAGGTCACAAGCTGTCTATTAAGGCCACACGCATACATACACAACAGCCTACAAAAATACCACAACCACAGTATGATTTAACCTCTAACATGCAATTATCGATTTTGTTTTTTGAATATTATGCAAAATCCTACTTGAAAAAACAGCATTTAGAAAATGCTCTTATGATACAACACCATGCATTTTAAGGCACTATTTACAGCAAATAGTATAAGGTACAAAAATTAAAGTAAAAAAAAAATCATAGATAATTGTTAAATCCCATTTCTAATGATCATTAGAAAATATTTGGTGCTGTTTTTGGGTTATAAATGATAAATTATAAATATCAGGACATGAGAATAAATCATAAGAGAGGTGCACAGTTGTATCACATTGTGTGCTGAACATGATGCAAGGTTTCCAGAGAGTAAGCTAGCATGAGCTCATTCATTGTCATCCAATCTCAGCAACTCTGCAGCGCTAGCTACTGGAGCAGAGCAGTATCAGGAGAGAAATGCAGGGAACGCAAAAGAAAACTAATTTAAAGGAAAGCGTTGAATGGACTGCGGACGCCGAGAGTGTGAAAAGAGATGGCTCATCTAACCCTTGGCAAACCTCACCAGGCCAGCATGCCAACTGGTGATTCCTACAAGAGGCAGAAGGCGGCCAAGGAGCAGTTCACTTGCCATGGGGGAGAGACAAAGCAAGCGCCCACTGCCACCTGTGCCTGTTTGACCAGGTGCTGACAACCACACACACACACACACACACACACACACACACACACACACACACACACACACACACTCAGGCACTGGAGGGGTGGGAGGGAGGGGGTGATTTTATGGAGAAGAAAAGAAAAAAAAGCACAGATTTTTTTAGCACTATGGAAATGTTTCTGTTCAGCCGTAATCACGGTGTATGTATTCACGTCTGAGAAATTCTCACCTGAGGTCTTTAAGATCTCTGAGAAAAACCAACACACCCACAAACACACAAGCGGATCCTGCAGTCTGCAAGATCTACACATCTTCACACTCTCTGTTTCTTTTAACAATCAATCCCAGAGTGTGTACAGCAAGATTTCAGTTAGCTGAGTAAATACAGAGGTTAGTTTTTATCCACTCAGTATAGACAAACTATCACTGACTGTAACTTGTCAACATTTCTGTCTTTCAGAAACAGACACATGCATGTCTAAACACCTAAACACAGATGTACACCCATGCCTTTTTAATCATATACTATACACAGGCATATGCCTTCTCTACCACAAAGACAGAAAAAAATGCACACAAACATGTTTTGTGCTGTAAACCACACAGACGTGCACTCCTAATCCAAACGTGCCACCGAGTAGCATGTAACTGCAGCCGAAAGGAAACAATAAGCCTCTCCTTCTCACTTCACTCTGTTTCCGAGAAGAAACAAAGAGGATAAGAAAAAAAAAAAAAAAACACTGCTGCAGCATGCAACTGGATCGCCATTACCGCTTTAGAGTCACTTCCTCTGCTGAACCCTAGAGGACTTCAAAGCAGGAGCTAGCGGGTTTATGTGGCTTTTCAGAAAACAACAATCCAATAGGATCTAGGACAAGCCTCGGCAAAACAGCACCTTTCATAGCTCCGATGCACAAATCCTTTTTCATCATGAGTGGGACAGTGATAACAGTTCATAGGAAAACTACCGATGTGAATATTTACAATGGAACAAAGCACAAAGGCTGTTTATTAAAGGCTAGGGTTAATAAGTTACTACATAAGTTACTGAGTGCTACATCTGGGTATGGTATGAAATAGTATGCGTCACGTTTTTTTCCTGGGGGAAAAAGCCTTTTGCTAGGTTCAAAGTGCAGTTAATAACACCGTCATTATTTAAGCTAGAAACAACACGGCAGCTGCCTTCTACAGGGGAAGGAGGACTACAAGAAGTAGCATGTAATCAAATTGGCAATGACATATACTACACACTCTTTCTCTCTTTCTCTCACACACACTTGCACACAGTCTTTTGTCTTGCTTTTCTTGTAAAGACCTTCCACTGACATAATTATTAATGCAGCTACTTAATGCCTAAACCTTTAACTTAATCCCAGTAATGAATAGACAACTGATCATAATGAGCAAATATTCATATTCTTGTAGGTTTAGGTCCTCACTAGGATATAAAAACAAGTCTCTCTCTCTCTCTCTCACACACACACACACACACACATACACACAGACTGACTCTGAGCCCGGAACACTCGAGAGCCAGGAAGTAGTATTTCCCCAGATTTTTATGGATGTGTGTAAAAAGCGGCAAATGAATCACTGCTTTAGTGCAACATTAGCACTCTAGACAGCATGCACCTCAGCAGCCTACACCCCCGCCCCCCCAACACACACACACACACACACACACATACACACACCTGAAGATATACTGTATGTGCAGTCATATTAAAGTTCTGTGGAGGAGGTCTGTGTCAAAGTGATCCGTCATTAGTACTGACGACTGGCTAAAAGACTTCAGTTTAACCTAACACATGTCAGAGGTGTAATAAGCACACCAGGGCTGTTTTATCACATTTAAATGGACCCCTACATCACTGTGCAAGCACAGCCCTGGTACTGCCCTCTGACTGATAACATCCACAGCTCACACAAGCCAACAGAATCCAATAAACTCAATCAAGCAGAAAAAGCCTTTGTGCCAGAGTCAATCTGCAGCCCCATTTACACCTCACATGAACATGTGTTTTCACTGATTCCATCACGTTTGGGAGTGAGTACTCTTCTACACAATACAACGTTATTACAGTATTCCCATATAACTAGGCAAAAAATCTCATGAAAATGGATGGTGCTTACATCAAAACCACTGCAAACACACCTTGTGTGCAGAGAAAAAAACCTGTAAAAAAACATCCGGGAAGACTTCCTGTTACTGTTCAGGCTGACAGTAGTCTGACATACTCTTTTAGCAGATCTTCTGTTGATTTATGCTTGTGTTTGCTTGTGTTCAAGAGCCAATTTCTGAATAATGGCTATCATCACTTAGGAGACAAAATAATTTACTCAAGACAAATAGACAGACAGACAGACAAGCAGAGAGGCAAGCAGGCAGGCAGACAGACAGACAGACAGACAAAAAGGCAGACCAAATATTAAAGAAGACTAAATACTGACCAAGATTCAGCCGGTAATATAGTTTGAAATCTCTACATCAAGAAAACAAACACATCTTAGCAAAACAACCTGGAAATGTTTGTATTTAGTCTACACACTAACCTTGCCTTGGCTATCTTCCTGCAAATATAACAGTGGGTAAAGAGCAAGTTGAACAAATGCAGCCAGTCTGTCTGCTTACACACTTAGACAGCTTTTCTGTGCAAATTCCTGCATAGTTTCATCACCATGGTAAAACAGACCTAATTCATTTCTTTAGTTTCTAATCAAAGAACATTTTTTTAATAAGTTAGGATAAAATAGTCTTAATATACAATAGAAATGACTCTTAACTGGCTATGTTCAAAAGAGTTAAGAGGGAATTACTGTGTTGTGTATCTTTGCCAGAAAAAACATCAGAATGCCAAAAAAGACAAAAACAAAGATATTGAAAAGTAGCAGAGGTCCTCCACCTTCTACATGGCAGATTAAGCCATGAGCAAAGACCCCTCCCTTATTTCATTGTAGCCCCTTCACACAAGCAATTATTAATACAATTACCAGGAAATTGTTCAAATAGTTCATATTAACAGAAACCACTACATTAGCAGGAAACACGTGCTTATATCTTTAACACAACCACAGTGAATGGACTATAGGAGAAAAGGCAAGAGATCAACATAAAGAGAAACTAAATTAATTCAGAAATGAAGGAGCTGTTGGTTGGCTGTTGCTTTTAAAAAACTCACCAGCAGATTCAAACGAGACACAATTAGAAATAAAAGTCACAGGTGACATGAACAAGGATTTGCCTCATCTTGCACAGGATAAATGGGTTCATCCTGGTAAAACAGTAAATCAAGGTTGAATTAGGCAACGTCCAAACTGAAGTTATGCTTATGATGAGTAGCGATTACCGTCTGACGTCTCAGGCCTGTCCAAGTGCTTTTTTTAAAAAAATTCAAATCAAAGTGTTCTGGATAGTGCAGGATGAACACAACCAGACAAGCCTGTTTCTCAGCAGATCTGATATCTGCTGAGTTGCATTTCAAAATGTTCCTGCTTGGGCAAACTATCAAGCAGACTTTGGGAGAAGAATATGGAAGTGTGTCCATCTGCTTTTTACTGTTCTCATCTCATCTCGTCTGTTTTGTCTCTCTGCTCTGGTGCTTTGGTCTGGTTTGAGAATAGAGGCATTAAGTCATGGCTAAAGTTAATGTACCCAGAGGGTAGCGCTGTCTTGTGGCACTTCGGCTGCAAGGTAAGTCGTCCTGTCATCTGTTCTCAATGGATTTCTTTACGCAGATCTCCCAAAAACTCAGAGCAAACGTAAAGCCACCCACACATGTCTGGTAAGATTATGCTGCTTAAGAAAAACACATTACCCCGAGTGATGGCATAAAAAAAGCGGCCCCTCCCCCCTGCATACACACACACACACACACACACTACACCCACCCACACAAAAGAACAAAAACATGTTCCCAGCATCCTCTTGTCAAAGGACTCAACAGTGTCTCTGCATGCCTGTGCCTACACATACAGACACACTCTCTCTATCGACGCTCTCTCTCATTCATGCTCTCACTACAGTAGTGACTACAGTTGTCGAAGCCTCTGAATAATGAAACTCCTACGCACATACATTATTTCTAATAGGCATACCACAGTACACCAGTTTCCCCAAGCACTATAAATACAAAGGCACACCAGATCACCTGCCCTAAATATTTTAATGTTGTCGGCCTACTCCAGATGCAAAGTTTATTCAAAGGGCATAGTGACCTATCCCTCGCACTCCTCGCTTCTCTTTCATAAGAGCTGCTATCAGTTTGTCAGCTCCGTCTTTTGGCAGAGAAGCTTGGAGTAGATTACAGAAGAACACAACAGACAGACAGTCAGACAGACAGGCCAAGTTTTTCCCCAGTGAAGAAATTTGACCTTGGAGTCCTTGTGACCAGTAAGCACCACAGCACAACCTTGACTCAGCCAGAAATGAGAAAGTGCATTGCACAAACTCTTAACAAGATGCAGACACTGTTCACTAACTGGTCATTCAGTCCTGAAGAAATTCTTAATCTTAAATAATGCAAGTCCACGCACAACATTTGGACAGCTGTTTTTGTTGCAACGCCGACAGGAGAAGCAGACAGGAAGATTCAACAGTAGAGCAGCTGTGGGCGAGGCGAACAGCTTTGTCGGTATTCAGGACTTTTCAGTATTTTTCCAAATCATTGCAGTCTGTGTATTGTGTCCCGCTGCTCAGGAATGTGAAAAATGTCAGCTATGTGAAGCCAAAGCCAAACTGTCGGTGTTTGGTGGAGAAAATCGCCTTTGGAGTAACCCTGAGGAGGATTGAACGGTGTGTGTGTGGTGTTGTGTGAGGCCATGAGACTCTCTGTGAGACCTTGAAGCTCATCATAAAACTGCCTGACCCTCTCCTCTGCTCCTTGCCCCTCTTTTTCCCCTCTCTCCCAGTTGGGGGTGGCTTGACTACATGCTTGACTGCAACAAAAGGACCAAATGAAACATACACATGCACACATATACATAAAAAATACACTTACACAAACACACACACAAACACAGCTTTTATGACAGCACAAGGCCAAAGCCAAGCAATCAGACAGTCGGCTTACTGAAGACATAGAGGCTCACAAAACCTAGCAAGCTCTCTACATAGACAGCTTTTTACATCATGCTAAGTGCTCCCCTGAGAAGAAGGCTGTCTCAATTCTTAAATGCCTCAAAACTGGCTACTGAGATACCTTATTCTGACCGTTTATCCTGACTGAATAAAGAGGGAGCTCTGTGTGCTGTCTTAGCCACAAATGCAATCCCAGCATTCAGTGCATCTTCTCTCACCAAAAAAAATTATATGGAGGACAAAAGTAGTAAGAAGTGCTCGCCAGCAAAGTTATTTTCAAATGTAAATAACTTGACAATTTTAATTTCTTTGCAAATTTTCAGGTTTGTCAGTAACAATTTAAGTTATTAATACACAGAGGAAGATATTAGCTGGCCCATTGGTTTGAATGGCCTGAGGCTAACTCTGTTAGCTTAGTAAGTGAGACACTGTCCAACTAGTTTGTCTCAATAACCTGCTTTCTAAAGTTCAGTGTCAGCTAAAATCGTCTCTACATAGACAGTTGCCTAGTTAGGGAGCAGGCGGCAAGGCAGCTCACTAGGTTTTGAGACAGACCTTTAATGTGATGTGGATGCTGAGGAAAGCTATCTACTGGCTGGAGCTAAGGAGTTAAATTGCAACTTGTAACAAAAAGAGCGTATTAACTCTTATTTTTCCTTTCTAACTTGCAGCAAAATTTTTGTTTACAAACAAGATGAGGGGTGGTCTTTCATCCTCATGCTGGAAATCACCAAAAAAATTAGTACTGTCTCAGTATAGAGATAAGGAAGTAGTGGGAAGTTTACAGTATATCTATAACTGAGAAACTAGAGAAACGCCTTGCAAAACACGCAGGCGTGGTTTCCGACCTTCTTATGGCTTAGTTATTTATTTATTTATATAGTTGCTCTGCTTTCATGGTTTTCTATAGGTTTATTTTGTTTTCATGAGAACAGAACACAGGATGAGGAAGCATGCTTCGGCAATGTGCGCCAAGTAAAACTCCTTCAAAGACGTTTAACATCAAACAAAGTCCAGTACCAGACAATGAAATGTAAAAAATAGACATAATCTTTATGGTGCAGGTTATGTTTATAAAGTCCCGCTGCCTGTGACTGGCGCCTACAGGTATATTTAGATGCTTTGACTTTTTTTTACTTAAAGTACATTATTATTTTGTTGCAAATTGTCTATATCACACCGATCAGCATAAGATTAAAACAATCTGCCTAAACAGCCCTGACTCATTAATGCTTGTACTCCACAGGACCTCTGAAGGTGAGCTGTGGCATTTGGCATCAAGACATTAGCCATAGATCCTTCCGAGGATCTTCAGTCTGATCGGACATCCTTCTTGAGTCTTGGACGCCCATGAACCAGTTGCCAGTTTACCAGTTATCCTTCCTTGGACCACTTTTGATAGGTACAAACTAAAGCAACACTACTAGGAACACCACACACCACACAAGACCTGCTGTTTTGAAGGTGCTCTGACAGTTATCTAGACATCACAATGTGGCCCTTATCAAAGTAGCTCACATCCTTACATGTGTCAATTTTTCCTGTTCCAAAAACATCCACTTTGAGAATTGACTCTTTGCTTGTTTCCTAATATATCCTACCCCTTTTACAGGTGCCATTATAAATATAATTTTAATCAATGTTATTTACATCAACGGTGAGTGGTTTGGTTATTCTAATGTTATGGCTGATCAGGGTATAAGTATGCATTACCACTGCAAAAACATTTTCTAAAGCTGATGTTCACACATCTGGTTTATAAAAACTTTTCTAGTATGTTTCTAGGAATTAAATAAAGAAAGTGCTGAGTACTAAATAAATAAATAAGTGTTTAGTATTTATTTGAGCTATAATAATCTATATTTTTGTGTAGCTTGAATAACATGGAGCATCTTTCCTTACCAGTCATTACGATAAGGCGTGCAGCAATGGTGTTTAAACATGGCGGTGTAACAGAAAAATAGTGCTGGTGCTACTCTTTAACAGTGTTTACAGATAAAACCGATGGGGGTAAAACTGACTAGAGACATCTGCTTATACTCTCACTGAGCTGTGTGTATAAGCTTGACATTTCTGTGGCATTTTCCATTCAGTGCTTATTTCTTATTTCGACCTACACACAAACAGCTCCACACACAACCATCCCAACCATCGAGATGATAAAGCGTGCAGTTAAATACTTGCCTCGGAGATGTATCGAAGAAAAAAGAAACATTCTGTGTGTAAAAGTTGATATAATGGGTTCAGTAACGTCAGGACCCTCATAAAAGGCTAGTCCTCCTGTCCTAATGACTGGGTTTAGAGAGGAGACATTACTTTAATTGCAGTTTTGTGTAACAAACAGAGACCAAGCAGCTCAGGGACAATGAGTACTGCTCGATCAAAGTCTCAAATGAAGAGGTGTTTTTACTCACACACACAAACACACACATACCACACACACAGACCCTCATGCAATAAGGAAACAGGAGCAAGCGCATGCTAGAACAAGCGCAGGAATGTGATCCAATGCTTTAAATGTTCAAACAAAACACAATAGATCTAGAGTAGACATCCCACATCCCATTTTACTCATGAACACACGCATGCAAGGAAAAACTCAGTGAGCTGAGTGAGTGGTAGAGGACAGCATCACTCGGTGGCATAATTAGAGAGCATAACTCTCGGATAGAAGCCATCTCCAGGCTGACTACAAAACCACTGTGTGCCCTTGAAGAAACATCTGGGCTGAAGAAAAACAAGGCAATTATGTGGATGAGGTGGGAGGAGGGAAGAGAAAGAAGTGGGAAGGATCTGTCCTTTCAAGAGCACTACAGAGGTTGGACCGAGAGCCACTGAGAGGCGGCACAGCCCACAACAAGGCTACATAGACACCTTCGACAGTCCCCATCCACCTCCTCCTCCCACTTCGGCCCAGATTCCTATCTGCTATCTCCTACCTGATCCCATTAGGCCTTATCTTCCTCTTTGAAACCTCAAGGTTGTCCTTTCATGTTCTTGTTTGAGTTCACCTCTGTTTTACTTTAGTATATGTACAGGGTAAATGTGTCTGGGAAGTGCTGTTTAGCCCCCACCCCCTTCTTTACCCAGTTCCTCTCCTTTACCTGCTTTTTATTTCCCATCACCAGTGCTTGAGCCTGGAGTCTACACACAGAGCATAAAGCCTGTGGTGCCACTTCCCTAAGCAAATTTTGCATACCTTTTGAAGCTTTGTGGGGAACAAAAAATGCCCTCAGACAGGTGGGTGATGATGTCTGGTTCTCGTAAATCAAGCACTAAATACCCAGGAATCAAGCAAGACTTTCAGCAGGTCCTTTCTGTTGTGCCTACCTGCGCTTTCCTTTGTTTTTGGGTGGTGCTGAGGGAGCCTAGGATATAGATGACTCACACAGCCCCTAAAGACTCACTATTCAGACACAACATTACCATACCAAACAGGTGTGCAGGGAAACAGGTGCTGACATGTCTAGCAGGAACTGCTGGTAACTGCCAGGATCAGCACACAGGGGGGTCACTGGGAAAAGAGGCTACATCTATTACTCTGTTCCCTACCCTATGTCCTTCAGCACCAGCTCTGTACAAAAATACACATACTCACATACTCTGCTTCCCATCACATCTCATAACAATATGTATGTGCGAAAGGTCTTCAAGCTTGTTTGGGTGAGAGAAGAGGAGGGGCAGATCTCACTTTATTTATCCCATAAAATGAACCTGAAAGGCACACCTGATAGCCAAGGCTGGGAACACGCTGCAGCCTTCTTCTACGTTGCGCTTTTCCCAGCATTTTCCTGCACTTTAGAGGGGAATAGAAGGCATACAACACACAAGTTTCCCAGACATTCCAAGACAACCCTCAGCCAGATGTGAGCAGACATGCTGGCATCTATTAAATGTGAGCCAGCCATAAATAAAGGCATGTAGATTGAGGTGTGTTACAGTGAAAAATACAGTGTACCGCCTGCAAGTGCTGGTAAGGAATTCTAATAGCAGTAAAGAACTGTACTCTTTTTGCGGGACAGTATGTAATTTAGAGAAGGCATAACTGTCGCACTGTTCGCCACAAACATTTTCTAACAGGGTGCCACCACAGTCACAGAGATTTCTAAGCTCTATAGCAAACATAACAAGTCCACGATGCTTAAATGTTGTCACAGCTTTATGACAGCTTGGTCATAAGTCTGTCAATGGAACATAGATAAGGCTTGCCAAATATTTACCTGATATAACATTCAAACTGTCAGACAGATCTTCAGCTCAGTACCTGTAGTACTGACGTAACTAGTGTAATTTTATTATAACTGTTATGTAACTAATATTGTACCAACAGCTTTTGTTACAATGATACTAATACAACAGTTACTGTAAAAGTAGACAAGCTTGTGAGTCAGTCTCTGAAAATGTGTAGTGATGTACCAGTAGCTGCACAATATACATACATGTATATCTGTAAAAGCATTATGAGGAAGATGCAAAGTTAATAACAAACTTGTATGAATGATAAACCATTTGACAATGAAAGACACTCCAACAAGCACAAGCTCTATGTTCCAGGCCATAAACATGACTACCTACTGAGTTATGTGCCATGTGACAGATACGCAGAGTCTAAGATAACTTAGATTAGAACAGCGTTTCATATTACTGGCAAGGTATTCATTACTGACAGCTGATAAAGTAAGTCGTGTTCACTGTTTCAGTGCATGTTTTCCAGCAGAGCTTAAGCAATCCTGACCATCATCGACAAAACTAAAACAAACTCTGTCACTGGGTTTCTGTTAATATCATAAACACCAGCAATCTTACCTTTCTGGCAGTGGCTGGATGTCCAGCAGCGGTAGCTATAATTGTCATTAAAGCTGGTCCTGAAGCACTGAGGGTTGTCCTCCATAATGCCAGGGCACACATCACCACACTCTTTGGACAGCTTGTTCCCAGCAACGTAGTTATTGAACTCGGCATCCATAATGAGCGACCAGTCCACAGAGTCAAGATAGCATAGCTCTGGGTTCTTCTCGATCCGTATGGCCCCTCTTGTGATGTTCCTCAAGTTGTATAAGCCGATGTCTTTCAGGCTGGTCATCTCAAAGATTACCAAGGCGTAGTTGTAGAAGAGATTGCGTCCTCGGATGACACTGAGGTTGGGGAAGAGTGTGCTGAGGCTGTCAAGGCCAGCTACACGGAACAGAAGCAGGTAGTCTGTGACCATGGTGAGCTTGGGGAAGCTAAGCATGCGAAACTCCTGATACGGGTTGTGGTTTTTATCTCCTATAAGGAGGATCTGGAGGTAGCCCTCCACCACTGTGCAGTTCTCCAGCTTCTTAAACTCACTGATGTCATTGCGGATATCAATGTGAGGACCACAGACTGTTGGAAAATGAGAAAGAATACAGTCAGATATTTAAACTGGAAGAAACATGGATACGATTATTGCCACCATTAATACTGCTATTTAGAATGCCATATATAAAAAAATAAGTTATATTCTTCTGTCATATTTGAAAAGCTAGGCTTTAAACAAAAGATGGTGGTGGTCAAAAGGATAACAGGAAAAGTGGTATATAAATATTCATATGGTTAGGTCTAAAGACAATATCACACTTGCAATCGTACTGTCACTGCTGTGATTACCTGCAGCACTAAGGCTGAATCACAGTCATGCGCTCATGAGATATTGCTTAAATATATCCCACTTCAGAGACCCATGTTTCGTTCACACTGCACACAAAGGGGCATTATAGCTTTTCTTCCTCTTTCTTATGAAGTGGTGCCAAAACACAGAGTCAGCTAAGGCAAGCCCAGTGTGGCAATTCAATGTTTTAGGGGAAAAAAACAGGCATTTCTGTGGAGACTTGTGTTCTCTGTATAGTTTTGTGGGACAAGAGATCCAAGAATCTCCTAAAAAATGTTTTTCACCCTGAATGACTCGTGTTTAAAAGGCCATACATGTCTATGAGCCACACAGAAAGCAACCTGCATGCAAAACCAGAGTTCAGAGCCCTAGTGTTCTCATTCATCCACCCTCGTCCTCTCACACAAAAACCCACAAATAAAACACATTTTATTATGAAGAGTTATATCTGCTTTATGTGATGCTGGCAGCACCTCTTTCCAAACGGTAGCTAAAGAGTCAAGCCAGTGTGTGGCCAAAAGCTTCTATAGATTGTGTTATTCAAACAGATTCTGATTGGTGTGGTATTAGAAATCAAAAACTGAATAGTACAGGATTTATCTACGGAAATTATAAAAGCGCAATCACAAAAATTGAGCAATAACCTTATGCTGAATAAAACAACAGAATGAACACAGACTGAAATAAAAACATCTTCTGTATTCTAAAGCTAAGT
The DNA here is from genome assembly GCA_028565595.1 of Duopalatinus emarginatus. Classification (NCBI taxonomy): domain Eukaryota; kingdom Metazoa; phylum Chordata; class Actinopteri; order Siluriformes; family Pimelodidae; genus Duopalatinus; species Duopalatinus emarginatus. The sequence continues at coordinate 22,379,570 of JAOVVF010000036.1, read as the reverse complement.
ACAACTCAACTGAACTGAACTGAACTCAACATGAAATATCTAAATAAGTGCAGCCATTGAGTTTTTATGTTCCATGCAAGCTTTAGGGCTTAAACACATTGGGCAAATTTGCACGCAGTCCAAACAGGTCAAAATCTTTTATCTGTTGTCTTTTCCTGCTGTGCTATTTTCTTGTGAGATAAAATCTCGAAATCTTAATACAAAAACATACACACACACATATCTGATAAGTGAACGTATGACAGCCTGCCAAGAACGTGAATCCGATTTGATGTTCCTCATTCACCCAGCTTGCCCAAAATAGTGAGCACATTGTTTATTAAGCTCCTGTCAGCCTAGTAGGGGCATCCAAATTTAGAACGGAAATGACTGCTCCATGAGAAAATAGTATTTGTTTCTGCTATCACTGCACGGCCATGCTTGGGAGCCAGGGAGTTGTATGTCCCCTTTGTTTCATCCTTGGATTTTTTTTGTTCTCTCTTTCTCTTCCTGCTGCCAGAAAGGAGGAGGAGGGCTGAATTGGCATAAACACAAAGACTAATTTGTTTGTTGGTAGAAACTCTGAGAAACTCTGATCCCCAGTTCCTGTTGGATTCATTAATAAAAATCAGACCAGCATTACATGAATGAAACGGACCAGGAAGTGTAGCTGGTTATCTACGCATGCAACTAATTAATCTAAATAATTGAACTCTAACAAATAAAATGCCAATTACTGTCTTAGACACACTGTTATATAGACATTTAACAAAGGTTTCTGTATTGGCAGGACTGTGCAAGCTGCCTGGAGCTAACTGACACAGCCATGTGCCCACCAGTTGACCTCTGCTGTGAATCCAACAATGATCTGAGGCCTGTTTCTCTGCTTCCATTCCACTCGCATTCCAGTTATGGAGATCTAGCTCTTCCACAAACATACGCCCAGCTAAAGCCCTGTTTTCCAGGATTGTTTTCAACCCAAAATGAACAATATTTTCATGTTATAATTTTTTATAATATCCAACTACATATATTCTTTTTCTCTTGTATCAAACAATGTTTTAGGCACTGACCTGGAGCTGTTTGTGGGAGGTTTAAATCACTGTAAATAAAACAGGAAGTCATGTGATAGACGGAATAAAATCAAAAAGTAAAAACATGTTTTTATTTCAACACCTCAAACACTCAAGACCTTCCAAAATCCTGACTTTTGTAATACATGTTTCCTACGTCTACTGTACATACGGAATCATTTGTTGTAGTTAATTTGTTCTAAAACAAATTAAACAAAAAAAATAAACCGTTTTAATGTTTAAAGACTCTAAAAATGTGCCTTTAATTATAACGTTATGAGAACATTAACTGCAGAGTATAAATACTAACTCAACCACAATTGTTGCTAAAAAGCAAATTCGATAATTTATTTCTTTGAACTTTCACACAGTATCTCTTTAGTGTTTACTACTCACCAGTAAACACATATTAGGATATAAATGTGATGCCATGAACTTTTTATTACTTTCTAACTTTGAAAGAATATTAACCTATAAATGAAAATTTACTGTATTGATTTTTATGTGACTTATTTCTGTGTTGTAATCTAATGAAATCTAATTGGCTGCGCCTTAACTCTGTGTTACTTAGATCAGCTAATAAAATATAATACAACTTTCCATTACAGCAGGATGTAACTGAGCAGTTGGAAAAGTTAAGAGTTTTGCTCAAGGACCCAAACATGGCTGAACTAATGACCCTCTGATCTGTACATTCAAGCACCTCTATATCTAAATTAACTCTCAACAAAAAAGCTTTGCTCAGATTTTAATAGCATTTTTTCAGGTTTTGATTTGTCTAAAACAGTGTCTAAAATAGAGAGCATCAAAAGCAATAAACAAATTTTCAGATGTCTATAACAAGAGAATTTTACAGATCTTACACATGCATAAACATTAAACAACTCAATATTTGTTGTTTTTTTTGGTATTTTACTACAAACCAATTCATGGCTCCAATTGCTCAGTCTTTAAAGGACACCACTGTAAAATAAATGTAAAAATATTTTGCTGTAAAATAAACACTGTAAATTTACACCGATTTCTACAGGTAATTAAAAATGTCAGATACAGTTATGCGTATCATAAGATGACAGAAATTTGTTTATTTTCCAATAATAATGACGGGGAGTGAAACTCTCCACAACACTCTGACACAGAGCAGGCATCAGCCCAACTACAGGATGAGGAACTTGTACCTCAAAAGGAAGGTAATTCTGTGGTTTGGATTCCTGAAGCCTGAATAATATTTACTTTTTATATTTAGTATTCATATTGTTCCAATTATGGCAATGTTATGTTTTTCTTGTACTAATTTGTATTAGTTCTGTTCAATGTCATGTCTAAATAAATGAAAACATGTCTTTTACTGGTGTTTATTCACAGAATTATGAAAAAGTAATGAATTCCTATTTGTGAAGATGAATTTCATCATCAGCTTAAGAGAAAGCATCATATTTTTTAAATATATATCCATATTATCCATTCGTGGTACAAGACTTTGTCCATATCACCCAGCACTATAGTGATTACATGGCCAAGACCCTGCAGAACACCAGGAAACCCTGTAGCAAAGGGGAAACTTAAAATGTGCATGTGCTAACCGAAGAATTAGCACTCTGGATCATATAATTAAATATACAAGTACAACAAAGCAACATATGCTTGTAAAATAATCTAAAATTTAAATTTGTTAAATTTACTTGAAATAATATATAAATAAATAATATATGAACCTACTAACTTTTCTTAGTTTAATTTACATTCTTTCGTTTATTCAGAGAACTATACGTTAGCTAGATTTTTTTTTCTATTCATATTTTTAGACAGATATATGTAAGTTTGTGTTAGCAGAATTATTTCACTTCTAATTATTTAATTCTACTCTTTTATTATATATCTTTGGCAGTTTTGAAAGCCATTTCTGTCAAATCTCACACTGGAATATTCTGAACAAGTGAAATCAGTGATAAGGTCAAAGCAGGGAAAATCAATCTCTTCTTTGCTTGGTGTATTCAGAGATACATGAGATAAAAAGCACAGCATGCAAGGGTAAGTCCACGCCCTCTCACACTCTTTAACCGCACTCGTTAACAACATGAAGCTGTGGGGAATCTAATCATGGCATCGAAAGGCTGCGAGTAGCGCCGTCCATTAGATCTGGTGTCTAGAGTCCACAGAGCTCGGAGAGAGCAAACAGAAACCCGGGCGTCTCTTCCTCTCAGCACGCTATTCACACCGCTGAGCAAACAGACATATCGGGAATCCAGCATCCACTGTTTGTGTTTGATAACCTAACCCTGGCCTTCCACAGGAATCTCTGAAGCAAGGGAGGCTATGAGGGTCTCCTCTGTGTGACCAGGCCGTAGTGCACCTGAGCAAACATGGCTTTTATGAAATGGTTCACAAGTACTTCTCGGGTGCTCAGGTTAACAGAAATTCACAATTCCAACACATCTTGCCTACTTCACTCCAATGCAAAAACGGCCTAAATATCTGCAGGTTTATAATTATCCCGGCCATGTTATTTGATAGTTTATAGTAGTAGAAAGTCATGATTAGGTCCAGTTTGCCACTCATTAAGGTAACTGCCCTAAAAAAATTAGGATGCTTTGACATATGCACTATTTAATTCATTTGAATCAAAAGGTGCAGTTTTCCCATTGATATACTTCTTTTAGGCAGGTTAGAATCATACTGGGGTGTGCACTAGAGAACTGCGCGGGACTGTTTTTTTATCCCACTACCGCCCGCTCCCGCTGAAATTCTGACCATTACCGCCCGCGACCGCAACGTGTGTGCAACGCGTCCGCCCATTCC
>JAOVVF010000036.1:22326201-22340933 GCA_028565595.1 Duopalatinus emarginatus | reverse complement strand
GTCTTGAGATGACAAGAGACTGGACTAGTACCTGGGCAGCTTCCCTCGAGAGAAATGGTCGAATTCTCCAAATGTTGGTTGTCCATAGCAACTCCTAGACTACGTACCTCTGTAACTGGAGTGATCATGGTATTCAAAAGGGCTCTTCTTGCTGTGAAGTGACAGCACTACCCACTGCCCCACTGTATTTATAACTTGAGTCGAAATGCTTTTCTCACTTTTTGACCCACCTCACCCAGATCCCATTTTTTTCATATAAGTTTCCTAAACCCACCGACCTGTGAATCAACCTGCAACACTTGTAAATTGGTAAATTGGACTGGTAAATTGCTGGGGTATAAGCACAAACACTGTTAATTGCTATTGCACAGAACAAATCAACTGTGGCTTAGTAGAAGCTCCTGCTTTGTATGTGCTGTGCCATGTCAGACCAATAAATCATGGTTTGTTTATTTATTTATTTTAATAACAGCATGTGCCTTGTGTTTTATTCTTTACATAACAGTAAAACTGCACCAGTAGTGCAGGCTACAAGCCAAAATCGTATGTTTACATTAGTGAGCTCATTCTATATTTAATAACTTTTTGTTATTAACATTTATGGTAGGAGGTAGTGCTAGTGCATAGATGAACAGTACGTCTTAAGGACAAGCAAGGACAGTCCTTTCTGTTTCTTAGTAATAAGATTATAATATAAGGCTGAGTTTTCTCACCTTATTATCTTGAGAAGGACAAAATAGAAACTGCACAGCCCTGTGCATGCTGGTTATTGCTTGCGTCTCCTCCATACAGAGCCCATAAAAGGACATGGTAAAAAAAAGGCAAGAATTTGTGTTCCCTTGAAAATGTTTTGCGTTCCCTCGCAAAAATAATTTAGTTTCCTCATAAATGCTTTGCGTTCCATCACAAACAAAGAATCACTTCATAATTCATATATATGTAGAGTAATAACCTCTAAACTGAGATATATCGGTTAGATGGACTACTTTTTAAACATGGCCATTTAATAATGTGTTGAATTACACTCCCTGTTAAATACAATTGACAATTACAGAGATTTACAGAGATCTTCCCTTAATTCAGCAAGCTGCTTTGTAGCTCACCTCACATGTACAGCAAAGCACAAAAGCAAACATTTACAAGGGAACAAAATTTTTTTTGCGAGGAAAAGCAATTTCTCCCTCCTTTTTTTGTGTCCCTTTAGGGGCTCCATAGGTTTCAGAGCCAGGCACTGCAGGTGCTCTCCACAGGATGTGTGACACAGCTTACTCCCCATTGGCTATAAACTCCACTCACACATGATGTGTTTGTTTCCAATCTTTAATATAATGTTATTTCTTGACTGTATTTTAATATGTTAATAATGCTCCCAATCATGCTCTCTAGTAGCACCACCATGCGATTTTCATTTCAACGTATTTCATGTCATAATTATCATTTTATGCCATAAAAAGCGAGAGGCCGTGGACTAGTGGTTAGGGAACTGGGTTCGATCCCCACACAGGGAAAGACATGACTGAGGTGCCCATGAGCAAGGCACCTAACTCCCCCAACTGCTTCCTGAGCACTGTGGTTTGGGGCTGCCCCGTGTGTGTGTGTGTGTGTGTGTGTGTGTGTTTCACTGCACGGATGGGTTAAATGTGGTCACATTCCTCTGTGTGCAAGCACATTAGGCAGATAGTTCACTTTCACTTTATTTTAAAATGACCTGAGCACCTGACATTTTTTATCTAGGTATTTGGTCTTTGTTTGACTTATTTTTACTCATCTAAATCACTTAAGTGATTTTATATTTTCTAAATTAACTGTATTTTAGTCACTTTATAGAGCAGACTATGACTGTTTATAACTGATGTGAAGTGACAAGGGGAACTAACGTGTCTCCGGGATGTTCAATAACATCACCGTGTCTTTCCTTAATAATTTTAAAGTGTCTCTCTGATATGTTTTACTTCCCACATAACATTTTAAATATTTAATTAACTTCAGGTCCAGTTTCATAGTCTAATATACTATTCACCTCTTCCGCAATACCAGCGTTGTCGCGAACTGATGACGTAAAATGAGGAAGCGGTTAATATTACTGCTTTTTTCAACAAACATTCACATTTCCTTTCCAAAATGAGTCGAATATATGACAACTCGGCGTTACAGAATAAACCAGTTCATAACGAGAAACTGTCTTTTTCCTGGGATTCATCTGTTTATCAGAGGTAAGATGTCATTTTCCAGTACTGGTTTTAATAGAGCAAGCAGTTTTAAACGGCGTCTACCACACAGCACAGTATGAGCGTTTAGATTTGACGTATAATCCGTTTCAGTGGCTCCGGAGTGATTGTAGAGGGGAGCTTTGTTGATGTGTCCCGCCATGCAGTTACGGACATCAACAATACGAAGGTAAGCTGGTAGCAGTCGCTAGACCTGTGACGTCATACCGTTGACATATTGGATAGTTGGATACAATAATCCACCCCCCCCCCCACCCCAATTGACATCGAGTCTGATATAAAGCTTTTTTGTTTGTTTTTAACTAGGAAAAAAATGGTACAGCCTATGTAATATACAAAGGCTGGTAGTGCCTCCATAATGTGATAGGGGTTTGTGGCATTTTTGCCAGATTTACAATTTTTATTACAAATAATACAGTAAAGTTTTATTATTGCCATTATTTTTTGTCTTGTAGGTGCGTTATAACATCCTGTATGTGAAGCCAAGTAGAATCCACTGCAGAAAATATGACTCCAAGGGCAATGAGATTGAGCCCAACTTTAGTGAAACCAGGAAAGTCAATACTGGTTATCTTATGTCATCCTACAGTAAGTAATTATATTGCAGATATTAATTACGGTGAAATCCCACTATCTGTGTAATTGCCTAACCTTTGTACTTATAGATAATAGATTTTTATGTACTACCTAGGGCTGTGACAGTATGGATGTTGTCATACCGCGGCAAAAGAGCAACATATCAATTTGTCCATCTTGTAAATGAACTAAACTTTGTTCATCAAACAGCAAATGTTTTAGGCAAAAATACAGCCATTATTATGTTAATAATTAGGCCGTAGCTTGATTTGGCTTTTTTTAAAGTGTATCAAAAATGCAACATAACTATAGGCCTGTATTAATTACTGCTGGTAACTCGGCTTAAAAATGTAACATACATATCAAATAATCTTAACACATACACTATATTGCCAAAAGTATTTGCTCGTCTGCCTTCACACGCATATATACTTAAGTGACATTGCATTCTTAATCCATAGGGGTGAGCATGCAGCTATAACAGCTTTATCTCTTCTTGGAGGGTTTTCCACAAGGTTTAGGTGTGGTTTAGACCCATTCTTTCACAAATGTCTGTTGAAGCAGTCTGCATGCCTAGGTGCCTTGGTTTTATACACCTCTGGCCATGGAAGTGATTGGAACAGGTGAATTCAATGATTTGGATGGGTGAGTAAATACTTTTGGCAATATAGTGTAGTTTGGTCAATGAGTTGCTAACAAAAATAGCAAAGTGTAACATTGAAAGGGATCATCTTTTAAGTAGTCAATACAATTAATGCTAGTTGTACAGCTACTCGGCTGCTAACATTAATCAGTATATTCTGCTGGCTTAGTTTTTCATCTTTGAGCTTCTTGCCAGGCAAACCAACACGTTCACCTCATCCGGTTTAAAGGACTATCAAACTAGAGTGACAGTGTTGGCAGCCGCACTTGATAAGCACTTCGAGTGATGCTTGTAGCGCATATGGTCATATACTAGCACATGCCACTCGAGGGCTTCCTATTGCAAATAACTTGCAGGTTAAGTGTCAGAACGAATGACTGAATGAATGAATTAATGAATGCTTAAGCTAAGAAGTCGTTTATATTATTAGGAAGGGTTTTGATGCAAAACGTAGTTAAATCCTCTCTTTACCCATGATCTAATCATTATCATGATATAATATCTATAAATAATAACTGCGGTGATGACAGTAATGAGCTCAACACTGCGGTTGGCATCACATAACTGTGGTAATGAGGTTATTGGCGCCCCCCTAGTGCTACTAAATAGCTAAAACATTACGACAGTAAGCTACTGTGTACAATGAAAACTGTGTGGATGAAACCGTAATCTCACCAAGCAATAAAGTATTAGGTAATGCAATGGAAGCAAACCTTTTAATACATTCAACATGCATTAATGATATTTCAGGCATTACCTTTTCTATAAGTAAAGTTTTAACAAGCCCCAGTTATCCAGTTTTTTATCTCTCCAAAAACATGCAAGTATGCAGCTTAACTATACTAACTAGTCCATAAGTATGAATAAGTGTGTTCGAATGTAGGGTGCCAGGCAATGGATGTGCATCTTGAGTGGATTCGCCTACCTTTCACCAAGTGACGTATTAATGAATGTAATGTACTTATTGTGCACATTTATACTAACACCTATTATTATTTTTTGCATTTATCCTATTAGCCAATCATGTGGCAGCAGGGCTGTGCATGCAGTCATGCAAATACAGGCCAAGAATGTCAGTTAATGTTCACATCAAACACCAGAATAGGGAAAAATGTGATCATACTGACTTTGATCATGGCATTGTTGGAGCCAGACAGTGGATGTTTTTTTTTTCATGCCATTTAGTGTAAACGGTTAAGCTTTTGAATGACAGGATGTTAGCAGATTCTAAAATATTCGAACCAGCCCTTCTTCTGCTAACAGCCAAGCCAAGTAAAAGGCCACTGAGTAATCATATTTTCCCGATCTGGTGTTTGATGTGACTATAATCTAAAACTTTATAGGGGGAGGGGGGTCAAGTTTTTCTTCAGGGTGTAAAGAGAAACCACTGCAGCACAGGCACATGCTTTAGGGAACTCAAGACTTACAATCATTACAGTGTCTTGCTTGCTTACTGTAATGTCTGGTGCATACCATACAACAACCTCTGTAGTCAGGGGTCATAAAAAATATATTTAAGCAATAATACACGAGAAGGAGTGCTTTGGTAGATCAGTACACCAGTGCCAATATCTCATGATATAGCACAAATCTTAAGTGTATAATTGCGATTATACCACAGTTCAGTTATCAGCGTTTATTAGTAGATTTTGGGATAAAGAGGATGGAAAAATACAATCTGTTTGTTTATCAACATTCCGTGAGGTAATAGTTCCATTCTATCAGACAGCCCGCTGCTAAAACATCTAGCGCTATATATCTAAACGCCCACTGCTGAAACATCAGACAATAACAGTTTAGGAGCATTATTAACTACCCAATAATTATTATACAGATAATAAACACAAATACATCCATACATAAAATAGGATTTATGAACTCACTATAATTCATTTTGGAAGATGTTGCTGGTTTGTTTATGGCTGCGGTGTTTGGCTTACTGGCGTGGTTGCTAGGGTTACGTGTGTATGTGGTAGAGTGGTATTTGAAGAGCTTTGGTCCCAGTGCCATTATTGTGTAATAACGGCACTCATGGAAAGTCTCTCAGCCAATCACATCGCAGGGTTAGAACTAACTGTGGTATAATATAGAGCAAAATTACCAATTATTAGCTGGTCAATCCCACAAAAACACACACACAACACTGGATGCTACCAGTCATCCACTTTCTTGTCCTGAAAATTACATTCATATTCTACTGGATCTCTCCCAGAGGAACCGTGCATTAATAAATTCTGAAAAAATTATAATAATTCTGAACTACTCCTCTGGGCACTAATTACTCACTTTTACAGCCACCAGAGTATGAAGCTTTTAGTTTTATAGTCACATTTTCCATTCCACCTAACAACTCATTACCCTCCCACCTTAAAATGATGCATATATTACATTGAGCCTTAGTAGACATTGAGCCTCAGTAAATAAGATGTTTTATGAGTTTTCTTTTTTATGACATTTCTTCACATGTGCAGACATTACAAACAGCACGGGTAAAACTTAACCTGTATTCCTATTTGAGTGTTTGGTCCACCTTAAAAGCCAAAGCTGGAAGCCTGGGTTGTCACAGCAGCATTTAAGGTGGAATGGTAAATTCGAACGATCTAATCTAACATCTTCATGTGAGTGATTCAAGTCCCCCATAATTCATGCTATGGAGCTGCTACTATGTGATTGGCTGATTAGATGATTGCATGAATGTGCAGGTGTACAAATGTTTACCATTTTCAGTTGGCCTTCCCTTTTAAGGCATATGACATAACCTCACACCCAGTTTAATTATAGACAGATACTGGAATGCAAAATATTTTTTCATCTCTAAGTTGAATGGATTTCAACATTCCATTCTATTTTTTTCAAAAAGGGAAATTCTATTACTTCCAGATGTGTAGTGCAGAACTTGTGGTGACTGAAAAAGTGGCTTGGTTTCACAACAGCACTTCACACCAACAAGACTGTATTAATTCTCATGATACCCATGAACATTTAAACACTTGACTTTGTGTGCGGTCATACTTTAAATGCACAGAAATGGAGGCTAAAGGTGAATCGGATCACCTAACTGAGGAGCAGCTGAAGGGCATAGTGAACAAAAAGGAACTGCTTTGTATCACACAGAAGCATTGCCCCAACCAGGCCTTTGCATTCTGGATCTTGGAGGCTGAACTGGAGAAGACAGAGCTGGAAATAGGTCAGGATATCCGTTTAAAGACTAAAGGAGATGGACCCTTTATCTGTGAGTGTTACCTTGATACTTCCTCGCAGTAACAATGTTACTGAAACAGACTCATTATTAAGCTCTCAATGCATTATTTCTCTTTTTCTGTCTCTTTAAGTCTCCTTTGCCAAGTTGGATGCTGGCACAGTGACAAAGTGCAATTTTGCTGGAGATGAGGCAGCTGGGGAATCATGGACAGACAAAATAATGGCAAACAAAGCAGATGTGCCGAGTAAAGTGAAGCCAGCCACACTGGGTGAAGGGGCTGAGGAGGATGAGTGGGTAAGATAGTAAATACTCTAACAACATTTGTCCTGGGGATACCTTGTTTACTAGATACCAAGCTCTTTTTTTTAACAGCGGTTTTATAGAATACCTAAAGAAAAAAAAAGAATTTTCTGGTGTGTTTTATTAGCAAAAACACAAAGAGGTGCATTAGGATGTTTATTATGTGACCTACTAGACATTTTCTATTTAGACATGCTCTATTTTTCATAAAAGGAATAGCACAGCAGTAATTTTAAATTATAAAACGTATAACGAAATTGGGTTTTGTTGTATTGTCATGATAAATATTTGGCTCTATAATGTTCCTCATTAGATTTGCATGGAAATAGACAGTGCTGGCCTACTGTATAGTCAAATATAAATACATCTGATATAAATAATGCTGGGCTTTTTTTCCCATAACTCAAATTTTATAATGTGACTTTGGGCTGTATTCTTATTTCAGGAGGACTGAGCAGTACAGAGAATACAAGGCAGAAAAGTGTGGCGAGCATTTTCTCACCCAGACATACTTTATACACCCAAATATACTTTAAACCCAGATATGCCTTATACAGTAGACTCTAATGTATTGGTATAATCATTTTGTATGTACATTAGTAATAAATGACATTTTATTAATAATTGGGTTTTGTATTTGGATTATATAAAATGTTATGATCATTATTTGTATCAGTGTACAGTGATTGTACACTGATTGTATACACTGTATAGTGATTAACAGTATGAGGTATAAATATCAGATTATATTTAACTGTCAAAATGATTTAAATTCAGTTTTAAAGCAACTTTCATTGATGTTTTTGTTGTTCTACCGCTGTACAATTTTTAATGAACTACACAATTATCAGCCACACTCTGCCAGTCCTTCACTGGAATGTGATCACCACTTACCAGATGTTGTTTGAGCTGTTCAGCATTCTAGGCATGTTTGTTTATCTTGCTGAAATGTATTTGGTGCAGAAGCATAGCTGAAATTTTGCTGGCTGAAAAATATCTAGTTGATGATGGTCCCTTACTTTGATAAACAGGGAGAGGACAGCTGACACAATTGAAACAGTCACAGATGGACTACAGTCAGTAATTTAATACTTATAAAGGGCACCTATATGATAGGTGAACAGGCTGAGAAGTGCAGTTACATGTCATGTGGACCCAGTACACCAGCAACTAAGTTTGCATACAAAAATGCCAAATAAACATTAATTAAATGCAAAAAGAGAGTAAACACAATTCAAAAGTTTTCTATTTTAATTTAATACAGCAACTAACAAATAGAAGGATTTTAGGCAAGGAGTATATACATTTATGCTAGTCTTCAAACTTAAAAAATACACTATTAAGTAATTAAATGCATTTACTTAAAATACTTATGCCTGAGTAAGTAGCATATGTAGATGTTAATCTGTGTAAACAACTCTTTGGGTGTAGTTATACATGAGTAAAGAAATAAATTAAACCAGAATATGAACATATATTTATATTTTGTTTTGTGTAAATTAGGCAACATCTGGCATCAGTAACATTTATTGACTATACTATTGCACAGCTGTATGCCATTTCATGGCTATTTTCAAACTAATATGATATTCAGTTTATCTCCAAATTCTTTAAAATAATGAATTGCATAATTACATAATTCTTTTTTATCAAATTGCAGTCTCTTTTGGAGAGAAAAATGCATGTTTTTCTTCTGATTGAACATAAGATTTCCTTATAAAACAGGCTTTGCTTGCAGGAAAAAAAAACATTGTGAAACACAGGATGTTGTCTTTATAACCACACCGTTACTCTACATCTGTTTCTCATTGCTTTGGCTCTACTATGCATACTGAGTTGTGCAGTGCAAATGCTCAGTGGACTTATGTCTGTTCTCTAAACCAGTTCAACACAGTTTGTTTATTTTCTTTCACCCATTTAATGTTGGCTTCAGTCCTCTCAATTACCTGATCAAGAGTTCGTGTGATAGGCCCAAGGCCATCTTCATCAAATTCACTTTGGAACTGCTTCAGCTAGAAAGAGACAATCAGAGATGTGTGGGTAAATCCATGTGTTCTGAGGTGGAACAAAAAAAAACTGTATTGTTAGAGTTTAAGGAATCTAATGGCACCCAGCTGGGTTTTTTCAATATGTTACCTGTTGGAGCTCAAATTCTGTGTTGAACCTCTCAGTCACATCCCAAATCAAGTTTCCAACAGATATTATCCCACCTCCATACCTGTTTGAGGAAATGAGGGTTAGCTAGGTGGATCAGGGTATTGCCTAGTAACCAAGGGGACAAACTTTAAAAGAGCTGATCTCTTGGTAACTTAAACTTTGATCCCTGAATTGCTTGTAATCTTTGTAGCATTGTATAACCCATGACTTCACTGTATGAGTCGTGAAGAGGAAATAACAACTGGGCAAAACCTGAGCGTGGACTTCACCCTCAAATTAGGTCTTCCGTTTCTTTAGCAATCACAAGTTCATATTTTACAAAACAAACCCCAAACTCACATCTGATTTATGTCAGCCCATTTGGCCCGAATGAAATCCCAGGCCAGAGATTGTCCAACTACATTCCTGGCAATATAGTTTATTGTAGACGCTGTATCCATTTTCCTTATCTTGTTTGGGTCTAGCGTGTACTCCAGGTATCTAGGTGGGGATAAATAATGTTAAAGACGCTGGATAAGTGTGACCACAAAGTCTAGAGTCTGATGTTATGAAATGCTTACCTGTTTAAGAGCCAGATTACTTTGGTACAGGAGAGTGCATATCTCAGTACATCTCGTTCTGTGGCCATTGTGGCTGCTTCGTATTGTTTCCATGCAAAATCCCAATCATCCTCATTTCCAACCGCTATGGCATTGCAGTAAATGGTGGACTTTAGGTTAGATGGAATCCTTAATAAGAGTAAAGTTAACTGGTAAGAATAGTTGGTAAAATTGATGTTCTTATATATTTTCAAACTTAGCAGGATATACATAGATTAATCCCATGTTAATACATTAGCTTAATTAATTAGTTGATAATTAAGACCCAAACACTAACACTTATAACCTATAGTGCTTTAAGTGTAAAATTCATTTACCGATCTGTCCCATTTCTCCACTCATTGAAAAGCTTTGTTGCCATGTCTGTGCATTCAGTAACACCATTGCTGCATGCCACTGAAATTGCGTTTATTTGATTATACCTGCAAAAAGATAAAAATAAGTACAAAATGCATGTAAAGCATTCAAAAATCCTAGACAAATTAAATAGATACATACTGGTCAGAAAGGTTTGCTGGAACAGTTGCATTATCAGTGTACTCTTGATAGTACTTGTAAAGTGGGTCCACTTGCTTTCGTAGGTATTTCTGTAAACAGATCATGGAAGACCAATCCTCAGTCTCTTATGATTATCTGTGCACTCCCACTCCACTCTTGGGTTCTTGTGTACATTATACTCACCTGCATAGGGCCGTAAACCTCAGAGCGATCAAACATGAGAATATAGTAACCCAGATTGTTCATAGCTGACTCCCATGGAAAATAATCAGTTTCATTTATCAGATACTTGGTCGTGTTCAGTGCCAGTGTGACATTGATGTATTTGGCCCTTCACAAGACAAGTTAACATGAATATGTATGAATAAAAATAATCATTATTAATATCAGAAAAAAATAATCAAAAATATAAACGTGTTTACCTAGCAAGATTAAATGCATCATCAATTAACTGGCCTCGGTTCATGAGCGGGATATTCTAGGGAAAAGCATGTTCATACTGTCAGAAGGGACTGAAGTAACTGTTGGTTGTGACAACAAAGACAAAAAGACCTTTTCCAATAAAGCAGGATATGAACATACGCACTTGATGACTACTCTCCAGTTGATTAATAAGTCTATTCCAGTTCTGTTCATCGTAGTTCACTCTGTAATAACCGCTGCAGTTTATATTGACTAGTAGCCATCCATTATCAGTGACTTCATAAGCAGGCTTTCTCACTGTAGAGACATGTTTATGAGAATTAGTACTAGTTCATGCTAGAACCCTCTTATCGCAAATACAGACTGAATGATGACGTGCAGAGAAAGGAAGGGTGAGAGAGAGAGAGAGAGAAAGAGAGAGATTTACCTGGCCCTTTATCTTTTAGTACATCTTTCTGCTCCACCATGCCAGATTTCATATAGATAATTGGAATCTGCCATTCAAGCCTGTGGGGAAAACAGAAACCTCAAATTCAAATTCAGCACAGGCTTTTCTATTTTTCCATAAACAAAACAAAACAATCATGACATTTTCACTGTCCCACAACAATGGAAGGTTACCATGGTTCTGTGACTGAGTGCTCCGCAATGGTGGTTTACTAGTGGAGTACTGTGGAGGGAAAGATTCCACATGGATAGTTTCTTGACTACTCACATTAGGGGTCAATAACACTGGATCCTCCATCCACATATTTGATACACTGAGGTCTTGATCGATCAATCAATCAATCGAAATTTATTTGTCACATACATACTGGGTACTACATGCAGTAAGCACAATCTTGAGCTTTTGTCTTATTCAAGTGGTCTAGCCCCAGTGGAGATTGCAGATTGAGTATGACAGTCATTAAAGTTTTGATAGTGGTACTTTACTGGAGATGAAACCGAATGAAGTGCTGATGCAAGTCTTTATTGAAGTTCAACTTCTGACACAAATCAGAACTGAGTATTAAAAATGCCCATCTAGAATCATTAGGCACAAGGCAGGAAAACCCCCTGGACAGCGACAATTCATCACAGGTACCACATACAAACACGAGCCCATTCACTCACACACTCACACCTAGAGCATCTAATTTGGCACTTTCAATTTACCTATCATGTGTGTTTTTTAGGGAGGGGTAAGTAAACCAGAGTACCCGATGAAAACCTACACAGCCACAGGGAGAATACACCAAGACCAGAGCAATGTTCTAACCAGCAACCCCAGAATGGAGCTGTGTAGCACATACACTACCTGCGGTGCCATCATGCTTCCCCCAAAGTAGGGGCACTCAGAAACCTTTCCACCAATGTGGACCTCAGGATTTGAGAAATAGCTATTGAGCACCCACCAGAAGTATTCCTGTAATCTGTGAACCACACTTTAGGTTACTTTTGGCAATAATTGCTTGATGAAGATGCTCCAGCACATCAAAAAAATTGGTACAGACAAGCCTTTACAAAATACATTGTGACACCACCTATGCGCATCACTGGTTGTATCCACCAGTGTGTATATAAAGCAGTGGACATCTATGGAAGCTTCATATTGGTATCTGGTTTGTTTAGTTGGAATTCCATGGGACCATGGTATGTCTACAAATGTCTCTGACAGGTGAACACCATGTGTGTCTCCTTTCTGATGAGTTATACCCCTTTATGTCCTGCATTCATTCTGATGGGTTTGGCCTCCTCCAACAGAACAATGTGCTGCCACACATGTCTAAAGATGCCAAATTATGATTAGAGTAACACTCATCTAAGGTTGGGCTTTTGCCATTCCCATCAGAGTCACCAGATCTCAGAATTGTGGACCATTCTGCAGGAAGTATGGTGTTCATTGCCGACAAAATATTTCTGCAAGCTCGTGGAGTCCATGTCTTGTCATAGTTCTGCAGTCCTGTACTCCCGCAAGGGACCTACCAAGTATTAGACTGGTACTGGTACTAAGTAAATATGTTGCTTAACAACCACTTAAGCCACCAAAAAGGTCATTGTTAGTGGTTTATTAAACACAGAAAATTATTTTAAATACTTCTTTATTCTGGATGGGATGGTAATCCACAGAACCAGTCCCTGGTTCGAGCCTGGGTTATTACCAGGATTGGCTCCAAATCCACCATGATCCTGATTTGATAAAGTGTTTACTAATGAATGAAAAAAGGGTTTTGGTAGTGTTTGATACATATATATTGAGTTCTGTACAGTACAGTCAACACATAAGTCAGGTTTTTATTTCTGACACATCGTTTCATGTCTAACTGATCCTTTTAGACCTAACTGATGTAAAAATGCCATGGCTGGCCAGGAGCTTACCCAGTGTCCCCTGCTCGCTTTAAAAGGAACTGCTCCTGAGCAATCTCTCCAGTGGTGGTATTTATGTTGAGGACTGGGTAGCCCACTTGCTCAGTCCATGTTTTCATGATTCCTTCTACTTCCACATGTGTAACCTGATAAGGACAATACACTGAATTTTTACATGATGAGTAGACATGTTAGTATATACACTATATAGTCAAAGGTTCGTGGACACCTAATCTTCACACCAATACGTGGACAAAAACTCTTGCCACAAAACCGAAATCACGCAATTACACAGAATGTCTGTGTATGCTATAGCATTAAGATTCTATTCAATGGAACTAAGGGTTGCAAACTTGGTTTGGCATGTCAATGCCCCTCTATAGAAAGCAAGGTTGAGTAAAGTATTATTCGGCCCCAAAGCACAATTAGTGAATTCCTCTAACCTCACTATTGATGTTGATGGCATACATATAAGCTCAGCTCAAGTTATAAAAAAAAACATTGACTCTCTCTTTGATTCCAGTATGAGCCTAATTTGAAATTTCTCACCAAACTGCATTATTTCTATTTTAAATTATTGCATGCCTCCACCCTCTTCTTTCTATTAATGATGGCAATATGCTTGTCAATGCCTTCATTTCTTCGTGTCTTGACCACTGCATCTCTTCTACAGTCTCTTTGCTACATTGCTCAACGATCTTCAGTACATCCAAAACTTGGCACACACATGCACCAAGCGCTCTGCATACATCACACCTGCTCTTCAGGAACTACACAGACTACCAGTTATCTGTTGGATTCTAAAATTCAAATTAAAACACTTTTAATAACTTTCAAAGCTAGTCTTGCCCCCTCCCACTTCAGTGACCTACTTAATTTGTACTGTCCCTCCTGTACCCTCAGATCACACCCTCAGAGTTCTGGACATCCAATTTAAGCTGTCATCTGTGGGTGGTAGATCAGTCATTGCCACTCCTAAACTTTGGAATTTACTGCCGCAATCACCTATGCGACTGTTTCTCTCCGTCTCTTCCTTCAAAACCCATCTTAAAACTTTCCTATGTAAAGCATCTGTAGCCCTGACCTCAACCACACCTATGGGAAGCACTGGAATGCTGACTACATCCCATGGCTTCTCACTCAACATCACTTCCTGTTCTGACTAATGCATCTGGCTGAATGGCCAAATTCCCGGAGCCACGGTCTAAAATCTAAAGCTAAAGGCTTTCCTAGGGGAGTAGGGATTATTATAACAGCAAAGGGGGACTAAATCTGGAAAAGGATGTTCAAAAAGGACATTTGTGTTAGCTGGTCAGGAGTCCACAAACATTTGGCCACAAAGTATCTGCTAGTATGTGCAGATTTCAGGGTTTAAAAATCAGTTCATCCTTTACTGGTATTGAGTATTTGTTATTTTACATATGTAAGCAGCAATAGCACATTTACCTCCTGCATACACTTCCACAGGTCTGCAGGCTCAACTGTCTTGTATTTGTACTTCTCAAGGTAGCTCTAAAATGACTCAGGCATTATTACAAGTAAAAAACAAATACAGCAAGTGTACATAACCATATAAAGTGTGCTAGGCTTTCTATCACCACATGCCACTCACCCTAAGTCCTTCAAAAAACTTTTCCTCTCCCATGTACACTGACAACATTCTTAGCACAGCTGCACCC
Organism: Duopalatinus emarginatus; assembly: GCA_028565595.1. NCBI lineage: Eukaryota > Metazoa > Chordata > Actinopteri > Siluriformes > Pimelodidae > Duopalatinus > Duopalatinus emarginatus. Next base: position 22,326,282 of record JAOVVF010000036.1, on the reverse strand, counting down.
TATTGAGAGGACAGAGAATCATGGTCACAGTGTCACACACACACACACACACACACACACACACACACACACACATATATA
>JAOVVF010000036.1:22302214-22323749 GCA_028565595.1 Duopalatinus emarginatus | reverse complement strand
CACACACACACACACACACACACACACACACACATATATATATATATATATATATATATATATATATATATATATAATTTCTGGTACATATGTACATGACCTTTCAAAATTTTTGGCAGTCAAGAGACATCAAACTAACCTTGCTGTAGGTGATGCTGTCAAAGAGGCCTATGATTTCAGATGCTGTCTCAACTTCAGACTCCTTCATGCTGAGAGGGTGTGAAGCATTTAGTGCATCCAACTCCATGACTGGGTGTATTTCTTTTAGTACAAACATATCTCTCTGAAAGGAACAGTACATACACAGATGAAAGCAGCTAGATGTGTGTGTGGCAGCTTAAGTTAACAAAAGGTTTAGTTGAAGCATCATAGATCATACATGAAAAATCTGAAATCACCTAATAAGGAACGGATCACAGTGAATTAAATGGCCAATTCGCAACAATTCTTTAAAATGTTGAAAAACATACTATGTTCCATGTAGGCTCGATGTGGTCCACTCCTAGGTATGAGATGTATGTTGCAAATCCTTCATTCATCCACAGGTTATTCCACCAGTTCATTGTGACAAGGTTGCCAAACCACTGTACCCAACAACAATGATCATGAATTCTGACAGTCTGACATGGTACTATCTAGTGTCATAAAAATGCCTATGCCTGTACACACAGAGTGTCTCCTGCAGACCTTTGTAACAATAAAAATTGTAAATAATTGTACCTGATGTGCCAGCTCATGAGCCATCACAACGGCAATCCATTCTTTATCAGCAGATGAGGACGCATCATTCTCATACAGCAGAGCTGATTCACGGTACGTTATTAAACCCCAGTTTTCCATAGCAGCTGCACTGAAGTCTGGCAGGGCGATCTGATCTGTGAATGTAAGCCCATTTGTTAATAGGTAACAAATACGAAAATAACACTTCCATTTTTACTTAACCCATGCACTTATCCTCACCTAGTTTTTTTAATGGATATTTTAGGTTAAATTTCTTCTCATAAAAGTCCAGAATCTTCCCAGTGATACTCAGTGCATAACTGGTATGTCCTGATCTCACAGCATCAGGTCTGGCCCAGATCTTTAAAACATAGGAAACAGATTAGAAATGGATGTCTAACTTACAGATACGTTGCCTGCATGAGACACCAAATGTCTGTATATACAGCAATATGTCTGAACAAAAGTAGAGGTTTTTTTTTCACTCGTTGTATTTTTTACTTTAAACAAAATAGACAAATGCTGTAATAATAATAAAGAATAAAGTAATATTATTAAATAGCAGCACACCTTGATATCCTTTCCATCATGGTTACCAGTTTCATACAAAAAATCATTTACTGAGAAAGCCAAGAGATATGTTGACATGACTGGTGTTGGGGCAAAAGTACTAGCAATCCACATATCTCCATCCAGATATCGTTCATTTTCTGTTAAGTACAAAGTATAAGCATGTTCACACAAATGCCATGTTTATGCTTCATGTCAAGATTATATTACCGTTTGTAATCTATATTTTAAGGCATTAAGGCAAGAAATTAAATTAAGAATTTTATTAACATTAATTAACAAATTATCAGAAGATAACTGATCATCATTCGTCATCTTATATTAACTGCCAACACAAACAATAGATTTTTCTCACTTTAGCCAGTTCTGTGTCTTACCTTTTATTGCATTGGAAATGGCAGTGGTTTTAGCTCTGTGGATAATAGTAATATTAAAAACTGCCTTCATGGCTGGTTCGTCAAAGCAAGGGAATACTTTCCTAGCATCTGTGGCTTGCATCTGGCTTGCTACAAGAAATCTGTTGGAAAAGGTATTTATATAAAACACCCACATGTACAAAAACAGACAGGACAGCCAAACATTTCAATGAGTAGTTCCATGTCACAACAATTATGGGTACAATCATGTGCTATTCAGAAGAACTGCTTTGCATTAAGCATTACACCTGAGATAACTTCCTTACAGATAGGTGAAGAAGAAAGCAATAAAACTGTGTAGAACAGGCTGGGCCTCCTTCTACAATAAACACAGTAACATAAATATTGATGTGGCTTTGGGAAATCTAGTATTTAGAAGGGAATGTCTGAGTTTCTGAGTGTTCTGTTTCCTATTTAAACATGATTTCAGCTTTTAAAAAAATGCCAGAATGCAAAATGTATCCACATTTTTGTGAATCTTTAATAAATAATTTTTAGATAGTGTTTTCAGGTAGCATTGTGCATGTTTTGGTGATATGTGGCTGCATTTCCCAGCTGTAGCCATAGGCACTACATCGTTTCAGGGTTTTCCGGTTGCCAACATATCTGATCAAGCCATTACATTTTATTTTTATTAACAAGCAATTCAAGAGCTGGGTCGGGAACCTACTGTGTTGGAAGTAGGAATACTAAAATCAGTGGTGCAGATCAGTGAGTCCCCATAGTACCGGACTGAGAAAGCTTTAATTAAAGCAGTAAGAGCACAAGCATTTTAAAAATAAAGGCAATTTATATATTACAAAATGCTTACCTTTCCACTTCTTCATCATCAATTTTCTCTGTGTACTGGCTTGGATAAAGACCAGCCAAATCATAGTACAGTTCCCCTCTGAATCTTGTGAAAAGCTCATAATAGTCCCCATTTCCTACTAACTGTTTCTTAAGCAGAATCTCAAAAAAATTTGAGTCGTTGTGCAAAGTGTATCTCTCTACTTCTATATTTTCATTTGTTTTAGAATTGGTCACTATGACTTTGTCTACAGAAAGATCCAAGGCATGAAGAAAGATAGTCCATGTGTCTTTTACACATCTGAACCTAACTGTTGAGTTTCCTTCAAAAATATAAACTTGCTCTGTGGCATTGGGCAGTTCCGTGTAGAGATACGGTTTAAGGAAGACTTCGTAGCTCTCTGGAATCAAATTGTCAGGAAGTCTCAGAGTTGGTGGAAGTCCTGTTGGAATCGGCGTAGTAGGACGGAAGGTTGGTCGAGGAAAAGGTGGTGCTCTTGCTACCTGCATCTGGTACAGGGTAACCATAACTATGATGCCACCAAGCGCAGAAAGTGTCAGCACCACTGTGGCAATAGCCAGGGTTTTAGATATATACACTCCTTTAGCCATGTCTGTCCTATGTGAGAAACTCCAGCAAGTAATTCCAAGCTAAGTAAAGAACCCACAGTCTTTAATTAGACTATGAACCTTTCCATAAATCGACGAAAGGTACACACCTGAAGGCAAAGCAGCCCCGCCTTCATACAGTTTACACATTAACTAGCATAGATAATCCAATAAACAAGTAGTTGCATCTGTCAAGATTTTGTACCCAAGTCTGCCCACCTCAAACCAGTTCAGGACAATGAGGAACAAGGAAGCTTTGCTCTGTAAAACAGAATCAAAGTACTAAAACATGCTTGCAGGAAAAAGAGCTGTATGTTTTTTTTCTCCTTCTCTGAAGACAGGCACTAACCTATAAAACAAGTGACGTTTCCACAGGTTGCCATTTGGTTCCATACTGCGCCCCTCTAAAAAGTTCAAGTCTAAACTTTGAGCCATCCCACTGTTTTAAACCTCACTGACAGCAAAGCTACATGTTCTTTGTAGGTGTTCCTAAGACTCTGTAACACGGGTCTTTCACCACTGCCGATCTAATACACATGCACAAGTAAAATTGGTAGCATGTGTTTCTCTGAAAAGAGTATAAGGGGAGGAGATCATAGCTCTGTGTCCCCTCCCTGGATTACACATTCTTAACTGCCTTACAGAAAAGCAAAGAAAAAAGTAGAAATCCAGGCTGTGGAAACTATATATAAAGCACATGCTTGAGTTTGTGTAACAAGTGTTTGCTGTTAAAAGAAACTGAATGTGGAACATAACACTTTTTTTTTTCAAACATAGAAAATATTTGAAGGCCACATTGCCCAGAATGTTAAGGAGCATCATAAAGTTGTTAAAATGATACCCATGAGTTCTATCTTTATGGTTCATGAACAAAGTTTAACTTACCATTGTACTTTGCTCACAGCCAAAACATTTCCTGGTCCTTCTTATAAACAGCTTTTTTATTCTAGCATAACTTGTTAAATACAGTGACTTCAAATGACTCATTATTATGCGAGTAAAAACCTGCCATACAACAAACTAATCTTAATCAGATTTCTTACCACAGACATGTCATGTAGATCAGATGAAATACTGAGCAGCTATTTCCATAAACATAATTATTCTTCAAGAAAGACAGTATGATTACATTTAACAGCAATATGGAAAGAAAAACGAACTGTTCTTTAGACCTTTTTATAGCTGTGGAACATAGCCTATGCCCAGGCTATAACATTATTCATGATTTTCTTCTCAGATTTCTTGGACTGTATAATGCTAATTTATTGGTAATAGGGGTAAGTTTTACACTCCAAATACTAGGATTTCCAAATAAGTAGAACGTTTCAAGTAACTTATTTTATATATAAAATAAATAAATAAATTTAATATTACTTTAAATTTCATATAGATTTATAAACATCACATAATGTTTTTTTTTTCAGCTGCATGCTTTTCTGCTCATCACAGTTGTAAGGAGTGCTTATTTGAGTTACCGTAGCCTTCCAATCAGCTCAAAGCAGTCTGGCCATTCTCCACCTGATCTCTCTCATCATCTGGTTGATAACCACAGAACTGCTGGATGGACAGAACTCACTGAATGTTTTTGCACCATTTTGTGTACTACACAAGTTGTTCAGCATGAAAATCCACAGAGATTAGCAGTTTTTCTTTTATTATATGTAATATTGTCGATTAGCAACTGTTTTTCAAGACTTTGAAGGGTTCTGTCCATTCTTTCACTGAGAACATGGCACACATATTAAGATTACATTACCTGTCTGTCTGTTGCCAGGGTATTTGTATAGTTTGCAATGATTATACTCATTATATATGAGTATATTATATATTATATATATAATCAAGTGTTATACACCAAAATCAGGTCTGAATGTACAGTTGACAGTTAATAAACATGCATTTTCACTGATGTGTGATTTGGAGCTGTGAAGTGAATGAGAAATTGGTCAAAACCCAAGAACAATCATTAAAAAAAATAATAGGAATATTGTTGTGTTAGAAATAAAATAATATTCACAATGAGAAAGTGCTTTTAAAATTGTTTGCAGTTAGAAAGTTGTGGTATCCTGAAGAAACAAAAAGTGAGGAGGACACAGACTAGGATATTTGGCTGCAAGTGAAGAAGGAACCTGTGGCTTTGTAGCGGTTTTGCTGTAGTGGTGGAATATGATTATAAGGGTAATCTTTAATAACAAATTTCCTCTCCATTGAAGTGATGAGTCTGTGTAAGCAGGTCACTTACAGCGGGATGAATGGAATTATAGTCTTGGGATAAATCACTGCTGAAGGTGTTGGCTTTTTCTCAAAGTTGGATATTTATACAGACAAACTCGTGATACTTATTGTCCAGTTTCATCCAATGCCTTTAAACCTTTCTGACTGCAAACAATTCTAAAAGCCTTACAGCACAGCAAATGAAGGAGTGGTTTGTGGAGTAGAAAGTTATGTTCACCACAGTCACCTGATTTGAAGCCTATTAGGAATTTGTGAGATTACATTAGGATATTTGTAGACATAGATCCTGTGTGGATAGGCACTGGACAGCAGTGCAGGGTGCATGAGAAGCTATTCTTTTCGGGGGGGAAAAAAAAAGTTTATAAATGAGTATGTCAAGACAGTATAGAGTAAAAACCACAAAACACTGACAAGCCACTACTATTCTTTTAGGCAGAGTTTGAAAGCATCAGCAAAGATTTCAGTCTAAATGGAAAAACATATATGATACACTAACCTTATAATAATTGATTTACTGTTTAGAGACATGTAGAAAAAAAGATATGAATAGTCAAACCAATCAATTTTACCAGTCAAGTTTACTTCTGGCAGTCAGTAACAATTCATAATAAAATAATCAATAAACACTGAATCACTTGATTGCCATGAAAATCAGTGCAAACTAATAAATTAGGATAATAAGCACAAAGAAAAATGCTGATGGTAATACAAAACCTGAAGCTAAGAGGACATCTATGGATAAGTACAAAGCACTACACATAAAACACTGGATCCCTCTATGCATAAACATTCAATGTATGGGAAAGTAATTATTTGGGGGACTGACTGTATATATGCAATATATGACATTTTTTCACATCAGTTGGTCCTTTAGATCTTTGGAAGTTTCACACGTCTGTGCACTACTACTCCTCATACAACCAGGAACATGGGTACTAACTCATTTTACATTAAAATGTGAGACAAGGAACGATTTAACAGAAATCTGTTAACTGTAATTTCAGTGTGAGCATACTAGTCAGTGTATTGCAAGATAAATTCCCCAATTTGAAGAGATTAAGCCTGATATCTGATTAAAGCAATGTATAAAAAGTGTTTAATGAAAGCCTGTTAGCTTTACCCTACAAGTGGCCTGTTGCATAGTCAACCATATGAGTTAACCTACAGACCACAAAAAAAATTTGATGGAATTCTAGAGGGAATTTAAAAATAGCAATATAAAACAAATCAGTAAAAGTATTGTTTGCAATCTTGGAAATATTTAGGCCTGTTTTACCTTACACCATATTACTTTTAAACTCCTATGTGGCATTTTAAAATATTTAAACTGACAAAGATGACAAATACCCATCCTCTATGACCTCTGTATTGAGGCACTGAAAGCAATATATAAGTCATGAGCTAGACCATGCATTGCTTTAAATCCTCAATATTACATGATTTTCTCTTTTTTTTTCTATATTTGAGCAGGGTAATTTAATGTACCAGATAAAACCTAACTGTGTAGCTTGTTCTCAAGTAATATTATTTCTTGTTTTATGGTGAGAGATACAAGATTTGAAATTTCAAAATAAATGCCTGCACATCTATGCTTTATACTATCTCTTTCACTTTATGGTGACTTTTTGTGTTGTGAATCATTTACATGTTTAATAATTGGTGACAGGTTTCTTTTTTATCATTTTCACGAATGATTCTCATCATCCTTTCTTCAACTGGTAAAGGTTTGTGCCCTTTTTTCTGACAGACTGTTTACCAGATCCAATTATCAAGATGCTGCAGGCAGTAACAAGACTGCTGGAGAAGGGAAGTGAGCACGTCGTATGTCTGTTCTTTCCAGTTTGGAAGGAGTCGTTCATTATTGAGCACCTGTAACTTGGGCGTTCCCTCCCGCAAGACCTGATACAGGCAAGGCCACCTGCTCTGGATTCTGAGCCTGGTCCGGCGGTCCAGAGTGATCCCACGAACAATCTTTTTAGCCCGCAACTCTCTCAGCGCAGGCAGTTTGAGGCAAGAGAAGACCAGGCCTCGACTGAGAGAAACATCAAGGAACTCCAGGGACAGTGATTCAAGAGTGTATGAAATGCCCAAATTTCGAAGTGGTACTAGAACATTAAGAGTAAGGGACTTGAGGTTAGGTAGTGATTTAGTCAGTGTCTGCAGGATGCCCGGGCTCACCCCTTTAAAGACCCAGAAGTACTTAAGTTCCAAAATGCGCAAGTGTTGAAACTGCGCTATTAAAGCTACTGACTTGTCAGACCAATCAAAGTGCAGTCGCATCTTGGTGATTCGCGGGCAGCTCTGGGCTAGTTTGGCTAAAAGGATCTGGAAATTATTAACTTGGTCAATTTTAGTGATTACATCCTGGTGCGAGTTAGAACCAGAGTGGACTCGGAGGTCCAACGGCTCCAGCAGAGTGAATGTCCAGTTCAAGTCTAAATGACTGAGATCCCTACAGTGGACATTCTCTAACAGATGAGAGAGGAGTTCTCCCCATTTATTGCACTGGTCCCCCAAATCAAAGCTTGCTTTGAGAGTAAGCAGACTAGCCCCACGAGATATGAGATGGTGGGTATAATGGTGAACCCATGCTTTCCAGCGCTCAAATTCTCTGTTGGACACGAGCAGACCTTCCTGTCCGAGACGAAACACTCCACGGCGAGAATAGTCTGCAACTCTCCACAGTTTCCCAGAGCGCACCAGGCAGCTCCAGCTCGAGCACACAAGCGCCGAGTTACACTTGTCCACCTCACTCAAGAATGACAGCACATGGAGCTGACACTCCACAGGCAGTAAGTTGAAGGGGAAGTAACCATCATCATCTTTTGGACGCCGTCTTGCACTAACAGGAAGGAGGGGTCTCTTCCTTGGAGGCATGATCACTGACAGGAAACCATACCTCTGTTGGACTCTTTCACTGAGCCATTTTCACCTGTCTGCTCCTAAGACAGAAGAGATGGCACATTTCCCTGGTCATGTTCCCAACACAGGCGTGTAAAAAAAAAAGGCGTCTGTTTTTAATTTAGGTAACAACAGTGTTTACGTACTGGCAACTAGGTGTACAACTATAGCTAGCATCTAAACATATCAACAGTTGCTAATTCTCTATCTGGTTCTTTACTTTAGCATGCTGGCTTTTTTCTCGAAACATTACTTCATGCACCCAAAGGCACATCTATCAAACCATTTGGTAAACTTGGAAACCATGGTGATGAAGAGCTAGTCAGGAAGATAAACAAACAGCGGCTAGCTAACCTAACTCAGCCGCGGTGCAGAGAGCTAATCTATCTGAACACACACATTTAACAAAGATGTGCTCATCTTAGACAAGGTCGGTAAACACAAACACTAGATTACATAGTGTCTCACTTACGTTTAAGAAAGCCTGTAAGTGTTTAAAATGGACCAGACTAAAGCCAGTCCACTAGCGGATCTCTGTGTTTACACACACTCTCTCTCTTTCTCTCTCTCTCTCGCTCTCTCGCTCTCCCGCTCACTCTCACACACACACACACACACATAGAGAGAGGAAGGGGGAGCTCAGTTTCGTGACGTAATCAGCGTGATGCGCACATCCGCCATAAAATGTGATTAATATTATAGTGTTTTATTGTGAAAATGGTAAAGGCGATAACCTTATTAAGCATATCTGATGTGTTATACCAGGCTTCTCCATTCACAAAACTGAGCTCATAACCCTGTCTTACTTCATATCAGTCGTAATTCCCATTTTCAGATTGAGAAAGAACTCCGGATGGGAATTACGAACCAGGAAGTAGTACAAACCTACACACACACACACACACACATGCGCAAAAATAACAATAATAATAATAACACAACGACAAACAAAAATAAATAAATCAATCAATAAAGAAAATAATAAATATTATTATTAATTATTATTATTATTATTATTATTATTAATAATAATAATAAAGATAATAATAATAATAATAATAATAATAATAATAACACAACGACAAAAATAAATAAATAAATAAATCAATAAAAAATAATAAATATTATAAATTATTATTGTTATTATTGTTATTATTATTGTTATTATTATTAAATATAATAATAATAATAATAATAATAATAACACAACAATAGTACTAATAATAGTACTACTACACCAATAATACAATAACAACAACAATTCTAATTGCTCTTCTTTAATGTTTTCTTTCTCTGTGTGAAGGTGTTCAGATTGGAGGTATGAACTCCCCTCTGGCTCAAAGCCTGGGGCCAAATCTGCATCCCTGCACCAATCTGCCTGTAATCTTTCTGTAGAAAGTGAAGATGTCATTTCTGAGGCATCACCATCCTCACCCCCAGCTCCTACACAGCTTACATGGCGTGATATTTTGGATGTTGAAGATGCTGGAATTGAGAACATAGAGCATTTCTATTAAAACATAACCCTAAGCTTATATATTAAGTGTATAAATTGGGCATACTTAACATAAATCTTACTTCCACATAGAGAAACACAGTGAGGAACACAGTATATAACATGTAGATGTAAAAGGAATTCTGTCTAGGAGGTCATATGCTAATCTATGAAAGTAAAAAGTGTTTCATTAAATTATTAAGTTCTTTAAGTTCATTAGGACTTTGGAAGCTGAGAAATTAAAAATGTAAACAATGTGCATGATTAAGGAAGTAACTGATTATTTTGTACAGCTGTATTATGTTGTTTCCAATTTTTTATCTCAATAATTGGCTCAATTAACACACTAGATTTTGAGTCTGCCCTCTGAATGAGACGGTCTGAACTGTTGAACTGTTGGTTAATAATCTAGATTACAGTGTGAATGACAGGTGCTTGCGTGAGAAGTTCCTGCCATTTGGAAGCATCATCTGTACAAAGGTCACAACTCAGTACAATTTATTCCTTTTCCAATAACCTGTGTTCACTTCCCCTTACATGCTCTGTTACGTAAAAAATGCACAAAAACAGCATTGCACTTGCCTCATAAGCAGACAAGTGTGTACCACTAACAGTTAATCTCGGCTACTGTATTGTATTGGCTACTGACACATTGAGGCAACTTTTTATGTATGTGTCCAAGCCTTAAGGGTAAAAATTTAATACATGCGGCTTTAAAATGTCAAACAATGTAATTTTATAGCTAATGTTTGTTGACTAACAAGGTAACTAGCTTTGCCAAGTAATTAGGTTAGTCCAGCTAGGTAGCTAATAGAGGTGGCTTACGTTTGCTTTTAAAGCTTAGTATACCCAGTTTGTGAATTAATATTAATACATTAATAATTAATAATGACATATTAAATATATATGTAAATGACGTATTAAATGTATTGTATTTATTGTGGTGTTTGTGGGAATTTATTTATATGTCGATTCACAGTTGTAAAAGTGTGTAAGAGGCTTCTTCAATGTTGACTAGCTAGTATATGTATGTTTTTTGTACTAGCTAGTATATGTAGTTTACAGTGCACAGTGTGCCTGAATTGATGTTAGCTGCTTTTCTCAGACCTGCCCAGCTGCTCAAATAATTTTGGTTATTTTACATTACTTATTTTAAGTGTGTTTCCTTTAAAACTTATGTTTGATACATAAAGTATTTGCTTAATATTAGTGCATGTAATAAAACCTTTTACAGTGCATACTGTACTTACAGTGCCTTGCATAGTGTACCTCATTTTATCTAGTCCACATTACCTGGAACTGGAATACATTTAGGATTGGGATTATGTTTCATAATAAGAATCTACATTAAACATGATGCAATAATATAATAAAATAATATTCAAGTAGGAAGAAAAAGCAATATAGTTTGCAAAATTATGATTGTGATTCTATTAGCGTTCAACCTTGTTGCTGCGAATACGCTTGTTCTTTCAGAAGGACATGTAATTACACCAAAAAATATTTGCTAAAGAAAAAATGCTCATCACCACAGTCAGTGTCAGCAGATGAGTTTATGGCCCAGAGTTTATTACTTCTTTTGCCCCCTAGTGGAGGAACAAATTTGAACTGGGAAAAAGTTGGGCTCCTTGCATTTATTGACTTGTAGTTCAGCACATAAAATACTATTTGCCTTTATACACTATACCTGACATAAAATAATCCAGATTTATCTGTCCTGTATCGATCTTTATTTCTTACTAAGATTTCCCAATTACTTGAACAAATAAGCCCAAACCTATTCCTCTATGAACAAGTATCTATTTAAGAACAGTGAAGGTTTTTTAGAAGCAAAAGGGGACTAAATCTGGAATGGGATGTTTAATAAGTACGCATTTGAAACAAAATTTTATTGGGACTAGAATCACGAGAAAACACACAGGATACAGGAATAGAGATTTTTTTTCTCACGTGATGTGGGCTTAAGTATAATGTATGAATATAACACATGCAGTAATCCTACAGAAAATGGTTTGTTCAGTTACATGAACATGCAGCAGTACTCACTAACTACCTTGTCTCAGTAGTGTAATTTTACTATAAGCTAATTTTAAATGTATTATTTTCATGTTTTCTATGCTTGTCCTTAATAACTAAACAACTAATAATACAGTTCCTAACACTGTTAACTACTGAAAGAAAATATTATAAGGCAAGCATTATATGTAACAGATTGTATTATATTCTAATGAAGCATGTCTTGCCTGTTTGTCAGAACTGACTGAAAAACATTTTTATTAACCTGTTTACTATGCTAAAGTATGTATTGGAGACACATTTTTATTTCTTCATATTTTTCAAACATTTCTTCAAATTATTCAACACAAATTTCTTCAGGTCTTTATGTTTGCTCTTCATGGCATGTTTGCAATGTTATTTATTATTACCAAGTATATTTATTATTACCAAAATTGTTATTAACTAATTTCTTATAGCAATAACAACATATACAGGATTTAGAAAATTAGAGCCCAGATTTAAATTCATTAGATTTAAATCCCATTATTCCATTATCAATATTGTTATTAACTAATTTCTTATAGCAATAAAAACAATTACAGGATTCAGAAAATTAGAGCCCAGATTTGAAATCATTAGATATGAATCCCATTAGTCATTATATCTTAATAAATTAATAATAAATGTTTCCTCTCTCCACATATTGCACATTATCAAATAACTTAAACCATGCTGTTCTAAATGGTTAAACTGTTTTTTTTTTTATTATCTTGAAAATTATTAAATAGTTACAAATAGTACATACTATTACGGGTAGCACTTTATTTGCAAGGTAACAAAATAGGGGATTCATAACACATTTATAACCATTATAATAAGCTTTTTTAAATGTGTTAAATGCTCTATGAAAAGCTTATGCCAAAGTCAGGTGACATTATAGATTTTATGCACTATGTTGCATAGGACTGGAGAGAAATAAGCTCATTCATAAACATTACATAAATTCTTTATTAAGCAGCATCAGGCAATTAATTAAAAAATATCTATGTCAAATCTCAGGTGACATTATAGATTTTATGCAGTGTCAGATATGAGTGGAAACAACAGGCCTCTCATTATTCACAGGCAGTTAAATAATAACATATGAGCACAGGAAGGTGTTGAATTAAATACACATCAACTCACTTGTCAACATTACTTCATTTATGTGGGAATGTAGGAACCATGACTCTAAACTTTAGAGACACAATTAATATCACAATATTACAAATGGTTTTTAACGCTCTTAAACTGAAGTAAGCAAACCTTTTCCATTCATGACTTTCATCAGCCACTATACCTGTATTATATTCAGCTTTTGTAAATGCACTCACTTAAGAAGCATATAAATACCAACACTGTTCATTTCAATGCCCTTAAACACTACAGTGAGTCACTATACATAAGTAAAATCTTAGGTGATTTGTGCCAACATTATGAATTATGAATAATAACATTTTTATCAGTTAATTTTTGTATCAATTTAAGTTTTGTACACCTGAAAGATCATTTTAACCTTAATTATAAATTAGGTTTTTAATGGGAGCCCATTAAATGTAGTTTATTTATTTGAACACAGACTGTAGCTTCTTTATAAAACAATGTCATATCTGTAAAAAAAGTCACACAAAAGAAATGTTACTACTGTCCCAAACGTGACAGACGTATTTACACTGCCTTCCTTTTAAATTTCAGAAAGTTAACACAACCACACTGGCCACAACTATACAAAAATAAAAGGAAAACAGGGGAACTTTGCTAGTCTGCTGTGCCAGGATCTACAATAATAAGCGCTGTGTTTGTAAATAGCGCACTTAACGAGCTGAGGGAAGTTGAGCAGCTCTGAGACGGCGAGGATGTTGTTGCTATGCACGCCGGCGAGCTGCGCACTCACACGACTGGACATTTAAAGGGAAATAATAACGCGCTCTTTATACACATCCAAGTTTTCACAGGATTTCAGAGTATTTGCTAAACTATCAGTGTGTGCTTCCGTAAAAGGTCGTTTGGTCTCTCTGTGGATTTAACAGCAGCGAGCATCATACTATACGACAGGAACAATAGGGTTTGGGTCTATTTTTTTCGGAGGAGGTTCTGTGTCCTATCTTCCACTATAGCCAAACCCTGTCGCCATCTTGAATTTTAATGTAAATTATCTTGCAGTTTTTTGGTTGCTATATGGATTATTTTGTAACACATCCCACTCGTCTCGGGTGCTTGTGACGGACATGTCTTAACATAGATAAAAAAGTGAGTATTTAAGCACAGACTCGCTCTTATTTGTGCAAACATTCTTCACTTAACACTTTCCTTCTACGCTTTAGCCAAGTGGGTATGTAGCATGTGAGCTATTGGCTATGTTTGGCTAGCTAGTTAGCTGGCTAGCTAGCAGTCTTGCACTTGGCACCCGAGTTAGCTAGCTTGCTAGGTAGCTTAGCATTTAGCAGTTTGTAGGCCCGGATTCTGCTAACATAAATATTTGCTAACATAACTATTATCTCACGACAAAGCGTGGACAAACACAGACATGTAGCATCTTTCTACTTGTTTAATTGCGGAGTGTTAGTTATTATAATACTGACTAGTGCTTATAGTATGGTTTTTGGGTCTTTTAGCTGTCTAGCTAGCGAGCTTCGTGCCAGCTGGACAAAGTGTCAGTTGCTCAGTGGTTATTTATTTAGAAACCCTAACTAGCAGCTGGCTAACACACCGCTCTTTGGTTATCGTTCAGCCCAGAGGACTATTCTGTGAAGGCTGCTTTACTCGGATAGCGAGCTAGTTAAACCTGGCTGTCTGTGCTAAACGAAGCTTATCAAGTTAACTAGCAAAGCTGGCAAAAACACACGCTGGCGCTTGCTTTTATTTAATGTAATAGATTAATAATCCACGCCTGTGATTGGCTTTCCAAGTTTTGTTGATTTCGGTCCACCGCCCTTTTGTATTGTTCCGATAGTTAAATGGACCGCAGCGTTATCCTGTTAGCTTGATCGTGTAATAAAGGTAGTTAGAGGATACAGAAACGGGTATTCAGTTACGACGTATTATTTATGAAACGTATAGAAAAGTGTAGTAAACCGTGTTAACCAACATGCAATAGATAATAACGCGGAAATATCCTCGAAACTATACATTGTTTTAAGCATGTGGTTTCAATTTTCGTAGCAACCGATAGGCGGCGGTATTTACTTACTAATAGTTACTAAGCAACTGGCCAGCTTATCAACTGTTAACACTTATAACCTGCCTGTCATACCTACCCGTTGTGTACATTAAGCCTTTTAAAGAACATTACGCATTCTTAAGCATCAAATAAAATTACAGAGATAACCCAGACCCTGTTTAGTTTTTTAATAGTAGTGCTAAAATAATAGTGCTCCGCTCCTCTGTGAAGCAGCACACTGCTTATCATTTACTATTTCAGACACTGGTCTTTTTTTATTTTGTCTTGTATTGCCACTTAATAATTCCTATTTGTAATAAATTACTCATGATTTTTTACAGGTGGAAGCAAGATTGAAAACTACGCTCTGCAGCATATGAAGCGGAAATAAAACCGCTCGTTGCATGTTGCTCATGATTTCTCATAAGCACACAGAAGCTAAATGAGCCTTCACCAGAATACCTGCTGGTATGAAGTAGATGGGAGAATCCAAGAACATGGTGCTGAATGGAAGGAGACATGGCAGTAGGTTCTCCAGCAGTCAGCCCGTTGGAAAGACCAGGCTGCAGAATGGCCAGCGGGCCCACCTGTGCCAGAGCAAAAGCTCCCCTAGTGGCAGGAGATGCAGTCGGCGTAAGTGCTACAAATGCCTAAACTATCTCTTTAGACTGCCATTTCATCCTAACAATTATGCTTCATTTTTTGTTAGGTGTCAGTGGTGTAGCCCCAGAGCCAGAGAGGCGCCATGTGCCGTCATCAGGTATGACGGCTAAGGAGCTGTGTGAATATGACGATTTGTCCACCAGCCTGATTCTGGACTCTTACCTGGGTTTTCAGACTCACAAGATGAATATGAGGTTTGTTTTTCTGAAATTTTCCATTGGCACATCAGAGCTGCCATATCTCTTGTAACTGCTGGCTAGTCTTCAAATAAGACATTGCATGTGTATAACTTAAGTATGATTCACCTTCTTAGGTTTCGCCCAATCAAGGGTCGACAGTCAGAGCTTAGAGGAGTGATTGAAAGCTTCAAGAAGAATGACAACCTGGAAAAAGCTTTTCAGGCATTGACCTCTGCAGACTGGAGAAGACATCACTTTCTCAATAAGACAAAGGCACAGGAGAAGCTGTTCAAAGCACATGTAAATGTTTGCAATCAATAAATAATAAAAAATATGGACACGATAATTTTCTTATGTGGACACAGCAATGCCAGGGTTATACTTGTATGTGTGACTAAATGCGGGTGGTGGTTTCAGAAGCTGTGTGAGTAGCATTATTCACATAGCAGAATTACTTGTTTAGCAATTTCATGCTCACAAACTCTCCAGCTGCATAGTGATGTTAAAGAAATGTGGTCATGAGCAGCATCTCAGAGCAGAACTATAAGTTTACTAATATCAATATAATTGGCTCTTCTCAATATAGAAAATTGGTGCCAAAACAGGCTCGGGAAATGTGAACTGTAATAACTAATTTAGATCAACTTATGACTTTGAGACAGTCAAGTTAGATCAGTTGTCTAGAATAGTATTACATTATTCTATGTCCATCATGTTAATTTTTGTAATAAGCATAACTGACATGCCAGATAAACACATGGGAGAGCCATCTGGTCTATTCATACTTAAGCAAGTATAAACCTGGCCTATTCTTTCTCAAAGCTGGTCATAAATTTAAACAGCACAATTTTTTTGTGCAGGTCTTTGTTTACTTGCGTATGTTTGCAGCAGACAGTGGGTTTGAGATTCTTCCATGCAATCGCTATTCTTCTGAGCAAAATGGAGCCAAAATTGTAGCAACAAAAGATTGGTAAGCTGCATGGTATCTGATCATTAAGGCTTTATATTGCAAAATAAGGATGTCTTTATACCTTATTTGTTCTTGTGCTTAAGGAAAAGGAACGATGAAATTCAGCACCTTGTGGGTTGCATTGCGGAGCTGTCTGCTAACGAAGAGAAGATGTTGTTACGCCATGGAGAGAATGACTTTAGTGTAATGTACTCTACGCGTAAGAACTGTGCTCAGCTTTGGTTGGGACCTGCTGCTTTTATTAATCATGGTACGTATTGTGTATTTTCTGTGCCTTAAAAATGGATGAGAACAAAACATTTTTAATATGCATTATCTAAGTTATGGGGAACTTGTAACACATTCCTGAATCAACTTGTCTTTGTTAGCCTTGAACAATATTCTGATTATCAGTGTCTGTCATTTGACGTCATCAGCGTGTACCTTTGAATAGGTAAAAATTCCATTTAGACCATGGTTCTTCAGTCAGAAAGAGCAGGTGTGGCTGCTGGCTTTTGTTACAGCCAAACTGGAGGCACAATTCATAGTTATTTGGAGATCAGGATGTACTGAGGTGTGGCTCCTGTTTGGTTGGTATACACACCTATATCCACACTCGTTATTTCACCCTTATTATTAGTTTCCCACTGGACATTTAATAACCATAAGCAGATCATGTTAACTAGTACAACGTTACACACTGTCTATTCTCTCTGAAAACTGAGTGCATTCTGAAAAATTGTCTGGAGTGTATTGTCTAGGTGCAGTTGGAGACGCGCAGTGATGACATCACATGGCAGAAAGAAAAAAATTGTTCCAGGAATTTTGTTCTAGACATTGACATTTAGCTACATTATGTATAATCTCAGGTCAAGAAACTAACTCTCCGTGCAGGGCTATTAGCAAAATGAATTTTGCATTAGTAGGCAAGAAGGCAATGAGCAAGGGCCAGTGGAGAATCAGCACAAGGAGCAAAGGCAGCAGAGGAAAGGCAAAGAGAGGAAATAGGCGGAGGAAAAGAAAGAAGAGCAGGTAAATGCAAGGGCAGGAGTGAAAGAGGACAATGTGAATGCACAGACCAGGGGTTGCTATAGACCACTATAGTTGCTTTCCTGCCTCAAGCACACCTGATTCTATTCCTTGTAAAATGACTTCTGGTTCAGATGTCTTGGTGTTAGAGCAGGGGAAAAACCACTTCATAGATTAAGTAGGAGAACTTTAGAAATATAACATGGTATGCATGTTTCAGTTCATTAAATACAGGACAAGTGTACATAATACACAGGCATATATGGTGCACTCTTTAAATTGTTTGAGACCTTTAACATGCTGTTTGTACCACAACAAATTGTGTCAGGTAATAACAAATGGGACAGCATTACCAGTATCGCCAGTATCACACATGAAAACAAGAATTCAGCAATGCAAGTCAATACAAAAATCCATAAAATAGTTGGAAAAAAAATACAGCACTATTGTTTTATGAACAAACCTATATGTATCATAGAAGTACTAATGTAGGTGGTGAGGCCTTGAAAATATTGTTACCTTGTGTATTGTTACATTTTGTAATATTAGACAAGATATGACAGCAGTTATTGTTAGTCCTTAACAATCAACATCAAGCACAATATATTTACTTATTTAATGTAATTTGTGTTACTATTTGTGATGCATATTACATGGACCTAATCGCTCACATACTCATTATACCTGCATTTCATGATATAGATGCACACCATCCAAGCCCCCTCCATTACTACTGCAAAGAAGAAAATATCACTAAGTGCAATGAAGTTGGTTGTCAAGTAAATTAAAACATATTATTGTCTTTTCTGTTACAGATTGCCGGCCAAATTGCAAGGTTAGTATAACGTAGTCATGAACATCAGTGGGTCATTACTTCAGTTGAAGATTAATTTGATGCATGGGAAAAAATAATAAAACAGCTGATGGGAATGTTTGTTACAGTTTGTATCCACAGGTCGAGACACTGCATGTGTCAAGGTCCTGCGGGACATTGAACCAGGAGAAGAGATCTCATGTTACTATGGAGATGGCTTCTTTGGAGAAAACAATGAATTCTGTGAATGCTATACTTGCGAAAGGTATTGTCTCTTTTCTACACGATGACTGAAATCATTCTGAATCGTTTTAAAATACTTTTGTTCCAAAGAATAACATTTGGTTTTACCAGCAGAAACCTTATGTTGTAAGAAAAGTAATTACCTGTGCCCTGACCCATCATTAATGTGATTTTAGGCGTGGCACTGGTGCTTTTAAGTCAAAAGCAGGACTGCCTGTTGAGGTCACAGTGATCAATAGCAAATATGGCCTGAGGGAGACTGACAAGAGGCTCAACAGACTGAAAAAGCTGGAAGAGGGCAGTAAGAAATCAGACAGCCAGTCTGTTGCCTCTACTGAAGCAGAGTCTCAGGAACCAACCAGTGGACAGACATGTAAGATAATTAGACTGGCCCTAAATTATGTGATTTTTTTTTTTATAAAGTGAAACTTATAATAAAATTTGGAAGTTGGATTAATTTTTCATGTTCATGTTCTCATTAGCGTTACGGAAGAGGATGTCACGACCATGTCTCAAAACGCAATGCAAAGGCAGAGCTGTGAGAAGGCAAACTCGGCCAAGCACTCCTACCTCTACCTCACCCCCTAAACGAAGTCAAACAGCCAACTCAAGGTTACCAAAGAGACTTAAGTCAAAGCCTGCACAGCCTTTGTCTAAAGGAAGGAGACGGCGTCAAGCAGCAGGACTGAAAGTGCCCACCAGAGCAAGTATAGGGACCTCGAGCCTCAAGCAGCCTTGCAAAAGAGAGGCGGACAGTCGAGTCTCTCAGTTCTCTGGCTGCAGGGGTGGCATTAAGCCTGCTGCAAATCATGAAAACAATCAGATCTCCCCAAAGGGTGCTTCAGCCTGCAAGGGCAACGTGTCTTGCCCATACAGAACTCGCAGGTCCAGTAGGACCTCTCTCGGTGCTCATGAGCGTAATGGAGGCAAGCATTGCCCAAAGCCAAGCAGCACAAGCAAGGTTGCAGGTAGCACGGCCCTCAGAACGGAGCCTGATGACTTTGTTCAAACAATGCCTGGCCATCAGATTAATATTCCCAGCCTTGGTGTCAGTTGTCCCAAAAAAGGGACATGCCCAAGACGAAGGAGGACAATAAAACAGGAGGAAACGGGCACCTACATAGATGATCTTCTTCAGGAGGGAGTGCCTGATTTGCAACATGCAGCACATGCTGCTGATGTGACAGATTGTGCCAAGGTGCCACTTGCCCTGCCAGAGTGCCATTACAAAGGTTTGGCAGAGAGTTCCAAGGTGTCCCGGCGGATAAAGGGGGGCAAGAAAAAGCGGCGCATCACACGCTACGATGCACAACTGATCTTGGAGAACAACACCGGCATCCCCAAGTTGACACTGCGGCGACGGCATGACAGCAGTAGTAGCAAGAAGAAAGAGCATCGAGATGCCAAGGCTGTGCAACGCTCATCAAAAATCAGCATTAAGTTTAGCAAAGAGAGGGAAAATGAGCATGCTGGCCTGTATGTGGCCAAGCTGAACAATGGCTTTGGTCATGGGTCTCACGGGAGCTCCACCAAGCTAAAGATTCAGCTAAAGCGTGAGGAGGACGTGACCTTTACAGGTTTAGTCAAGAGGGACGAGGGTGAAGTTCTGGAGAGAGAGGTAGGAGTTCAGATGGGTCGGAACATCAAGGAGGACTCACTGACTTCGGAGGATGAGGAGGAGGACTACTTTGACAATGAGGATGATTTCATCCCTCTTCCACCAGCGAAACGTCTACGGCTCATTGTGGGCAAAGATTCCATTGATATTGATATCTCCTCAAGAAGGAGAGAGGACCAGTCACTCAGACTCAATGCCTAAACTATGTAAATAACCCCCAGTCCTACCAATTATGTGTTCATTTTGAATGACTTAATTTGAATGTGGAGTAAGAATGGCAAATGTACAGTAAAATCAACATAAGGTATCTTTCTCTACATTTTAATGTGGCACTTCTTTATTGTTTATTCTTCATGAATATAAATATTGTAGAAACTGTACAGATGTGTATGAATTCTATTTGTCAATTTAACGTGCAGATGTTAATCAGTGTTTTGTCCAGCTTTGCAGTTTTATTCCATTAAAGGGATAGTTCAATCAACACTTAAAAGATTACAGGGTGATGAAAACCCTTTGTCGGGGTGGTCTTATTTTCATTTGTAACTTGCCCTGTAGACCCTTAATCATTATTGGGCATTTTAGCTTGTTTTGGTGGAACTATTCCTTTCACATCTCTGTCTGGTGAAAGGTAAAAGGGCTGGAATTTGTTCATGTTTTCAAAAACATGATGCATGTGTTCACATCCCAAGCAAGCTATCAGTCTTTGAAACAGCAGTGTGCAGGATCTTGTTTGACTCAACATGTCAAAAGGGAATATTAAAGTCAAATTGGTAAAAACTTGGAAAAAACATTTCCCTGCTGGATTTGTGTTTGAATGTTTGCATCACATTATTTTGTCCACTCATAGGCCATGGTGCTCACTGTTGTGGCCTGTGATCCATCTCAGATGTGACCTAAAGATTTCCTATGGAATTTAAAAACGAAAGGCAGCATAAATTGGGCAATGCTAAAAACCATCATTAGTAATCTATTCACAAATTATATGATTAGGATTTGAATTATGGACCATATTGCCAAAAGATAATTTGAAGAAATTTTTTTTTGCCTTTTATTTCATTTCTGACTGTATGCTGTATGAGTAGGCAGCTGACATTTTACGTTTTATATT
>JAOVVF010000036.1:22279326-22302114 GCA_028565595.1 Duopalatinus emarginatus | reverse complement strand
ACACACATATATATATATATATATATACATCTATATATATACATATATGTGTGTGTGTGTGTGTGTGTGTGCGTATTCATCTATAGCCCTAATGCTGTCTGTAGTTTAAGACAGACTTTAGTTTTCATGAAAGATCACAACAATCTCGCAGGATGTTTTTCTTTAGAACATGGACATACCAATGCGTGATGTATACATGCACTTTTGGGAGGGTTGGGGCTTGCTCACTGTATATTCTGGAACCTGTTTTTATTTAACTCTTTTTGAGTACTTGAAAATATTAAAGTCATTTTTGAGATGTGTGCCTGCTTCTTCATGTGGCCTAGATGTCAGCAATAGTAACTATCTGCCTGACTGCTAAATAAAGCATTTTAGTATATTAACTCATATCAGCTGACACACAAGTGTACTCTGTTTTGCAGCAGTACAATGTATTGTTTCATTATTTATTTAGGTTACAGCTTATACCAGTTATTTCGAACCCTGCAATGTGATTGGCCGAGAGACATTTCATGCGTACCGTTATTAAACGATAATGGCACTGGGACTGAAGCTCTCCAAATATCACTCCACCACATACACATGTAACCCTAGCAACCACGCCAGCATTTACAAGCCAAACACCGCAGCCATGAACAAACCAGCAACATCTGTATTAACATCTGTACATGAATTAAAGTGAGTTTATAAATCCTATTTACTGGGTGGTTAATGATGCTCCACATCTGTTATAGTCTGCTGTTTCAGCAGAGGGCATTTTAGATTGCTATATAACCAGTGACGTCAGAAGCATTTTGTTAATGAGTATTAATGAATTAGAGGCACTTTCCTGCATTCTGGTGTATTTTTAACAGGTTGAAATGATAGGAATGATATGCATCATTCACTTTCGTAATGAGTTATATAATTACTGTAATCGAAATACACAAAAACAAAAATCAGTACTCATAAAATGAATAACATCGAGCACACAACATTTTTTTTTGTTGCATTAAAAAAAACTTTGCATAGGCACTATAAAAGCAACACATTTACCCCTACTGGTTTATGCAATTATCCTATCAGCCAATCTTGTGGTAGTAGTGCAATGCATAAATGTATGCAAATACAGATCAAGACTTTCAGTTACTATACACATCGAACACCCAAATGGAGAAAAAACATGGAATCTCACTGAAGTTGACTGTGGACTGGCTTTTGGTGCCAGACAGGTTTGTGTATTTTTAGAAACTGAAAGTGTGGTTCAAAATAAGCAAACAGATAAAACATCCATGGTGTACATGTGCACATAATTGTCATTGCACAGATTTTTTAGTTTATAGGACCACATCTACAAACATAACTACCTTCAGTCCGGATAAACTCAATGTATCTTTTTCTTATTTTCTTTATATACACAAACTGCATTTTAAGCCTGATTTTTTTAACTTCACATATCATCTCTAAAAAATTGTTTATTTGTGTTGCTGTGACTCTAGGCTTAAACAATACTCACAAAGTTTTCTTTTAAATTTGAAATTAATTTTTATGTGAATTTGCCATGTTAATGCCTAAAACTGTCATATGCTGTGATTTGAAAATTATTTTATATAAAATGAAAATTAGGTACTTCTTTTTTATTTATGTCAGTGTCCTTTGTAATCATGTTTGCTTTGATATTCAACATTTCCTTGTGAATATTTAAAAGAAAAGTGTAACATTTAACAAGTATGTTAAATAGTATACCAAGTATACTTTGCTCCAAAGTCTTACATGATATGCTTGAAATGCTTACTGATACCCCTGTGTTCTGATGTTTAATTTATAAAGCCTTTTTTGTCACATTATTGAATGTCACACCAACTGACATGGCGTCACACCATATGATGAACTGCACCGCCCTGCAATGTGTCAGAGCAAGGTTATGTAACATTAAAACAAAAAGAGTTGAGGTAAAGTCTTTTTTAAAATGTTGGTCAACATTAAATGTATCTTCAATGTCATATGAGAAAAATATGAGTTAAGTGTGTGATTGTGTTATGGCACCTTTTCAACAAACAAAACAACAATGGTTCAGTAGAAATTATAGCATTGTAGAAAATATTATATATATATCAGAGGCAAACATTTTTTGGTATCCTAATTAAGCAACCAGTGTAAAAAGCTCACGGATGACCGCATTATACTGTATTACTGAACTATGACACGAGTACAATGAGAAACAGGTTCATAATCTACTTTACCCATATTCCACCCATATTATAGTTTTCCACCCAGTGTTTATTATGGTTATGATGACCTGACAACAAATGATGTAATAAACATACTAAAGTTTGAGTACTTTATTTGAACTTCATTTCAGTTTGAACTTCATATTCACAGAAAGAGCGCCAACACAATTTAAATAAATTAATAATACAAATATTGGCTCTTTGTTGATGCATTTTCCTGCTTCTGTTTGAAAACTACTTGCCACATAACTTCACTATAAGCACATGGAAGTGAGAGTGGTCAATATATTCTGTAAAGTGCTTTAGGACCCTACAAACACGTGCATGGTGTTTCTTCTGAGTGTAAGCTTAATGCATTACTTCATGCAGTGTAAAGTTGTAAACCTATTTTTGATACACACGCATTGTTTGCATTTGTTGTCTAGTCATGGTAACCATGATTGCTAGGTGGAGTCACCTATATGGAATGTAGCTTACCTATGTTCACCTAATGACCTACAGTAAAACAAATTCAGATTGATGAAATAGACTATAAACTTGTTTCTCAGAACACTGTACATGCTGTGATTCATAATACACAATATCTATCCGTGATTGACTACACACTGATTGCATGCTTGATGACCAAATTGTATATATTACTATATTAGCCCATGCACTGCCATGTTTTGGTAATGCATTTACAAAGCAAATTTGTAACAAGCACTGTGACTATATATTATATTTAAATTATGATAAATTAGATAAGACAGATTAGATTACATTACATAATAATAATAATATTAACAAATATTAGAAATAGAAAGATAAAATATATATGTACATATATAATATAAAAAATATATGAAAATTCATGCAGATTTTTTTTTTATTAATGTGTTATTATACTTACTCCAGAGAGGAGTTGTACAGTCTGGTGACATGAGAGACAAAGGAGTTTTTAAGTCTGTTGGTCCTGCACTTGAGAAGAAGCAGTCTGTCACTGAACAGACCACTCTGGCGGTGTGCAGACGGTGACTGGCATCGTCCATAATGTCCAGTAGTAGTCCAGTAATGTCCTATTCTTTGCCACCATCACCAGAGAGTCCAGTTTCATTCCGACCACAGAACCAGCCCACTTGATCAGTTTGTCCAACCTGTATGTGTCCTTGTTGGATATGCCCGGTACACAAACTGCAGACTGTCCTGGGCATGTTGAACCTGGGGTCTGAGTAGACAGAGGAAAAGCCGCTCTGTCTTCATCAGATGTAAAGTCTTCAGTGTCCTGCCTCAATGACTACCGTCCCTTTGCACTCACACACATCATCATGAAGTGCTTTGAGAGGCTTATCATGAGGCACATCAAGACCTTGCTGCCTCATTCACTAGACCCCTTTGCAGTTCGCGTATTGTCCTAACCACTCAACGGATGATGCCATATCCACCAGCCTTCATCTGGTGCTCACCCACCTGGAAAATAAGGACTCTTATGTTCAAATGCTGTGCATAGACTGAACCTACTGGGCCTGAACACTTCTCTCTGTAACAGGATCCCGGACTACCTGATTGGGAGACTTCAGTCTGTCTGGATCGAACAAAACACCTCCAGCACCACAACGCTGAGCACTAGGGTTCCCCAGGTCTGTGTGCTTAGTCCATTGCTGTTCACTTTTCTGACACGACTGTGGTGGGTCCCAAGAACGACGAGTCAGCATACAGAGAGGAAGTTCAACAGTTAACCTACTGCTGTAGAACCAACAACCTGTCTCTGAATTTAGACAAGACTAAAGAGATGGTTGTTGACTTTAGAAGGACAAGGCATGATCACGCTCCACTTCACATCGACAGCTTCGCTGTGGAGATTATCAAGAGCACAAAGTTCCTTGGAGTTCCCCTGGCAGAGGATCTCACCTGGGCCCTCAACACCAGCACCATAACAAAGAAGCAGCTCTACTACCTGCGAAAGGCTGAGGAAAGTACATCTCCCAACTCCCATCCTCACCAGATTCTACAGAGGAACCATTAGAGAGCATCCTGAGCAGCTGCATCACTGCCTGGTTTGGGAATTGCACGTCCCTGCAGCGAGTAGTGAGGACAGCTGAGAAGATCATTTGTGTCTCTCTCCCCATCATCACAGGCAATTACACTACATGCTGCAACTGCAAAGCAACCAGCAGTGTGGATGACCACACACACCCCTCACACACACTCTTCACCCACCTACCATCTGGATAAAGGTACCAAATCATCCAGGCCCTCACATCCAGACTGTGCAACAGCTTCTTTCCCCAAGCCATCAGACTCCTGAACAATTAGAGTCTGGTCTAAACAATTGCACACCTTTCAGTGACTGGACTGAACACACACACACACACACACACACACACACACACACACACACACACACACATTTATACCCAAATGGACAAAACTGCTGCTAAACATAAAGTTTATGTTTACATCTATACAAAAAATATACTGCTCCCACTACCAGTGGGCTATCTGCACTGTCCCATCCCTGTATTTATTGTTTATTGTTTTGTATATTGTAAATTGTCTTGTGTATTTATTGTAAATCGCCTTGTGTCATTGCGCATGCTACTGCACAGATGCACTTTACATTGTATTGTGAAGTTTATTGTTCTATATAGCACCTTGGTCCTGGAGAAACGTTGTTTTGTTTCACCGTGTACTGTACACCACTGTATATGGTTGACATGACAATAAAAACTACTTGACTTGACTACTGCCCAGCTGAAGGCTGAGGTTAAAGATGCGTTGGAGTGGTTCATCCAGTTCAGCAGCGCAGGTCTTCAGTAGTCGGGGACACACTTTGTCCAGACCTCCTGCGTTTCTGGAGTGAAGCTTACTCAGTTGACCTGATCTGCAGTGATGTAAGATCGAATCTGTGTCGATGTGGGAGGGGAAGGAGAGGGAGGATCTGTTGCAGGGATTGAAGAAGGTCTGTTGAGGGAAGAAAGAGAGATGGCTGCATTGAGGTTGAGGGTGTGTGGGGGGTGTGGACTGGTTAAACCGTTTGAAGAAGTCTTTCATCTCGTTCGCCTTCTCCATTGTCCTGCCTACAAATCTGGTCTTTGTATTGTGGCCTGTGATGGTTCCCATGCCTTGCTCCGGAAGGCAGCCTTCTTTTTCCACAGTCTCTTATTGTCATATTCCGTTCCAACTTTAAAAAAAATACAGGACGTATGAGTTGGCGCCTGTAGATGGCGCCATGAAGCACAATAAATATTACTTACACAATTCTGGGCATTCTGCATAATATAATTCGTATTCTGTTTCAAAAATACTTTATATTTAAAAAGAAATAACTGTAAGAACTCGAAATTGTTGTTACTTTATGTGTCATGTGTAATTATTTTCTTATTTTCTCAACTTCTGGAGAATATTACAACTGCTTATAAAAACCCTCAATATGAAGAAACTTTACTGTACTTGTTAATGATGGTCCTGTAAACCTGACTGTAGCAAGCCCCACAATGCAACTGGTTCTGTATGGATTCTTCACCCCACACATGGCTACCTAATGCAACCAGAATGGTAGATGCATTGGTACATATTACTAGTACTCACCTCAGCCCTACATAAGATATGATAACGGTTTGGTTAGTTATTACAGAGAGAAGTGTAAGCAAAAGCTGAAATTTCACCCCAAATGGCTTAGACTCTGAGATCTCTGTACAGCCGTATAGCCTGCTACCACATCCCCACAATCCTGGTGGTGGACCCCTGCTTACACCGCCTCCCAGACCTACTGACTTCTTTTTTTCTCTCCCTGGCCATTGTATTGTATTGCAATCATGAAGTCTACCCAGCCATGTCTGTCCAGATGCCACAGATCCCACTAGCAACCATTTCACAGACATAATTCGAGCCTGGTCAGTCGCCTCCTGTACCATCCACTTCCTTCCAGTTCTCATCTAAATGCTTGCTATTGTCAGTGGAGTCTGTTAGCATAAACTTCTCTTTTGCCATGGTAACCTTTGACAGACTACTGGAGGCTTGTTACTGCTCACATGCAAGGCCTTAAGGCACATGCAAGGCTGAAGAATCATGGTAGGTCCAGCCACGGGTACAGAAATAGCTTATCTCTATCGCAAAGCCATTAACGTTGGTAAGTGGGACTTTAAAGATCAGCAGGGGCCAGAGGAGTCATGGTATTTTCTTTTCTAACAGTCTTAATGAAGGCTCATAAGCAGGTAGCTTATAAGTAAGCCAGGTTTATAACTAGCTTTTCACCAACTGACAGTATTTGGATGCCTGCAATTCAGAAACAGTTAATTTTTTGTTCCTCAGACCCAGGTGATAAGTAGCTCAAGGCCTTGTAGGATCTATCTGCATCCTGGCACTGATCTTGTCACCCATGGATGCCCAGATGGATGGCTGCCCAACACAGGACTCCACTTCCGCTTCTACTAAATGATTATTTTTATATGCAATTTAAGATTTCAGATTTTTCAGATGCTTTGAAAAGAAGAAGAGGTAATAGCTTACAAGGTGAAAGTACTCAGTATTCACAGTATTTTTGTTCTTACAGTAAACATTTATACAATGCCTTAAACACATTTTTATGCAGGTCTCATGTTTTTTTCGTTACATTTTTACTGTGCTTTATGGCGCAAGTAACAATACACGTGATCGTAAAACCTAGATTTTTTTTTAAGGTGGAACGGAACATTCCAATAAGAAAGCCAACTTCAGTCTGTAGTTAATTCTATATGTTTAATCATTTATTTGTGTATACTTTCCATTTAAGTGTAATTATACGGTGGAAAGACTGATATGGTGTGAAATGTCTTCTCAAACGTAAATATTGTGAAATTAGTTGTGTATTTGAAGTGTGACGTACTTTCTGTACAGATCACTGCACTGTCACTTTATTAATACCAATGTTCCAACGTCATCCAGCTACTACACGTCACACACGTAATGGTATATTTCCTTTTTATTCTTATATTCTTATATTTTGCTTTGTCCTGATTTTTTACTATACTTGTGCACATCACACTGCGTTAGTGTACTATATAAGCTAGTTTACTTTGATGCATGCTTCTTTTTCTTTTTCTTCTATTTTTTTCCCTCTTGTAATATATTGCTCTTGTCCTGTTTGTCCTGTACTTGTGCTGTTGTGGTTAATAAGGTCTATCTATGAGATGGAAATATGATGTAAAATTCAGATAACACCATTATGTATGATCTTGTATACAGAGATTTAATTAAAAGGTGAAACATTTAAACATTACTACACATTACTATCTCCAGTACTCGGGTATAAGGGAGTGGGGGAGGTCGTACTCTAATCGTCCAATCAGAGACGCGCATGACTACGGTGAAAAGCGCCATACGCTCAGCGATTCCTCAGCACGTAGACTGGACGTGAGCAGACTTTCAACCAGACCAGATTCTTCCTGTCTCCCCGTTAACTACCACACGAGTGAATATACTGCATTGTCTATATAGTCTTGACTGCATTAAAGAAAGATGAAGACTAAGTTCATCAGTGGGGTGTCCTCATCCTCTTCCATATCTCTGGGTTTATTAATGACCGAGAACACGCTTCAGGTCCAGCCTGATACTGATCCAGCCTGCAAAGCTCTTCGGGCAGAGGAGCCCGACCACGAGACCAAGAACAAGGCTTATCTGTGGTGTAAAGAATTTCTCCATGGAGCCTGGAAGTCTATTAAAGAAGAGGACTTTCAGATCTCTATAATCAGGTAGGTGTTTCTAGGACAATTATTGTTTTTATTAAGTTTATTAACTCAAATTTATTATGACGAACGTTATTATTAAATGGGTTGGGTGTGTCAGCATTGAGGATCAGCTTGAAATGCGTTCTGCAATCCACACACACACACCCACACCCACACACACACAGACACCCCAATCAGCCATAACATTACAACTGTCTGCCTGAACAGCTGCCAACATAGTTCTGGTCCATTGATTGGTAGGTAATAACCACTAGATACCAGATCATTACATTTTATCAACAAGAGAACTGACTGTTCACTTGCTGCCCAGTATATCCTACCCCTTGAGAGGTGCCATTGTAACAAGATAAACAGTGTTATTTACTTCACCTGGCATATAAATTTTCACATTGGTCTGTCGCAGAGGGGGTCTCAGCAACAAGCTGTTCCTCTGCGCATTACCCGAGGAGCAACAGAGCATTGGGGACGAGCCAAGGAACGTGCTGCTTCGCCTGTACGGAGCCATACTGCAGGTGTGTTTCCCACTTTCCTACTTCATGATTTAATTCTGCATGGCATGATTAATCATTGTGCACCAGAAACCCAGATCTGCTTTTACATTGGGAACGTGTCCACACACCCCAGGGAGCTAGAACCTACCAAAAAAAATCTCTACAGGTCTGTACACAGACACATTAATTGAATACATGAAGGACAGTGGAAAATGAATAAATATTGATAGATGATTCATTATGTTTATTCCCTGTCCACTCCACATTACTCCTTTCAATGTCAGTTAATAATTTATAGGTGAGCTGATATGTGTCTATTGGTATGCCTGTATGTCTGTAAGGTAAGTCTGTATGACATTTTGGTGTTTTCTCTCACCCTAGCATACCCAAGGTAACCCTTAAATTGATTAAAAAGTCATTCATGCGGTGTTTGTAGAGCAAATAGGACAATGTAACATGTAGTGTAGGGCTGTTTGTTGTTATAATCGCTTACCAGTTTTTTACATAAATATATGTCTGAATATTTTTTTATTTAATTGATCCCCCCCCCAAAATTCAAATTTTATATTAGATGGTAAATGATACATTTTTCAAATAAGAAAGGGGGTGTGTACATGTTTTATTCTGTATGTATGTGTAAGAGAGAGTATGTCTGACAGCTTGTCTGCATGCTGGTGTTTGAATGAGGAATGCCGTATTTTGTTGGGTGATGTACCTCCATGCCTGTACCTGCGTGTCTTCTTTGCCGTAGGCTTGTCCAAGGAGCGTGCCTTGAGCACTCTTGTTTCCAGGTGATCCACCATACCAGCCACGGTACAGTATTAGATCCCAGAAGCTAAAAGCACTGTCAGCCAAGTTCTCGCCATTATGTCAAATGCTTAAACCTTTTGACATTAGACCCATTTTAGGTGTTGCTCTGTCAGAAATATTCTCTATCCTTGCTTTCTATAAACAAATTTTCAAAATATGTTAAATAACATTTGCAACAACCAACAAGCAGTGCATTATAGTGCTTAGACAGCTTTCCCACTACTATATTGATATACTTTAGGACTGCTGACAGTACACTGGTAGTAAATAAACAAAACAAAACAAGTCTGTGAAACGATTACTTATAGGAAATCTAACAAAATAGAGTTGTCTAAGATTTCTTGTGTCAGAATTGTGAAACTGGATTAAAGTATGACTGTTGCTTCATAGGGATAGACAAAAATATATTGCCCATATTCATAGGCAAAAAAAATAACTGAATTTATCGCTTGACCTATTCAATTTGAATTTTGAACGAATATATTGTAACAAAATTGCTTTTACAATTGTCTTTTAATTGTCTCACAAAAAAAGAAGTATTTTAGTTTTATTGACGTTTGTAATTTCATTGGAAGAAATTGTGTCTTACAGCATGGTTACCAAACAGCTTAGAAAGACATAGTTATTCCTAAACAGTAGCTCTTGGGATTTACTTTTTAAAAGCATTTTTAGAAACCAGTCAGCTGGAACATTGTTTTGATAATTACAGTTATAAACCTGCTTAATAAATTGTTGATTCTCATTTAACTGTTTTAGACAGGAGACAAACAAAACACTGAGTCACCATCTTGGAGACTCATGTCTCTCAGACTAGTTATAAATTCCTAAATCTTGAGTATGTGGAGTTTCTGAAGTCTCTATCCTTGCATGGCTATCAAAACAAATAAACGTACTATTGGTTTTGGTAAAAAATGATATCTCCTATGGTAGTATGTGATATGGTACATTGTGCTGAATTATATTGTTATTGCTTTTTATTTGGAGAGAAGTTTTTTTTACTGTCAGAGGCAACGCCCTTGTGAAAACAAATGGCTGTCGAAAAAGGAAAAACAAACACAAATACTTTGTGCTCATGGTTAGCTTTTTGCTTTTTCTCTTATTGCTAGATGTCCTGTAATAAAGGAGTCTCTGGACAGTCAAAGACAGAAAATAACTTTCAGGTAAGTTTTGCTGTCAAAGCAAAAAAAGCATTGCTTCTTGGGAAATTGGGGTTTTGTTAGATATTTGCAAATATATTGAGAATGGCAATTAAAACCTTCTTTTATTATGTCCCCACATTATGTCCCTCTCCGTGAGAATATGAGTCATGCAGGTGATTCACTCAGTAAATATCCTGTGGTGTCATTGTGCCATTCAGACGAAACAACAGCAATACATGTTTTGTACACTGTTATAAAACAGCAATACATGTATATAAATACACTGTTTTTTCTTATCTGTCTACATGTTCAGTGCAAGAATTTGATTTGTTATGTTTTCATTTGGTTTTGACCTTAAGGGTTATGTTCCATAAACAGATTCTGGATTATGGTGCTTTAGTTCATGTTAGTAGTTTATATCTGTGAAGTTATAATGAATTCTCAACTGAACTCAACTGAAGCCTTGTAAAATAAGAGTTTACGGCTTTATAGAAATAGACCAACAATCTATACCATAACCTATTTAGTCTGTCCTCACTTTGAGACATTGGGAACCTAAATATGACAAAATCTACACCTGTTTTTACACACTTGACATCCCCAGTTCCATCAAAGTCTCATTAGATGAATCCTATTAGAAGCTTATTGTGGATATATTCCTCACGTCAGGTAGCTTACGTGTCTACTTTCTGGGCATGTCAGTTAAATTTGCACCTCTTATATTTGCATACATTTGAAACAGATATTTGTTTTTCTTCTTTCTGCTGCCTGACTTAAACTACATAAGCATAACTCTTAGTTACAGTCACAACACCATGGTAGTTTGTTACTGTTTACTACATGTTGTGGTCCACTTTCAGCTCAATAAGTGGTTTTATCTTCATGGATAATGCAGTTATGGGCTGTGCTCTAGGGGGCATAAAGCAGTGGAAAATTACCTAAGCTGCTGCCCTGCCCTGAAAACACATGACTGCCACTGCTTAGTCATAGAGTGTGTACAAATATTTTATCTAGTTTTATTTTGTTTTTTCTAAAATTGAGTCCAGTTAATTACAAACTGAGAATTAACATGGAAATACAAGTCAGCTAAAGCTAACTAATAATAGGGTTTTAGTTGTGAGCATGAATTTCATCTGGCAAATATTAATATTCACCACATTGCAATTTCACTGTTATTGAGGGGATATATATTCACACAATTAAAATTAAGACAGCATACTATGTATGGTAGCATAGACAAAATGTTCCCCACTCTTTTAGATTAGCCTGTTATCTGATTATTATCTGATTATGTGTGTGTGTTCATGTTTTTTGGAGTGTGTGTGTGTGTGTGTGTGTGTGTGTGTGCATTTATAGTAAAAAACTAAAAAAGCTCATTTGTGCTATGATTACAGTATGTATTAATACAAACAAGTAGTCAGATATATATAATGTTAGTTCTGCATTAATGGTAGTTAGATAATGGAGGTGGTGGACACAAAAATGCACAAGATACTCAAAATAAAATGTTTACTGTAAAGAATCCACACTCAGTAACGAATAGGGCAAATTATACATTAAAGCTAATAAGTAATAAATAATACATCCATAACAATTATTTGTATGTGACTTTTGAGTGATGTCTGTAATTGGTATAACCTGGTAAAACCAGACTCACTAGTATCGCCAGGCAAACCAGATTCATAAAAGGCCAGGCTAGAATTTATGGGCCATGATGCCTGTATAATAAATTCTGGTTAGAATGGCATTGTACAGATCGTTTGTTAGGCCATTTGTAAACCGGTGTGTCATGACCTGTGCCGTCACCTTGATACAAGTCTCCATGTGGACCAAGATAAAACGCCATAGAGAAATGACTAAAATTAAGGTTACAAAGTGTGACACACACT
This sequence comes from Duopalatinus emarginatus, assembly GCA_028565595.1. NCBI lineage: Eukaryota > Metazoa > Chordata > Actinopteri > Siluriformes > Pimelodidae > Duopalatinus > Duopalatinus emarginatus. The sequence continues at coordinate 22,289,867 of JAOVVF010000036.1, read as the reverse complement.
TGACTCAGCCTCTGAATCAGTCAAACAACAAGATAAATATAGTCATGTAGATAACAGTCTTGCCATGTGTACTATATGATGGTTATTATATCATCACCCTGACCTGACTAGAGTGTGAATCTGCAGACGTAAGAGGAAACAGGAATGCTGTTGACGGTGACTCCATTGTTAATCATTCATTCATTTCTGCTTAAATTACAAGCCATTCAAACAAAAGGTGGTTTTACAAAATGGGTATACATCTAAGGAAGTGCAGTTGACTTCTATGTCAATCTTCTGTCTTGTCCAGGTTTTCCTGTTTTGTTTAATTAAACAGGACAGGATGTGTTAGACACATAAAGTGATATTCTCATATTATGGGGCAAGGATGTGTGTGGGTATAAAGTGCAAAATATCACATGAGTTCAGTCAAATACCAAGCGAAAGAAAGCATGTTTTTTTGTACATTACGCAGCATACACTCACATAAATGAGGTAGGAAAGTTCCATTCATGACAGAACCCCCCCCTTTAAGGCTCCCGAAGCGCCTAACACACAAGAGGGTGGGTGAGTTGTTTTTGGGGATGTCTGCTCCCCAAGCATCATGGATAGCTGTCCCATCAGCCTTTTCCACTGGCTTGGCATGGTAGGCCACTCCTGCACCCTCAAGGCAAATAGCATGGAGGGCCACTCCTGCAGCCCTAACAGGGAACCTGGGTGTAGCTCAGGATCTGGGTCTGGAGCCAGGACAGGAGCTGGAACCAGGACAAGATCTAGTTCAGACTCTGGAGCAGGTTCTGAAACAGACTTAGACTCCGATTTGGGTTCGTTACTGTGCTCCTTTGGGAGTGAGACAAACAAAAGTTCATTGTTGCCCTCTTCCTGGTGTGAGACAGACTTGAGTTCACTGTCATCCTCCGGGCGTGAGACAGACTTGAGTGCTTTATCGCCCTCCTCGGGGTGAGAAACAGACTCCAGAGGTTCTTCTTCCAGGTCTGTCGCAACCCCTGTTCCCGGCTCTTGCGCCCTCCCAGTGCAGCAGAAACACCATAAACATAAAACATAAACATAAAAACCAAACACCACTAACCAAAAACTAAAGAAAACAAACCGAACACAAAACCAATAGAGTTGGAGATGTGAAACCAGGAAACAGAGTCAGAGTCTGCCAATGTGAAACCAGCAATTATAGTCATACAAAACCAGCTGCACCATCCTGGCTTAAACGCTGAGCTTAAATAGTCACTGTCATTATCCTGGAAATCCAGGTCAGGTTTGCATGATCAAAGAAGGGGCGGAGCCTCACATCACTCCCTCGGGAATCCGGAAGCTCCATTCATGACATTGTAACAACTTTTTCCTATAGACTGACCAGGTCTCTCAGCTTTTCCATTATCATGGAAAATGACGTGAATTTAGTACTTCTGTCGTTCATGATGTCCTCAGGGATGCCAAAGTAGCCAAACAGACACATTAACATGAGCTCAACAGTATTGAAGACTAGATTGAGCAGTGGAATCACATTCAGAGCTATGTAGAACCAGCCTTTTTTACTGTAATGACAGTGTGACTTAAAAGTTGGTACTATAGTTGCTGTGGTGTGGGTAAGAGAACCGGGTGATCAATTGCTCACTTATTGTCGTGGGCACAAATGTTTTTTTTCCTATGGGGTCACTTGGGGACTACTCTGGTAGTCACTGTGCAGACGAACAGGCGATATTCCAGTCCCACATGACTGTATCCACAAAATTCGACGATAGTAGGATGACAGCTCATTACTGGGTGCCTTGGTTGTGTGTGTGTGTGCGTGTGACAGGCAGGTGTGGTCTGGCGTTGATGTCACGTTAAATGTATTATAAAAATCTGGCTGTAAAAAATTGCTATACTATGTTAAGTACTTAAAAAAATCAAGGCAACCTAAAAATAGTAGATTTGACAATATGCACAAAATATTATACCAGATAGTTATTAGAATTGTTGTTGGAGTTGTTGCAGTTGTTTTTTTAAACTATGTCCTTTATCATGAGCAAAACACATGAGATAATACAAGCTGTATCTTTTTGTGTAATTACAGTGTTGGTTGAATGGAATTTTTGATGTCAACAGAATGTGACTATTACAGTGCATTAATACCTACTGTCTTTGAAAAAGTATGCTGCTTGGGTGTCAGCAGGAAGTCGTACAATGCAGCCCATCAAATACTTTTGTCATTCAAATCAGTGAACTCAGAAAAAAATGATGCCATCCTTCGTTAAAATTAATTAAGATTTCAATTTAATTGAAATCATTGAGGAATTGTTTCATTTTACTTGAGATATCATAGTTATATCAATAGCGCATTGATGGTATAATCAGAAATTTGAATTCTATTTTTGTGAAAGTGGAATATTTGCCTATTTTGCTTGCACACAGAAGAATGTGACCTCCTTATTTAACCCATCCATGTAGTGAAACACACACTAGTGCACACTAGGGGCAATGAACACACTTGCCCAGAATGGTGGGGTTGCCCCAAACTATAGCTCTCAGGGAGCAGTTGGGGGGTTGGATGCCTTGCTCAAGGGCACAAGTCATGTCTTAACTGTTGCGGGGATCGAACCTGGGACCTTGCAGTCACAAGCTTGGTTCCCTAACCACAAGGACACAGCAGCCCGATGGTAACATTCTTCTGCATACTCGAACATCTCAATCCCTGTTTAAATTGATCATTGAGTTCATTACCACTAACCTTTATTTCTGTAGTTGGTGTTAAAGATGATGAGTGTCCACATTTGTTAAATAATGTGTATGTTTTTGTATTTTTTGCAGGGGGCTGAAGCTATGGTCCTGGAAAGTGTGATGTTTGCCATCCTGGCAGAGAGGCAGCTTGGGCCTAAGCTCTATGGCATCTTTCCCCAGGGGAGATTGGAACAGTATGTCCCTGTGAGTTTGTCTGAAATTGCTTGCATGGGAGTGTGCAAATCCACATGACTGGTTTATGACTCTTAACGATGAAGTGTCTTCTTGTATTTGTAGTGAAAGTGCATAGTGCCACTGCTTTTAGTCTGCTTCTGTAACCATGTGCTTCAGCCTATTTATATGTATAATTTTAAAGGGAATGTTCAATGCAGTGACAGCAAAACACTCTACATGTTGTTCAGATACCATGTCCAACCAATACTCAGTCCTACTTATCTGTCTTTATAGAGCCGCAAACTTGCCACGGAGGAACTGGGAATTCCCAGTGTATTTGCTGAGATTGCAGAGAAAGTCGCTAAGTTTCATAAGATGAGGATGCCTTTTAACAAAGAGCCCAAATGGCTGTTTGGCACCATGGAAAAGTGAGTGACATTGCAGCTAGGTTTTCAGTAGATTTAGCTTTAGATTTAGTTTATCATATTGTGATCTTATATTTTTTATAATCACTCCTTTGGAAGCAAGCAGTAGGTAAATAATAGATTAAACATTTTTCTGGTGCACTGTGCATTTTTTTCTCATCTGTGATGTAATAATTTTATGAATAAATCGTGTAAAAGTAAAAGCCAAACATTGCCACACTGTTAATAAATGCTATCTGCATTTTACTCTGATAACCTGACTGAGGAAATAGTGCTTCCATCAGGGCTATAAAAAAGAGTAAAAGGCTGCGTGATTTAATCAGGGTTATAAACCAGAAGCCTGTTGGAGTGAGATGTAGCCTGTTTAATGCATTGCTAGTCTTCCTAAAGGGCAAAATTTTGGGTGCCAAAATTTTCTAGTCAGAGGTTCCAATTCAGTGCTTTTGTGCCTCATAGCCAATCCAACATCAAACCCACCTGTAACAATTGATGGAGATTTATAGAACATGGATTATTTGGCTCAAATGTCTTTGTAGGTGCCTGCTGGCTGAAACAGAACACAAACTGTGAACAGGTGGGAATCCTCTAGTATTTAAAAACCTGTGTAACTGGTTGAATGTTTATGGCCTGACTTTTCAAGCTGAAAAATCGTCTCTGTGAAGGTCATTAATTGGCTCTTCCCCTATTGCAGATACATGAGTCAGGTGCAAAGGCTGACCTTTACCAGAGAGATGCACCTCCATAAATTTAACCGGCTTATGAGCTACAACCTGCCTCAAGAGATGGAGAACCTCCGGTAAAAAAATGTTTTTAAAATTGTAACCACCATTGTTTAAGAATACATGGACTATAATTACGTTTGATTTGGGACTGAATCTGTCCTGTCAATCAATTCCTGTCTTACTCATGGGAGGATTTGTGATTTGTGTTTCTAGGTGTCTCCTGGAATCCACCCAGTCTCCTGTTGTGTTCTGTCACAATGATTTACAAGAAGGTAATGATAACTGATATATATCCGTGTATATATATATATATATATATATATATATATATATATAGTTTAGTGTAGTACACAAGATTTCAGACAAGCAGAGTGCTGCTGTGGTAAAACTGAAGCCTATATATACATTAATGTGGAAAGGTCTTAGGCACATTTTTTTTTTTTTTTACAGATTTTGTCATAGATATTTATTTTAAATACTAGATCATTAAAATAGCAGAAGCAAGTGCGCCAATAAAGTTTCCACAACTGTGAAGAACTGTGGCAGACTCTGCAATACACAATACACAATATAGACAAAAGTATTGGGACAGGAGCATTTTATGACATCCCATTTTAAATCCATAGAGTTTGGGCTTCTGGTAAAGCTTTTTCGTAGGACTTTGCACTGTGTTTGTGGTAACATTTGCCAATTCATCCAGAAGAGCATTTGTGAGGTCAGACACTGATGTTGGATGAGAGGACCTATTCACAATATCCACTCTAGTTCATCCCTAAGGTATTTGATGGGGTTTAGGTCAGTGCTCTATATTGCTAGTCAATTTCTTTCACAACAAACCCACCCAGCCATGCCTTTATGGACCTTGCTTTATGCACTGGGGCACAGTCATGCTGGAAAAGAAAAGGCCCTACCACACACTGTTCCCAAAAAAGTGTGAAGCATACAGTTGTCCAAAATGTCTTGGTATGCTGAAGTATTAAACTGTCCTATCGCTGGATCTTAAAGCCGTAGACCAGTACCTGAAAAACAACCCCATTTTCTGTAAATTTCAAGTGTATTTTTATTAATATTTTATTACATATTTATTACGTTTTTTATTACTGCTTGCAGGAAATATCCTTCTTTTGAGTAGCTGGGAAAAACAGAAACTTATGCTGATTGACTTTGAGTACAGCAGCTACAACTACAGGTCTGTATGTGTCATTATAGATCTGCTTAATATATCACCTGTGTGCTTGTGAATAGTTAGCTCAAGTCAAGTGCTTTAATTCACAAACCATAAACCATATGGTTTATTTTCCACTTTCATTACTCTGGACTTTGCATAGTCTAATAGACAGAGCATTCCCTTAGTAGTGTGCTACTAAAAAACTCTCCCTTCATAAATCTAGTACTATATGGAAGTAATATGTTACAAAAGTCCTTTCTCTGTGTTTTACCTGTCTTTGCCTGTGTGTTATCCCATGGCAGTCTCCTGTATTTAAAATGCCCGGAGAGAGGCTTTCTCTTCAAAGAGACTTATAGACATTGAAACCTGTGGCAGTTATCCAACAGGCCAGTCAAAACATTATTGTCAAGGCTTCACATTCCCGTGTGTGTTCCAGCATAAGATGGATTAGGTTTTACCCAGAATCCATGGGCACCGAGTTTAGAAATGCAGTGCTCTGTAACTGGTGAAGGCTCCACTGAAGCAAATAGAGAATTGGGGACATTTGGACAGAGTTAAAGACTGAGAAATGCCAACCATTGGTGGGCAAATCACACAAGGAAAGTTTTATACCTTCAGCGCAGAATTCACTGACGAGTCACATAGGTCTTTTGTTTGGTTTCCACAGCAGCTATGAGGCTCTTGTAAAAGACATGTTGAATGTCGGGTGCTTGAATGTTGAATCTTGAATACGTTGGGAACCATGCAGGAATATACAGTGGAGACTGTGTGTTGTTTGTCATTTAAATGAGCAACTCTTTGTCTTACAGAGGATTCGATATAGGAAACTTCTTCTGTGAATGGATGTATGACTACAACTGTGACACACCTCCATTTTTCAGAACCATTTCCAAGAATTATCCAACCAAAGCTCAGCAGGTATGAGATGAACAGTGAATTCCTCATTCACACCTTGAACATTTTTTAAATGTTGCTATTTGACAGACATAAGCTGATGTTCTATTGATTTGCTTGCCTATCTATATGTTGAAATCATGGGACAGTGCAGTCAATACCCCAATTAATGCCATAGAGTTTTTACTGCATCTAGTAGTCACATATATTATAAAGGCATAATGTGGCATGAATTATGATGTTAATGACACGTTTGCCAAATTAGACTAGTTAAAAAAATACTCAGCTTTCGCTCTCAAGATATTATTTTCTAGCAAGAAATAGAATTAGGTGTTAAAAAGTCTACTGAATGTAGATTTAGAGTATGGACTTGGGCAATTGTGAGTAGACCTGCTCTGAAGTGTATCTTTACAGTGAATATGTTCTATTTCTTTCCATTCAGATGCAATTCTTTGAAAGCTACCTGTCTGAATATGACCCTGGATTGGCAAACTTGAGTGAGGAAGCCCAGCTGAAAATCAAAGAGGACATGTTGGTAGAGGTTAACAGGTAAGCATATATCCTTTGCTTGTGTCCATTTCTCAGTCTATGTAGATTACTTTGACAAAAATGTGATTGTGGCTATAAAGAGTAAATTTGCTACATGTTTATTATACTTTAAAGACACATACACTGTAATTTACAACAATTGGTGTCTATTGAACACACCATTGTCAGTTTATTGAGAGATGATTAGCATATGGCACTGTGAAAAACACAGATCTACCCTGTCTGGGCCTCAGTTTTACTGTACACAGGCAGCTGGAGATTGAGCAACCATTTGGAGCTTGTCCAAGACCTCATTTCCAGGAAGAGGCTTCAAGTCAGGGTCTTGCTTCTTTTCTGTCAGGGGGCTTCCACAATGTGTGAAGTAAATATTTCTTTTGTCTCAGGTTTGCCCTTGCATCACATTTTTTCTGGGGCCTGTGGTCCATAATTCAGGCGAGACTATCCACAATCGAGTTTGGCTACCTGGTGAGTTTCTGTGTTTAATTATGTTAATGCCAAAAATGCCTTGGGTTTTGGACAGTACATGTAAAAATTGTAAAACTTGTAATTAAAAGAAAACAGTTAGTTGTGAGTAAACATGGTTGGGCCAATACTGCCTGACAACCCTCAACCAAATATTTGTCAGTTCAGGGTGGCATGACAAAAGATTTTATGCAGTATGCCACAAGTATTTACTTGGAAAGGGTAAAAATCAGCAAATCAACAGTTCATGCTGACATGAAAGCAGGGGTACACAATGTGTAAATATTTACAGGGTAATCTGAATAATCACTGGCAAAGTTGCCTGTCTGTTACCACAAGTTTCCTCACTCTGTTTTGTTCTCCCTCATCATTACAGGACTATGCCTTAGCCAGATTTGACGCATACTTTGAACTCAAAAAGGACCTGGGAATATAAATGATATGTTGTTTCACAAGGGACAGAGAGGCTAAGAAGAGTGAAGTAGAAACTGCAGACTTGGCTTTTGAATTCACCAGAAAGCAAATGATTTACTGTGATGATTATATAGTGCTGCAAGGTTTAAAATTGACACCACTCACATTTACATGGCCTAATGTATTCAGTAGTGTACCATGCTACTTTTTATATGAGTGTTTCATCTCCAAAAGTTCACCACATTCAACAAAAATTCCACAATTTCTAACAGTTTTGTGCATTTGCATAAATGCATGCATGTAATATTACCATTGCAGAGTCTTGGGTTGGCATTCAAAAAAATAAAAACTATAAAATAAAGTGCTGCACTAACATTTAGAGGCTAGACTCTGCGAGATGTGGTGGAAGTACGTGACCCCAAAGCGCAACGTGTCTCTGCTTTTATTATGGCAGGTAATCTCTGCTGCATTATCTTTACAACCTGCACTAGGAAATGTGAAAAGGTTCACAGTCATGGACCTTGATCTATAGAGTGGTACAACAGACCAAACTCATATAGCACTGAGGCTGTTCAGTGCTGTTAAACACATATACACTCATCAAGATATTTTTAGTGAAGCCTTAAGATTGTTTTTGTGGTTTGTTTACTTCTCTTTCTCTACCTGAAAAACTGCTAGACTGTTTTTGATGGTTGTAGGTAATAGTGTGGAAAACAGAAACTTTGTGGGACCTGGCCACCCATGTACACTTGAGAAAATAAATGTGATGTGATATGATTAGGAACCAGAGTCAAAATGCTAGTTCTATTAGCTTTCTGGCTGTGTTTCACATTGTGGATATGGTGGTCACTATCAGCTTGTGTTACATATAGACAATCCTTCCCTTTTTTATGTATAAATATATTTTAACTGTAGTTAACATTAGTCATTTCTCTGAATGTATTATATTTTATTATCATTTGCCTTGTATATAAACTAAGCTGTGATAATCTTTAAAAAATATATTGTATTCTAGCTACTATTTTGAAGTATTACATTTGTTATTTTTAGCAACAGGTGTATTTTCTTGAGATATATTAATTTTTAACTTTACGGTGAGTGTCACTCTGTATGAGCCATGGGAAAATTATTTCTAAGTGGACCTTTTCTCTTTTTTTTCCTTCAGTGGAAGACATATTTTTCTTAATAAGAAAGTTGTTTTGTGAAGGGATTTAAATATTGCTAATTCCAGTTACTTTTACATCTGTGACATATAGTGACTTTATTCCGTTTTCGTTAGGGTGTCTTTTGATACACATTCTGGAAATTAAGAGGTTGATAGAAAGTGTTGATGAATGTAATGATGCATAAATGCATAATTCATACTGCAGTTTTAGACATTTTGGTCCTGTCTTCATCATGTATGTACAATACTACAGGACAATTCAAAACCAATCCACATTTTGCTCTTTTTGTATTGTAATAAAAGGAGAAACAATGTGTTTTGATTTTATGTGAATTAACTTTGTTCTGTAGTAAATACTTTGCTCATTAACTACAAATAAAAAGCATGCAGAACTAAATAAAATGGCTGAGAATTTGATGTTTTTACCACATTGTGTGATTTTATTTATTTTTGTGATTTGATTTATTAAGTCTGTTATTTTATTAATTTCTGTAATGAGTCAGTTAATCATCAGTTAGTTTTTAATATTTTGATATTTAATATGTTTTGTGTCTTGTCTTTTTACCTCTCTGTTCTGTGTTTCTCTATTTATGTATATTGGTGTTATGTTTAGTGAGAAAGTAAAAAAAACTATATTTAAACAGGTTTAAATAGTTTAATTAGGCTCCCTTTTTTAACAGCTAACTGAGCAGCTTCTTTTCCAATCAATGAGAGATTGTCTTGTATAATTATCAATATCAATTAATATCTAACACGTTAAAAAAACTATAATGTGTTAAAAAATCTTTTACAGAATATCAATAGCTACACTTGATCACCAGAAGTTTGATTACACCTGACACCCTTTTTTGAAGCTTCCTAAAACTGTTGCTACAATATGTGAAGCACATAACTGTGTAGGACTGCATTGTAGGCTGGAGCATTATGATTCACAGCACTGAAACTAAGAGGCCCAAACCTGTTCCACCCTTCACCACTCAAAGTACAGTATGTACACTATTTGGATCAAATGCAATGCTGCCCTATTTTGTGGCTGCTTTCAGAAATGCAAAAATGCATATACTAACATTTAGACTACTCAGAAGGATCATGCCATTGATGTTTATGTCTAATGTGTCTTAAGTGACCATTTAAAAATACTATGTCATAGTATATTATATCATAGCATGACAATGCCCCTGTGCACAAAGTGAGGTAAAGTCATGGTTCCAAGGTTAGGCTGGAAGAACTTTAATCACTTGCACACCACAAACAAACATTTATGATTTATCTTTGATAAGGATCTACCTAAAGGATGACTGAATGATATTAGCATGATTAAAGCAGCTCAAGTTCAGTTACTATTCACACAAACGAGTCTGTATGAGAGAAAATTTTTTTATTAAAAAAATAAGGAACCTGAGTCTGCCTGTAATAAGATTGCTGTTAGTAAATGGGATCCCAGGCAAACTTCTGTTTTGAGTTACTAGAATTACTAGAGTAGTAATTGAATTGTTTGTGACAGACAAATATGTAGTTTTGCATGTACATTGCTCTATAAGTATATGATCTACCTCATTATTTGCTTTTCCCAGGATTGGAGAGGAATCCTTGGTGCACTCTTTTCAATTTTTTTTTTCCAAATCATAAATCAAACTGAATTATAAATAATTTCGAGTGTTTTTTATTCAGAAAGCAGTGGCTTCATGGAGGAAGTGTTGTATGGTGAAATCTTTCACATGGGCAAGTTTTTCTGGAATGAAATATGTTTCCCTTTTACACGTATCTAAAAGAAGAAGTATAGTTCTTTTATATTATGAAGTTTGCTCTCAAAAGGTGAAAAGGGAAGAGTTTAAAGGCTAAAATAGGTTATTTAACTGCCTACCTATCTC
>JAOVVF010000036.1:22249378-22259730 GCA_028565595.1 Duopalatinus emarginatus | reverse complement strand
TATAGTCACCATCCATGTTAAAAGGAACATCTGTACACCTGACCACATCTTATCCACCATTAACAGTGCAGCAGCACAATTCTTAAAATCATAAAGACTGCTTATTTGAGTTACTATAGACTTCCTATCATCTAAAACTAGTCTGGTAATTCTTCTGTAATGTCTCTCCTTAACAGTGTGTTTCAGCATGCAGACCCTCTGCACAAAGCATGTTTTTTTTTACATCAGTATTTGTAAACTATGTGTGAATATCCAAGGATATCAGCAGTTTCTGGCACCAACAACCACGCCATGATTCTCAGTCCCAAAGATAATATTTTGTGATGTAACTAAAGATTCTGACCTGTTTGGTTATTGGAGAACTGCACAAATGAGCAAGTGTACAGGTGTTCCTATTAAAGTGACGGTCTATATTGAGTATACATATTTGATCTAGAGTTTTAAATCTTTAACTACTGTAGTGTATAGTTGTATGTTTACTGGAAATTCTAAAGATATATGTATTGCCTGGTAGACCTTTAACTCATATATAATTTGTAATATAATTTGGCAAGACACAGTTACTTACAAGACTTTACCTACTGTATAATTTTTTATTTAATCTAGACTACATTGAGAAGAAGTACCATATGCACACTACCCCTCAGTTTATTACACTTCATAACAATTAAATTGTTGTAAGTTATCTTCTATGGAAAAAACTGTGTGTGAATGTGTGATAGTAGCTGTCACTTACATTACAAAGCAGGTGTATGACTCACCTGGTAGTTGGGTACCTGTGAGCTTTGAAATGTTTTATTTTTTAAAGACCGTCTGTCTAATAGTGAGCCTTTAACTGCAATCAAATATTAAAATATATTAGCCAACATTATTTGTTAAACAGATTCTAATATTTAATGCAGTTTATTGCTACTTCTAAGATCTCTAATTACTTATACGGTCTTTATTTCCGAAAGAATTGTGGATATCTTTTATTTACAACATCAACAGCATAACAGACAAACATTTCTTATCTGATCTTATAAATGCATAATTAGGAGGTTTGCAATGGAACATACCAGTATGCTTGGATGTAGTCGATAGTTTGCAGTATCGATGAATTTGCCAAATGAGAATGCAGATGGCAATGAGACAAAGAAACAGAGAAATCCCTAAAGCCCAATACTTAACGTCCTCTTTAAATGGTATCTGAATGTCCCACAAGGAGTTCTCTAGAGTAGCTGGCAGCAACATTTTTCACTGCCATGTACAGCACTATTAAGAAGCAGGTACATGTTACTTTGGTCTGTTGCATTAATTGATCTGTGTGCAGTTTCTTGTAATATGTGAATTATTTTGTAAATTACAGACAATAATCTGCAGTACAAACTTATTACAGAATTACAGTATAGAACTTATGCAATATGGGCACTTCTTGCCTGAGTTTGTACTGTGATAGTGACTCACCTACAATACGTGAGTTTTGTGAGAAATTCATCTGCAGTTTACTAACCTTAAGCTTTTTTAACTTGACAAACATAAAAATTACAAATATATACAGCATTATTAAAGAACCATGTCAAACAAGATACATAACTATAAAATGTAACTATTAAGGTCTTAAGTTCAACTATTAAATATATTTTTGAACATTGGCCTTCTTTCATTCTAGACTGAAAAAAACTGTACCTTTTTAAAAAAAGATTCTCAGCTCAAGTTGTCGACAGACTTCAGCTATGTTGGTGGTGGATGTGGTTTCAAACTGGTTTTATCTTCTAATAGACTGACTAAAGACATCAGCTGACAAGTGATCAGCAAACACAGGAAAACCAGTCAGAGCACTTCTTATTTATCAAAGTGGGAAAGCTTCTCTCGTCCTTTCTAATTAAACTCAGGTAGAATATGTACACACAGTCACACTGCACTACTGCACCCACCTTACCAAAATGTCATTATAGCACTCCTGTTAAGCTATTTGCAAATAATGCTACAAATCATGTTTATCATTTTACTATATATTTAAAAAATACAGAAATTCCCAGTGTAAAACTGGGAAATGTATTGCCCATTTATTGTGCAACCTCTCAAACAGATCTTTGTGGAAGCTGGATGAAAGTATGGTGTTTTGTTGATTTTAGGTTTGTTTGCTAGTGAAAATGTGGTCTAATTACAATGATGTTTACTTCACAAGTTATGTGACAAATAATAGCTGTGTGGGTCTGTATATAATTACATATAAACACGAGTTACCTATTACCATATTTCATATATTTAAGCTATATATACATTTACATGTATTTCCAGTAAGATTTTAGACATGCTTGCTTAATAAGACATATCTCAGTTACAGTGAAAGAACCTGTGTGTTTACTCATAACCAAAACAGTGCATAGTAAACCTCAGCAAATGTCATTCTTTTAATATTTTTATATTATATTACCTAATATTTTACACTATTCTAGTATTTATTTTTAACTACCACAAGGATTAAACTGTCTTGGATTTAAATTGTAAAGGTTAGCATATTTCCCAAGAGAATGTTTAGAAACAAGTGGAACTTGAACGTTTAACAAAGAACAAAGCATCAGCATCTACTTAATAACACAATCCTTATAACATTGTATATCATCCTCAGCAACCTCAGCAACATCACCAGGGCAGCACTTCACCAGTGTAATGCAGAAACGTGCCATGATCCTTCTCAGTCAAGCTGCCAATCACGGCCAACACCGAGCTGATGCTCTCTTCTGTACTCAAGGGTGCCTGCAAAAGGATGAGCTAAATTAAATGAAAACTACAGCTTCTTGCATTAATTTTTAATTTAATAAGAAGAAGATTGAGACTGTTTTATTTTGGATAGGGAACAGGGCTATAAACTATATAATGTGATATAAAAACAAAAAAAGATCTTTCAGAACAACACATTCTTATCATTAACGTAAAGATTCAAAGCTCAAATAAGAAACACATTCATAAACATTAATTAAAATTTTAATAAAACAAATTGTAAACATTATTACAGTGTTCAGTCATTTATAATGCTTGTCCAAGTCACAGTGGTTTCAAGTATTATTAAATTAAATTATATTAATTTAAATTAATATTACTATATTAAATTATTTTCCTGCATAGCACACTATAGTACATTACATACTATTGTTAAATTTAACTTTCATCACACTGAGCAGCAGTGGCAAGTGCTTACCTCCTGCCCTCCCATATCTGTCCGCACCCAGCCAGGATGAATAGCCATACAGAGGATCCCATAAGCCTCCAGATCCACTGCCATGCATCTGGTGATCATGTTCAGTGCGCTCTGCCACAGTGTCCATATGAGACAGCATATTCTTAATTTTTTTTGCTTTTCTAACACAAAATTATGCTTATCCACATTGTTTTATTTTACTCCAGTTAAGACTAATGACAAATTCTCAATGATGTTTCTGTATTTATAACCAACTTAGTCTACCAAGCTACTGTGTTTGTCATTTTTATTCAGCAGGTAAGAATCCAGACTCCAGACAGAACAGATCATACCTTTGATGTTCTGTATGGGTACCATTTGAAATCCTTAGCACGTTCTCCCCAGTTAAGCTCCACTGATCCCAAAAGTGAGGTTATGTTGATGACTGCGGCTCGGTGGATGCCCACTTCCACCCCTTTTGCAGCTGCCCGCTTTAGGAGTGGAAGCATAGCCTGGCAAATGGTCCACAAAAAAAATAAAAAAATAAAAATAATAATAATAATAATAATAATAATAATAATTAAGACATTTTGGAATTAATACCAATTGTGACTAGCTAAGCATGTGTTTAGTAGGGCTGTTGCGAATACTATAACTGAGTATTGTGCTAAAGTAGTGTAAAGTGTTGTGCAAGACTAAGTCTATAAATAAGAAAAAAAAACAATAAATTACAAAAAGAAATGAACCTTTACTTTGTTACAGTCAGTTTAATGTTGGTGTGTGTTTATAAGTGTTCCTGCATGTATGGTGACTAAAACAAGACAGACTGTATAATTGTTATATTATAATATTATATTATAATATATATTGTTTTACTTTTGTTTTTTGTGTGGTTTATAGATCATGTAAATAAGATCATAAGATCAAACAAAAGATTGTGGCACAATCAGCTTGTGGCACAGTTAAAATATTACTGAAGCCCAGGTTGTTTTGATAGTGTCCTTGTCTGTATTGCTGGATCAGTTGTTTCCCATCTACCTTTTGACAATGCCCCAATAAATTATCTGTAGGGTTCAGGTCCAGAGAGATAGTAGTCTATAGTAGATAGAGGTAGTAGTCTTGGTACTGTGGCCAAGTGCCAATTCCTGCTGGAAAAGTAAATCAGCATCTCCATAAAGTCTATCAGTAGGTGGAAGCAGCAGGAAGTGCTCTCTTGCACTTAATAAAACATAGTGGACCAACAGAACTGCAGAAACTTCACACTGGATTTCAGACACCTTGGATTCTGTACATCTCCACTCTTCCTTCAGACTCTAGGACCTTGATTTCAGAATGAAATGCAAAATTTCAAAAAGTTGCATGGCATATGACCACCTTCCCATTGGAAAAACTTGCCCGTGATCCAGTATGGTGCCTTTTTAAAATGGCTGCCGAGTGCCAAAAAAATAGGCTAAAAGATAAGTCCCCATAACTTGCTAGGGTATTCAGATATGTCATTTTTCACTCACCCTATACGTTCATCTTAAAAGAAGCTCAGAGACCACTGAACAACAGTCCAGCCCTTTCTCCTTAGCCCAGGTAAGACACTGCAAACACTGTTTCTGGTTCAGGAGTAGTGTGATATTAGGAGTGAGGCAATTGTAGCCCCTGTTCTGAAGACGTCTGTGTTTAGTGGCTCTTAATGCACTGCCACCAGACTTAATAAATATGCTTTCATGTAACACTTTGTCAGTTAGGCTTTTCAGCAGTCTATTAGTCTTCCCCATGATTGCAGTTGCATGTGCTGAACAACGCCGATACACACTATTTATACGGTTTAAATAGTAATTTACTTAAACTTGAACTGGATTTCTTCTTTTCATGAGCTATAAGCCACACAGATCCAACATAAAACAGAAAAATGTTTGCAATAAATATAAAAATTACCATTTCTAACTGAATTATGAACAAACAATGCATTAAAAAGCACATAATTGCAAGCAGAAGCTTTAAATCAGATGCTTCTAAGTTACATTTAACAAAAGAAGACATAAATCCCAAAGACATGTCAAAGTATAAGACACTGTTTTAACTCCCAACTTATTGTTCAGTTATTCATTTTAAAGCATATTATTTAAATTATGAATCATTAATTATTTATTTTATTATTAACACATGATTACTGCTGTGAATCATGTACTTAAAGGAGTGTGGAAGTTAAGCAGGTTTGTGTAAAGGATAAAGATTAAGAAATCACCTTGGTGATCATGAGGGGTGCTACAGAATTTGTATGAAAATTCTCCAACATTTTCTCAGCAGTCACGGTTTCAAAGTTGGCAATGACATTGATGCCAGCATTGTTGATAAGGCAGTTGAGGCCATCATCCTGAACGATCTGTTCTACTTCCACAGCAGCTTTCTTTATACTCTCCTCATTGACAACATCTAGACAGATGAAAGGGGTTAAGTAGTCATAGCAGTGTTGACAAAATAACATTAAGATTCATATGTCAAAAGCTCTTTGAGAACTTACCAAGTGCGATAATGTGTATGTTTGGATGATTTGTGGACAGGCTCTGCAATTCCTGTTGAACCAAATCACAACCAAAGCTGCACTGATTAACTGACAAAATTGTAGGATATGAGATCTTTACCAGGTCCTGAGGTGGGTTGTTCTAGTGCGTCTAGGTAAATGAATGTACACTGCTGTAGTAACTGCAAACATCTCCTTTTTGCATCAGTATATCATTCGGTCAGTCATTATCTTATCATCTTTGTCAGTCAGGTTTGTCCAGAGCCCACCTGGAATAACTGGGCACAAAGCAGGGTACCAATACACATACACACACACACACACACACACACACACACACATTCACTCACTCACACAGTGACACCTGGGGGCAATTTTGCATATCGACTTTGCCTATCATGTGTATTTTTCAGAAGGTGGGAAACCAGAGCACCCAGTGAAAACTGTGTTTTTGCATACAAACTCACACATATTCTGTCATATATGCTCTCCGAAAACTTAAAGCATTAAATCATCCTCCATAAAACCCTGATCTTGCTCTATCAGACTATGACCTGTTTGGTCTCCTGAAGCCCTAAGAGGAGAAGATTCACGTCTGATGATGAGGTGAAGACAGCGGTGCATTAGTGGCTCGCATATCAGAATAAAACGTTTGTTTAGAAAGGTTGTTGTCAGATAGACACTGAAGTGTATTAAAAAGCAGGGGAATTATGTCGAAATGATGTATTTGTCGTTTCTAAAAGTCGAGGTGTTTAATGGAAAACAGACTCGGTGGTGTGGTCATGCTGATCTCTGTATCGCAGTGAAGTTATCCGAGTTTACCTTGGCTTCATCCGGACTGCGTGCAGTAGCGATGATCTTTCCTGCATAATATCCTCCTGATGCTAAATTTTTAACTATTTGTAAACCGAGACCTCGATTAGCACCGGTTACAAGGACAGTTTTACAGGTTTTAAACGCGTTACTCATGATGCGATTGAAATGTCTAATCTGTGCCTCCTTTAGGAACGGTTATTCTCAGGGTCGTCTGTCTAACCGGAACAGTGCCGGTAAAGGGATATAACAGGGTCGTGTGTGTGTGTAGTAAACCGGAACAGTGCCGGTAAAGAGGTGATTACAGTAAGCCGATCTAAATGTAGACGTATCACATCAGTGGTGGTCAGTTACACTGAGGCACAACCATATAAACATGTGATGACTCACATTTAGCCTGCCAGTTAGCAACAAGAGAGCATATACAAGCACAGCATTAAATTAAATACACTTATTTTATTTAACCACACGGCTAAAGTAGGTCTGTAATTGAATACCACAGTTTTATTATTATGGGACTTTCTAAAACAAGATCATTTTTCTCAAGTCTGGTCCAAAATCTTCTTTATTCTCTGTCATGACAGGAAAAGGTATACATGTTTAATGATTTATTCTTCCTTTGGTTAAAGAAAAACAGTATACATATTTTATTATGATCATTAATAATGTATTATTAATAATTTCGGTGATTATGACCATTATATATACTGTTTTAAATAGTTTATATTGTTGAATTAAAAAACTAGTTCAGGTCCTTAAATGGCCCTTTACATAATTTTACAATTACAGCACTGTGAACACTATGGTAACTTGTAACTAGAGCGCCCTCTACAGGAGCTATATCGTATCTGTAACATCATTTAAGGAAGGACCTGCAGTTTGAACAAGACAAACTGAACCCGAGCAGGAATAGTAAAGATGCCACAGCGCCCCCTAGAGGCTCGGAGAAATGGATTTAGGGAATCAAACGTGACATTATTGCTGCTTGCTTTAATATTGACCGCCCGCCCTGAGGGGTGTTTTAAGTAAATACAATTTAACAATTTAATTGTACGACATTTAACTACCAAACCACCTAAAATGAATAGAAAAGATTTAAGGCCACTCTAGGCCAGTGTGTTCACTAGTATGCATGTTTCACAGCACCACCCAGAAAGAAAACCACCTAGACATCTGTAGGGTTGATAAGCTCATCTTTATTTGTTTACCGCATGAATATAGTAGTTGTTGTATAAATAAAATTTTACAATTGACAACTGAGAAAACTTGGAAATGTTGACAACTGGTGACTTTTTGATTTGACAATGCAGTCAGCTGAACTAATTTCAACCAAACCAATCATTTATAAACCAATATTTACCGTGCCTTCAAACTTCTTAAAATCCATAATTACGTACAATAAACATACACCAATCAGTGATTAAACCAGAAGTGCAAAACAACATAATAGAAATTTTATTCTGGTCAATTATTTAACTTAGTTTGTGACTTGTAACAAAGATGTGCAGACATTTTTCAGGTTAGAATAATATTACTGCCCATAAATGGATCACACAGACACATCCTGTATCTATTTTATTCATTTACCTTAAACATGAACATGGATCCAATCATCTGATGAAACAGTCTGTTTACAAACTGATACCACAAATTAGCATTACTGTAAATAGGTGGACTTGTTAGCGCAAATGATTGCATTTTTCTCCTTGAAAATGCTTTGGAATTATAATATTTTATTTACAATTTTTTTTAGATGAAAGATTAATCACTTAAACAGACAGGAAGAATTATGGTAAAACTCTTTGGGACCTCAACTCAACTTAAGAGAAAATCTCACAAGTGCAGTACTTTCAATCTTCAGTTACTCCATTTCAGAGGTAAACAATAATAATGACAATCAATATGAGACGATAATAAGACAGGGTAGTCCTAGTTAGCATCCTCCTGAGAGAAAACTAAATGAAGGGAGACACTTTTTTTGTGCAAGTCGAATGTCACTACAGTATACAACATGTACAAAGCATTTGATTCACTTCGTAACAGCATGGATGGCATGTGCAAGGTAGGCCACGTTTCCAGAGGTCACACCTGCCACGGAGATACGTCCATCCTTCGTCATATAGACAGAGTACTCATTAATTAGTCGCTCCACCTAAGAAAGCAGAATGAGGAAAAAAAGAAACACAGATATTAGAACAAACTACTAAGGAAAGATGGCTAGCCGGATTGCTACTTGACTTACCTGCTCAGGCTTGAGGCCAGTGAAGCAGAACATGCCGATCTGGTCAGTGACATGCTGCCAGTTGTGAGTGGAGCCCTCCTTCTTAAGGTTCGAGACAAGCATCTCCCTCATTTTAATGATGCGGTCTGCCATGCTTTTTACCTCGACCAACCTATAGAATGGCAAAACCCAGTTTTGTTTATTCTTTTCCCCTTAACTACAGTGTATGGCCAAAAGTATTTGGACATCTGCCCATCACACCAATATGTGGTTCTTCTCCAAACTGTTGCCACAATGTTGGAAGCACACAATTGTATACAATGTCATTATATGCTGAGACTTTATAATTTACCATTACTGGAACTAAAACCACTTTGGGGACTTACCCAAAGCCTGCGATTGTTAGAATGGAAAACCGTAAATGACCTGCACAGTCCTGACCTAAACCCAACTGAGCACCTTTGAGATGAACTAGAATACTGACTGCACCCAAGATGTCCTCACCCAACATTAGCACCTGACCCAAATATTCACAGACAATCCAAAATCTTGTAGTGGAGGTAGTGGAGCTTATTATAACAGACAAATCTTTCAAATCAGAAAATAAATCTGGAATGGAATGTTCAGAAAGCATCACATGACTGATTGTTAAACCACAAACTTTTGGCCATATAGCATATACAGTTTTTCAGACACCCTGATCATCATGCCTATATGTGAAATATGTTATAAATCTCATACCAGATTCCATTCCCATACACTGTTATGACAACCTCCACTTTTCTTGAAAGGCTTGGAATGTGGCTGTGGGGATTTGCACAAGAGCAATAATGAGGTCAGGCAATGGGCGCAGACAGCATTCCACTTAATTCCAATAGTCAGGTTGAGGTCCATGTGCAGGACATTTAAGACGTTCTCTCTTTGAAGACCTTGCTTTGTCCACATTTGTCATTACAGAACATGTTTTGAGGCTCTTAGCCCCAGTGAAGAGAAATTGTTACATCATTGTATTGTTCACACATTGTGGTGAAAGTCATTAAAGGTCCTCATGGGTGTGATGGTCAAGTGTCTACAAACTGTTGGTCATATAGTGTATTTTCAGGGTTTTACATTGTGATGCACCCCTGGATGTGCAAAATGTGCATGCTAAATTTTGGCCTGACAAAATGGTTTGTATCAGACCTAGTGCACTACTACTATGTGCACAACTTAATGTTACTATTTCCAGGTTGCGTGCATCACATATTCATAAATAAAGTGCAATTAGCTGCAAGTTTTACGCTTTTACATTTTTATGAAAGACTGGTAGTTATTTCTTGTTAACACGTACCACTCACTGTAGAGTTCAGGTGTATTAAGGATGGTTGCAGCAATGCGAGCTCCGTTCATAGGGGGGTTGGAGTAGATAGGACGGATGAGAATCTTCAGCTGGGACTCCACTCGCTTGGCCTCCTCAGCATCCTTACACACAACTGTAAAACCTCCTACACGCTCACCTGGCCAGACAACACAGGCACACGTCAGTCAAACCCTCATTAACATTGATAACAGAGAAGAGCACAGTATTAGAAGTGATTGTAATTGTAGTGGTGAAGAAGTACACAGCACAATAAACCCTTTTTGACCATTTATACAATAACAAT
>JAOVVF010000036.1:22228989-22243270 GCA_028565595.1 Duopalatinus emarginatus | reverse complement strand
CATAGAATTTAAAATGTATTAAAGAATGATATTAAAATTATTACATTTTGTTGGGGGCAACCGTAGACTTGTGGTTAAGGAACCTGCCTTAGATACAGTAGGTCGCAGATTCAAGCCTCACAACCACCAAGACTTGACTAAAATGCCCTTGCCTTTGAGCAAGGAACCTAACCCCTACTCCCCATGGGCTACAGATAAAGGGAGTGGGCACCACTTTGGGCATGTGTGCTCACTGCCCCCTAGTGTTCACTAGCACGGATGGGTTAAATGCTGAGGTGAATTCCACGTAGTAGTTAGAAGTCTTTTCAGTTTCAACATTTAGTATATGATATGTAAAATATAAAAACATATTTACAGAAATACGCAGTATTGTAGCCCCATACACTAATACATAGCTATACATATACATTTGCTTAAGACACATTGTACTAATTCAAGTCAGTACTATAAAATTCTATACATTTGACACTAAACAGTTGGTGAACAGACACTAAACACATTGATAGCTCTTTTACAAAAAAGAGAAATGTATTATGCGTTAAAGGGATGTAGTTGGGCATGAAATTCATACATCTATAGTAGATAGCCTATACACATAATTTACATCATAAACGCGTATCAAATGGAAAAAATGGGGCAGCATGGAGATTACAAAAAAGGACACCAATTCAATATAAATAAAACGACAAGAAAACTTATCAAACAATACTGTCAAGAGCCCTAGAGCCACATCAGGAGCTGCAGAAATATCTCAAAAATACAGTTAATTCTCTGCATGATCCCTTTTATTCTTTACATGTCTGGGCTATGGTGTTAAGTGCCTAAAGCAGACCTTTTGTGTGAAAAAATGAACAAGACTGCTTAAATTTTGCCGACCTGTTTGGACCAACAAATGGTATAGTCTATAGGTGGGTTAAGACTCTTTTTAAGGGGGGCTTAATCACACCAGCACATTCAGAACCGTTAAAATATTATTGTCAGAGCCTGAGCTGTTAAGCTGTTATAGTTGTATATGCTCTTGTTTACTCTTGATTCTTTGCAATAATATTACTGTTAATTTAACGATGATGTTACCAAATTGATTAAACCTGTGGAAGAAACAACATTTCTATTTGTAGGTCAAAAGAACATTTCTGGCTGCACGCCTCTCTGCCAACCTCAGTATTTACTTTTGTGCCTACATTTTTTTACAAGGTGAAATGCCTTGTAATCTTTAATACCTTGTTTAGTCATATTCAGTTTTAAACTGTTCACCCTTCTGTCATCCAAGTTGACACTGATTTATTTTTTTTACACACCTGTGTTTTTTCCCCTTTACCTCAGTGCAACAGAATATTTGGTAATCAATGCACAAGATGGCAAGGTATCACTTTTTGACTCAGATTCATGCCATTGGCCTCTTGTTACATGCAATAATATATTTTCACCAGACCATAAAAAATTAAGAGAAAAATTTAGCAAACATGCAAACTGATAAAGAAAGTAAAGCCTTCCTGTATTTTAAACTCCACATAAAGTTTAGACAGTTATTGTTATTGTGATTCATATAATATATTTCAATGCAGTATTGCGACAAAAAAAAAAAATTACTGTACACCATATGACGGTGTAAATGCTGCCCCCCAACATCTGAACCTGAACTGTACATCCTTGTAAATAAACTCTTGGAATTGTGAAATTATGTAACAGCACAATGTAGACACTTGGAGGCAATGTTGCTACAAAAAAACTAGTAAGACCTGGCAACAAATCTCTTTGCTGGCGTACTGGGGCATACTGTTTCTCTTCAGATCCCACCTGATCAGATCAACCTGGACGTTGGAGACTTATATTTAAAGAATCTAGTCAGAATCAAGTTACTACTTTGTGAAAGATAAGTTGTGTTAGGACTTGATCCAATTCCTGTGTTCATTTCCATTACTAATTTTTTTCAGATGCTTTCATAATAATGCACTCCCTGTCTGATAGTTAAAATGTTTAAGCTTAAAGTTTTTAGTCATGTATGAACCTGCTGCCTGTTGAGAAATTTGGAGAATCCTATATTAGAACTACCTAACAATGTATTTAACCTAGATCTAGGGCTACCATTTCATTCATCCAATTTCTATACATGGACTTTTTTTATGATGTGGCAATCTACTTCATAATAAATGTGCAGTGATTGTCATTGTAGTATTTGTAATGGAAGGTAATGGAATTTAAGTGGAAGTACTTATTTCTAAAGCATTTCATCCAAGGTTTTGTTTTATGCAGCTGCTAATAATACAGGGTGAGTCAGAAGTCAGGACATGTTTTATTTCAGAAACGAAAGGGAAAATGACATATCTGAATACCCCAGCAAGTAACGGGTGAGGGTAGGGGTAGGTATAAGACTACTGTGTATGTGCATGTGCAGTGCATTTTTTGTGTAGTTTTATACACCACTATACATGTTCTTCTACATAATGGCCTTGGTAGTAGAAGCATTGTCTACTATCTTTTCAAATACTTTGGTGAAATGCCCAGTAAGCTTGGCATTTGCATCATAGCTCTTTATTGCAGTAATCTGTGGATGGCAATTGCTGTTGTTTGAAAGTAACATGATACAGGCTTGCCAGGTGGCAGAGTATTTGCCATCACATTTCTGATCACTGAACAAAAACATTATTTCAAAGCTCTAAGCTGGATCACCACCAGTTTTGTGGCAGCATAGCTGATTAAAAAAACTGTCAACACACAGCAATAAGTAATGCAGAACATCTGTAGTCCACATCCATATTAGCAATTAGGAAAGTGCAGTACAAAAAAAATGGAGTGATGCCACAAAGGAAATAGACTGACATAATTAATGTTGGCCCAATATTTCAGAGAAAGTATGTTCTAATATGGTTATTTTGGCATCATACTTACAATTGATATTTATTTATTTATATAATGGAAAGGAGAAAGAAAAACAGACTTGATAACTGTTTATTGACTATCTTATGCTAACAGGGAATTACGTTTAATGTCCATTTTATGTTCAAATGCACACATAAGTGGTGTTTCACAAGATGGCAAACTGAGACTTCCACTTTTCTGTACTTAATAAAAAAAATCTACTTTACAGAACCCTTTACAAATAAAACAGAAGCCACCTTATACTAGTGCATCTTAAAAAAGTAGATTATCCACATATATATCCACAATCATAGGAAAGACTGCTGACTTGACAGGTCATCCAGAAGATGATCAGTATAAAGTTTTCTGCAGTCTGTGATGGTTTTGGGTGCCATGTCATCTGTTGGTGTTGGTACCCTGTATTTTATCAAGTCCAAAGACAATACAGCCATCTACCAGGAAATTTTAGAGCGCTTTATGCTTCCACCCATTGGAAAAACTTCATGGAGATGCTAATTTCCTTTTCCAGCAGGGCTTAACACCTGGCCACAGTGCCAAAACTATTACCATTTGCTGTCTATAATATAACTGTGCTTGATTGGCCAGCCAACTCTTTGGATCTAAACCCTATAGAGAACCTATTGGAGTACTGTCAAGAGAAACACCTGAAGCAGCAATACAGATGAGCTGAAGCCACTAACAAAGATCCCTGGGCTTTAATAACATCTCAGCAGTGCCATAGGCAGATTGCCTCCATACCATGCTACACTGATGCAGTAATTTGTAGTAAACGAGCTCCAGTATAGTATTGACTGTTCAGTATAAAGAAACATAATTGTCAGAAGTTGGGCATTTCTGTGTAATCTCTATATCTGCAGAATGTTTGGTCCATCTTAAGCCAATTACTAGTGTGCTTTGTTACTAAATATAAAAGTTGAGCTAGTCTAGCTCCAGATTATAGGAAAAGAAAATGATTGGTGAGAATTTGGTGTCCCCAAACCAAAATTCTTTGAAAAGTAATGATTTTATAAACAAGTTAACTATGGTTCTACTCTCATTTATTCATGTTCACAATTTCACTCATTTCATCAAACCTACACTTGCTGGGGTCTGTTTAATGATATGGCAGGACAAACTGATTTTAAAAAATGCATTTTACTCCAAAGTAATTTTTTGACTATACCCATTCATTACAGTCATTGGCTCCCCTAAAAAACTTATGGGCATAAAAGTAAGTGACAAATGTACAGTATTTTACTTTTTTAGATTCTGAGTGCTTAGAAGTGGTCATTCATGACATCCTGCTTTATAACTGTGTATATAACTACGTTATAAATGTGAGCTGACAAATATGTCAGATCCACTTAGTCAATAATTAAATTTAGGAAGATCAGAGAATCCAAATATGAAATGAGATAAATGTGTTGACGTTCATAAATCAGAGAGGACAAAGCATGCTGATGAACTGGAACTCAAAGAACCCTATCGGTGTCACTCTCTGGATCTGCCTTAATTAAACCAAACCATCAAATATATTCATAGCATTAACAAGTTTTCACCCATATGCCTTTCTACACTATACAATGCATACAAGCCAGAAGATGTTGTTGATTGCTATTGTTATTAATATTCTTACTTTACTGCCATTATCCAATAATTTCTTTGTATCCATACTATTTTTTTTTCTCTTTGTATTTTTGTGTGTGTGTTGATCTGTGGTTTCCTCGTAATTGAACCCAAATTTATGATGCCTTTAATTAATTCCAACAAAGTCTTCTGGAAAAGCTATGTAATGGTGGGCACAAAAAAATGGGCAAGAAAAATCAGGTGGGGGCAAAAATGAGCAGAAGACACTTTTTTTGTGATTTTGTGGTAAGAAATCTACAGATCTATAATATAACAAACTGTTTGCAATGTGTGTAGACCAAAACCTGTTATTTCATCTAACCACGAACATAAGTGCCTGGAGTTTGCTAGACTGAAACCTAGTCCTGTGAGGTTTTAGCAAAAATACTCAAGCTGAATTCCCATTTTTTAAATACAGTGGAGGACAGTAGATGGTGCTGTTTTCCTTTAATGGTTCCGGGAAGATAAATGGCATCATGTACATGATGAAACACCTTAAGATTTTCAATTTAAACTCTTGCTGCCTCTGCTACAACTGGGTTGTGATTGCATATTCCAGCATGACAATGATCCAAAACGTACAGTATATCCAATTCCCATAGAAAAATTCATGTTGGCAAAGAGATGTAGTAATAAATGAAAAAGGGTCCATATAATTGTGACCATTGTTTAAAAAAATTTCGTAAGGATTTTTTGTTACTGTAAGTCTACCAATGAAGTACTATAAAATACTTTAATTTTTTTAAGTGCAGGAGCTGTAGGGTCTGCTTCAAGGAGTCAAGGCAGTTTGGTTGTGCTGATATTTGAGCACAACCTGCTTGTCTGAAACTTAAAACCTTAACGATTAAGCCACCACTCACAGCGTAACCTATTTACATTGACTCAATGTAACCTTTTAGTGGTGTTACTTAAGAAGTAGAAGTAGTTGAATCAATGCAAGTTAGTTGTGGTTGTGTTGTGATGTAGCTGTGGTGGCCCAATGGTTATGGTTTTGGTCAGCAGGTTATGTGGTCAAATCCTAGCACCTCCAAGGTGTCATGGTCAGGTAAGACCCTTAACGTTCAACTAAGCTATCCTGTATCAGCCAAATGAGAAAGTGTACTAGGTTATGGGTTGTTTTATATAACAGTAAGACATTACATTATTTTACTTTAAATACAATTTTAGTACTGTAAGAGTTACTTTACTGGCAACCTAGGTTCAGTGTACTTCAGTTAAAAGTTATAATTCTATTATCTATTTTAAGTATGAGGTTAAACAAATTAAACACATTTGTTCATATCCTCATCTTTACCAAGAGTGCTAGTAGTTATTGAGCTGGATCCCTGCTACAGTTGGATGGGTGGATTTACGTTTTTTTTAACCAGCAAGTATATAATGCACTTGTTTTTTTCCCCCATTTTCCCATTATTAACCTCATTTCCAATTAATAAAATCTTCTCCTAAATTAACAAAGAACAGACAATTAGATAATTAATTCTTCACATAACCTAGTCTTTTATTAATTCTCTCAGTAACATCCTCTAACAGTATTAGCCAAACAATTAAAATAGGATAACCCAAAACAGTGATCAATTCAAACCAAAGAGAAAAAGGAAACCTGACAATACCAGCGGATGCAGAGGGGCCCGAGTAAATAAATAAAATATGGATAAATAAATAGCCAGTTAAATTAATAAATAACAGCATCATACACTTAACTCATACTATTAATATCGTTCTATCTGTAAGATTCGGTAAGATCCATTTTAACTGTATTGTTTAAAAATTGAGCAGAGGGCAACACCATAGCTGGACAGTCTGTCTTCAAGCAGAAGGAATTTAAGGGATTTAGGTTGTGGGACAGAAAATGAAAAATGCAGATTTTTTTTTGTGCTTGGTAGTGCACATTCATTCAAAACACACATAAAGAAAGTGATAGTGCCTGGCACATGCACATGGTTACAGTAGCCTGGCAGGTCAAACTTGATTCAGGGCTTCCAGCATAGTACAATCACAGCACAATGGGCTCCCGGCACAGTACGACTTCCAGTTCTGTGCGGTACAGTTTACCACCATCTGACAAGGCCATGATGCTTTTTTTATAGCCAGATAGGTCCTGGGTGTCAGCATCCTAAAATAATTAAAAAAAAAAGAATCACAAACAGCATTGTTATATTTCATTTCATCCTCCAAATTTTCACCCCAAATTATAAACATTAAAAATTTTCTCACCTGATAGAGATCTTTCAAGAGGTAGTCCAGCTCCATCTCATCAATGTAGCCATTTCCATCCTTTAAAATAACACAAAGAGGTTTCACTGGGTTTTACCGGTCTATATTTTGGTTATATCATGGAATGTATTGTTTTTACACAGAAGATTTTCTTCCTATTTTTCAAATTCATAAGATTCTCTCCTTCACTGATTCACTGTCTACTCATTTGTAGAGCTTGGATGAGATCATAACTCTAAAACACAACAAAGGAGAGGAGGGATTTGCTATTTATTTTGCATCTTTGGGTGAGTAAGTTGCTTTGCATATGGCCGGACATTTTTGCATTATTTTCAAAGCTCAGCGCATCCTGCTCTGGCACCGTCAGGTGTGTCATATATTAAGTTTACCTGGTGTGCCGTCCACTCATGCAATTATTTACTTAGCCATGACTTCACTGTAGCAACTGCAAATGTCTATGGTTCAGATTCTGGAGGGGGGTGGGGTGATTGTGGTGGCTAGGATACCAAGGAATTGCACTGCAGCAAATGTAGATTGAAATGTTACATTTCATTCAGATTAAGCACCCTGGCAATCTCTAACTTTGCAGAATGCATTAGGGTGGTTGTAGGACAGAGCAGAGGACAGAGCTTTATCACCACAATAATGCTAAATGAAACCCTGATACACAATTGTAGATGTTGCTACTCTAATTTAGTTTTGGAATGCATTGATAGATTAATACATTAATACAACTAAAATAAAAAATCAAATAATAATAAAAAAATAATATAAAAAGTAAATAATCAGTTCTTGCTTTAGAGTTTTAATCACACTCTCTTGTGCAGCATTTGGTCACCCAAAAAGCCATTGTTATTCAAATGTTCACACAGCAGGTGTGCACTGGTGGTAATTTACCTGTTCAGGTGAATGGAAACAGCGCTCATCACATGCAAAATGGATTCACAGCAGTGAGGAAAATCAGATAGGAGCACTCACTCTGCTTCATTTGCTGAGCTAAACCAAACTGCATGAGACTTTCTGCAATATTATTATGCAATTAAGCAGTGTGTCTCTTTGTTTTTTGCAGATGCACTTCCAGTAAGCATTTAGAAAACATTTCGAAATCTTTCAAACATTTTTTCAAATGGTCTAAAATGAAAAATGTTGAGAGTAACAGGATCTCCCCTTGCATGTACTGTCTTACTGTAGGATGCTTGCTATGAAGACTAAGACAGATGTTATGTTATGTTATGTTATGTTTCCCTGTATTCACATCTAAATCACGTGCACCTGCCGCTCATGTTTATTTTAGTGGTGAAATGCACACTACCTTGTCATAATATGTAAAGATGCCGTTGAACTGGTCAGGGGTCAGCTTGACACCCTGCAACACAGTGGGGAAACATTCAGTGTTTAGGCTACAGTTCCATTGTTTAGAACTTTAGTACAAATTGTAAACATTGGGTTTACTTAACTCACCTGGAATTTCAGTAAGAAATTTTCCTGAACTGGAAGAAGCCTTAAAATGTGCATGAGCAACAGTCTATTAGCACAATGTAATTTAAAGAGAAGGAGGTATATGATTAGCTGGGGCAAAAATATTGCTTACCTTGCCATTTCAGAGAGCCCCAGCTTGCCGTCTCCATTCAGATCAAACATCTTCAGCTGAAAGTGATAAAGAGATCATAATAATTGGGTAATTTTTTATTGAATAAATACTAATACTAAATACTTATTACTTGTGATTTCATGTCTTTTTTTTAATTAAGCTGGAAAACAGGTCATTTGATACAGTTAACTGTCTGATTGCCTACTGTTCACAAAGCATTAAATAATCTAATGAACTTAATTATTTTCATTTGAGTCCCCTTTTCTTTCAAAAACTCAAATTGTTGAAGTCATACTAAACAATTCAAATGCATGTATATTTAGTAGAGTGATATAAGAGTGTAGCTACCAAGCTGTAGTTGTTACTTACAATGGTCTGTGTGTATTCCTGCAGTTTCTGTTCTTCATATTGCCTGTTAACCTTTTTCAGAAGGTCTGAAAGAAAGTTCTACAAAAAAAAATAAATAATAATAATAATAAAATACAGGTTTCTTGAAAAAAAAACTTCTTCAAGAGCCTCATGAAACAATTGCAATTGCAAAAAATATCTGGTAGGCAGTGTATTTTTTGCATATTATACATATATGGTCAAAATCAACTTCCTGCACGTGATTATGACCTGACCTGGATTGTACTTTATGAACCATTGCGGAGATTTGAATATTTACTTTGACTGGCGGTTGCCGCAGCCAGCATGATTTGCGAGCATTTGATTTGCTTGTCCAGCAAAAGGGTTACAACATTATACAAGTCTTGCTTAGGTTAGTGGTTATAACCCAAGCTAGAAAAATAAATAGATAACTCATATCTGCTATATTGTTGTACACTGCATTCCATTTAATAACCAAATGGTTGGGGAAGAAGGTGTAGCTTTTCATATACATGTAAACATGTACAAGTATTTTACCTTCAGTTCATTTGCTTCAATAAAGCCACTGCGGTCTGTGTCGTACTTTCTCCAGGCCTACAGACAAATATCAACATAACATGGTACTTAATTACAGTTAACTAAAAAGTAAATAATTTGCCCGACGACATTTACTGAGAATAAATGAAAGAATTACAACATTACAACATGTACTGATAACATGTACAAACATGACATACTGATGTTAAAATGCAGTGGGTAGTGTTGCTGTTTCATAGCTCCAGGGCCAATCCTAAGCTTTTCCTACTGTCTATGTAGAGTTCCGCATAAGCTTCCTCCAGGTTCTCCAGTTTCCTCCCACCTCTGAAAAAACATGCCAGTAGGTGGACTGGCTTTGCTAAATTGGTCCTAGGTATGAATGTGTGTAATGCTGCCCTGAGATCGTCTTTGGTAAATTCTTTCACCCAGAGGTCCAGTCATAGGTATAGTCACTGCTTATGCAGTGTAACACACATGAAGAACAGTACTATCTGGGCAGTTCTGCGTACAGGAGCTCACAAACACCTACAATTAGCTAGCATTGCTCTAACTGACAGGGAGAGAAAGTAACAGCATCCCATCTCCCTAGAGAGCATGGCCAGTTTTGCTCTCTTGTGGTGACTGATCACTGGAATTCAAACTGACAATTTCCCAATGAAAGCTGACCACCTTTCTGTTGTGCCAGTGGGGAGCCCGTGGCACTAATTCTAGTATATTAATTGCTGTTTTCACCACAATTAACTGTGTAGGACTGAATAAACCACATGGTCAAATGTTTGAGTTTAGCAGTTGCACTGCAGACACACAGTAATTAATCTAATTATTTTACCACTTTTTAAATTGCTGAAACTTTCTCTTTCCCAAACTTTCATCTGTCTATTTCATCTGTCTCTGTTTGCCTTGATGTAGTTGGATGAAGACCACGATCAATGCTCAACTGGTTTGGGAGTTAAAAATTTGCAACAAGTCTATATAAAGTTTTGATTTATCTGTAGCATAATGCTTTTAGTGACATGCACATGATGTTCCTCTGCCGCTGCTAGCCATAGCTAGAAGTGAAACGGGCAGCAGAGCCCATTTGGATGAAGTTTCTTTGCAGCATGTCAGTGGCAGAAGCGGAGGCAGGCAGAAAAATCCACTTATCATTGGACCTTTTAGCAGCAACGTAACATTAAACCGCAAAGCCTAGGGGTCTGTCTTGCATACAAAAACATACCCTGAGGTATGCTATGGCTATGGTCTTATTCTGCAATCTCAAGGCCCATTTTGCCAAGGAGTGTTGGAAATAACTATTATTACAGATGCAGTGATTACTGGTAAAGGAATGGCAGCCCCGTTCCTGTGGCTTAAAGAGTGTAGTCTGTAGGATTACAGTAAAGTGCAGCAGGCCACTGTAATTGTTGACATGGAGAATGCAAATAGGCTGGCTCAAGCACTTGGTATAAATATACAGTGCCACCTGCTGCTATTACCTGGTACACAAGTTAATAAAAAACTTCCAGAGAGGTGAGGAATACCTCCACACTGCCATTTAAACCAACTGGAAAGTGCAGGTACAAATGGCCAGCACACAGAGCTCAAAATGGCCACTGGAGTTCAAACATGTCACAGTATTTCAAATCCAGCATTCCTGACAAAGATATTGATATAATATGCCATATGAGACAGGTACATCAACAAACCTAAAACGGCTTTCACAGACAAGAATATGACTAGGCTATCTCTTTGTACAGTGAGGGATTTTTATCCTTTAAAGTGCACAATATCAGCACTCTGAGTAATTTTCACCCACAATAGGGAGTAAAATCAGAAGGCTAAATGATACTTATCCAGTATCAGCACTCAATATTTCAATCCTCCAGATTCACTAATATTGCGATTTGTATAAAGTGTTTTGGGGCTGCAGAAAGGGTTATTACAACACAACCTCCACTGGTACCACAGTAATCTATACTTGTGCTCTTCCATCACTCACTGCTGGAAAGACATTGGCAATTACTTAACAGTACACCCTGGACACCCCTGTTAAAACTACTATGGTTTTGCCATTATAACAAATCACTGATTTCTGAGTGGAACATAAAAGATCTAATCAACCATTTATGCAACAAGCAAAACTGCCAAGCAATATTTTAGAAGTTAGAAATTTATCTGTATGATCCCTTACCGCCATAAACTCAGAGCTGGAGCCCAAAAACTGTCTGAAGCAAAGCAGGAAGTTCTCTTCTGTTGGCAGAATCTGGACCAGCTGAGACACAGATAACATGAGAATGAATATTTTTACAGTCTAAGTGACAGGTGTGAAAAATAAAGTGACAATGAATTGCTCCCATTTTAATCACTTAAAACTGCCAGGTAGCATCTAAATATCTGCTATTTTCAGGGCTATTTGTAGTTTGACCTCATCAAGAGCAGTGTCAGACTCAATTTTTTTCCGAACAATGCAATTTCTTACCTCTGACAGCTCAATCCTCCCATCATTGTTCTTGTCGAATTTCTGCATGAACTCTGCCATCTTGTCTCTGAAAGATGCATTTGAGGGGTCCTGAAACAGACAAGCATGCCAAGAGGGCTTTGGTCCAGAGCTACCCTTAGATCTCAGCTAACACCAATTACGTTCATTTGCATTACTTATGTCAGAGAAATGCCATGTAATGCCACATCAAGAAAGACGTCTGTTAACTGCCAATAGGGAAGTGCCCCTATAAGATTAATAACTGTATGAGTCTATAGCATACTTCACATGTTTCCAGAGGTTCACATGATTCCTGAATTTTCACCATACAGTGTGACATATAGGGGAATAAAAGCTTTCTCTTAGCTGCCCTGAGCTCCTCTACACAAATACCATCTGCTGATTTATCTAAAAAAATATTGCAGTATTTAATCTGCCCACATTGGTGGTAAAAGTGGAAACATGTTACTGTTCAGCTTTCTTTAAGAGGATATCTCAATTTTATCTAAGTTTTATTCTGGATTCACAGTGAAATATTTCTGCTAAACAGAAAAACAGTGTCTGTTTTGCAATATAATTCTATCCATCTATCCTTGACTGCTCTGACACTACTAACCTTGTAATTGCCAGCACATGTTTTTGCAGCATCATCATTGTATATAACGTCCTGCTTTTCAGGATGGCCTTTGCTGCATGTTGCTAGTGTTTTTATGTGTCTAGTGCCTGTGTTGGTTTCCTTGCTTGTTCAAGATGATATTGTTCTAGGTTCCATTTGCACTTGGATGACAATCTTAGATTTGCCTATATCCCATTTGTCTGCATATAATACAGGACTAATTAGATGTTGCTCCTGTTAATTTTATTCAGGGTGTTTGGGGTCCAGTACAGAACTTTTTTTTTTCCTATAGAAGATTTCATATTCAAATTTCAAGATTCAAAGTCATTTCTATTTTGTTTACTTACCACACCTGCTCCTTGCCGTGCAATCTCCAACTGAGAGATAAAGTTTTCAAGCTCCTTTCCCTCAATGAAGCCATTACCTGTAGGCGAGATCCACATTAAAACCAGCATTTAGATCAGGATTTAGATTACAGGATTACATAATATTTGCCTGAAGTTGTTGATTTGTCTGAATGATGTTCTACCTACAATGCTGGTTAACTTTAAGGAGTTTTTGGCTGGCGCCAAAATCAGAGCAAGTACATCACCTAATTAAAAACTCTTGATATTTGTTCTCTCAATCAGGTTTTAAATGTGTCTTTCTGATTTTGGAATAATTATGGGCCTTGCTTTTGGGGACCTATGGGCTACAATTATTATGAAAGACAGAAAGATGACGTACAGCTGGATGTTTAAGACAGCTACATAGACGTGGTGATATTTTACGTATCAGCAGAAACCATATTACTGTGTGTGTGTGTGTGTGTGTGTGTGTGTGTGTGTTTCACTTTACACTTTAGAGATAGTCAGTTAATTTGTCAGCAGACACCAGTGACATTTGCAAACGGATGAAAATTGATCTCTCATGAAAACTCTCCCTCTCTGGTATTTACTATAAGCATAAAACAATAAGACGGCATGTCAGCATGCATCCGCATATCGGAATGATGAAAAGTCAATTAAAGCTGTGCCAGTTCTGGGACCACTGCCCTGTCACAGCAGCTTGATTATGAATTCAGATTTGAGACCTGGCTCAGCGTTTAGAGCTGATTGTAACAAATGAGACCACACACATGTTACTCTGGCATACGCAGGAAAGCTAAGTGGAGTTATTCTACTGGAAAACAAGAAATACATTTGATTTGTAATTTCAGTAATTATCCAGTGGACACACAACATTGGCTTATCACTTAGGATCTGGTGCAAATTTTAATTAAAAATAATTTTCTTCCAATCAAGAATATTGTAAATAAATAATCAGTGTTAAATAATTACACTTGTCATATATTCCCCTGGTACATGGAACAAGCATAATAATAACATGAAAAAATACCTCCACAAAATATCCTTAAGGATTAGTTTTAGTAGCAAACACCAGTCTCAGAGTAAATTAGAGTAATTCAGTACAGGTCTGTGATCTCGGCTCAGGAATATACCCTCCTGTTTCCTCACATTACAGTCAAAAACTTGCAGTTTCTCATCAACAAACTTTTCTTGACTAGACTTCAGCTTATTCCTCATCTAGTTCTAAAATCCTCTTCAGCATCCTCTCTATATAATTAAATCCCCTCCTGAGCATCTTCCTCTCAGTCTCCTATTGTTATCGCACTTACCGTCAGCATCAAAATGTTTCCAGATGTCGAGGAACTGGGATGCAGTCAGTTCGGCCAAGTGAAGATAGGGAGGCTGTGCGGATTTATTTGCCATGTTTATTTTCCCCTGCTGCTCTCAGTAAAGACAAACCCCTGTCCAACTTCTACTTCGTCCACCAGCGACTGTAGTTCTCCCCCTCCCCGCGCCGCACCTTTTAAACCAGCTCGAAATGCCTCTGCTGGCAGCTAGGGGGCGCACACTCACACACTGTCCCTCATGGTAATGCTCCCAGCACAATTGCAGACTGAATCCTCTCTCTCTCTCTCTCTCTCTCTCTCTCTCTCTCTCTCTCTCTCTCTCTCTCTCTCTCTCTCTGT
>JAOVVF010000036.1:22160307-22173690 GCA_028565595.1 Duopalatinus emarginatus | reverse complement strand
TGTGCAAAGTTTATGATAGGGCACTCTCTGGTGGGCTGGTGAAACAAAATTTTTGTGGTTTGTGATCACCACAAAGGGATAATTGGCTCTCTCCAGCCAGTATTTCCATTTCTCCAGGGCTTTGTGTCCATTTCTGTAATAGAAAGTACATGAGTGGAATATCGCTGGGTTGCCATGTCTTTGGGTGAAGACTTTTTACCTTCCAATGTGTCCACCCCCAGTGTGAACTGTGCAACTGTTGGGGTGATGCAGAATGGGAACACTTACTAATGTTTCCTTCAAAATATCAAAAGCCTGTAGAGCCTCAGCCGTCCATTTTAGCAGATTGGATTTGTCATAAAGATGTTTCTTCAATCTCCAAATAGATCACCTTTCTAATAATTATATTTATTTTGTGAAGTGCACCACTTCCTCTTGCAGCAGAACAACATGATGCTGTTACCCTCATGGCTCAAAGTTGGGATGGTGTTCTTTAGCTTTCTAGGCGGTCTCTATTTCCATACTGACTGCTCATTCTGGCCAAACAGATCCATTTTGTTTCATTAGACCAGAAAACATTTTTTCCAAAAGTAAAAAGTTTTCTGTTCCCATGTTCAGACAGTAACCTAGCTTTCTGATGGTGTCCCGTTGTCCCATGGTGTTTAAACCTGCACTGAGTCAGTCTAAAGAGCTCAGTGAATTCAAATGTGGTACTGTAATAGGATGTTGGTGAAATGTCTTCTCTCCAGAAGGAAGACAGCCAGTCGTTAGGCATCCAAAAATGACAGAACTGCTGGACTGTTGGACAGAACTGTGCTTGAACTCAATCCCATCAGCAGAGGCAGGGTGTCATGAGTCATTATCATTCAAAGCAACAGGCCCTGAAACCAACCATTTGGAAAGAGCTGTTTTAGACAGGGTGAAAAGACATCTGTAATATATGATGCATGTGATATTCTGACCAAAGAATGTCACATATATTTCATTAAGATACTAGGGAACTGGATCGCCTCCTGGAAAAATGGTATAATATGTCAAGTTTTAAAAGATAAAGACAGGCAAACTACAGTTGTACAAAGGGTGTGTGTGCATGTGCGGTACCCTGTAATGGATTGTATATATTGAGCATTTTGTTATTTATTTTACATAGATATTTAGATAAATGCATTATAAATGGTTCTGTGAAGCTGATTAGTTTATTAAATAAGCTTTTTTTAAATGGTACAAATGGTCCCAAAATGCATGCCAACTGCAGCAAGCACATGCTAATATTCACAAAAACTTCTATCTTTCTGAATGTGGGCACAGTAGTAACTGCTGTAATGTTTGATGCAGACTATATTTAGGCTCCATGCATAGTTTTGTGAGCATATCTTATATTTTAAAAGAAAACCAAAAGCGTTCTTCACAGCGGAACCATTTAAGCCCAGTATGCTCCATTTAAGCCCACCTCATGTATTTCAATAGAGAATTTCCTCTAGCTCAAGATAAATTCATTTTTGTTCAAAAGTGTTTGAAAGTAACAAAACAAAGTTTTTTTTAAAACACTTTACTGTGTGTCTTTAAATTACTGAGCTATAGATACATGCATAGATAGATAGATAGATAGATAGATAGATAGATAGATAGATAGATAGATAGATAGATAGATAGATGCGATGTTTGTCGTGTTGAATGTCATTCAAAACTGATTTTTATTAGTTTTTTTACTGACATTTATTTGTTAATTATTTAATTTTTTATTTAATAAATGATGTTATGGGCTTATTTGGAACCCACGTGGACTTAAATGGTACCATTTTCCTAAAATTTCTTAATAATGTATTTTGTATTGTACATCAACTAAATAAATATTGGCCTTTAACAAATGATGTCACCTACAAATTATTTCAATATCTAGGAAAAATAGCTAAACTTAGATTTTGGTGGGCTTAATTGGTACAGTTACCCTAATAATTTTTTAAAAAGATAATTGAAGATAAAGAACAAATTTTTAATTTTGTCATTTTATCAGGCACAATGAGTCCAGCTCAGTAGAGCCATCTGTATCCTATGGCTATGGGTTGCTACCATAGATTTCTATGTATGCTATGTTTAGATGCATACACAGTTGCATGTTTTTCCGCATTTGACAAAAAACATGAGCCTGTATATGTAGGTATCTAGTGGTTCAGCGGGTGGCACAGTGGGCAGTGCTTTTGTTTTACCAACAAGGGCTGGATTTGATTCCCTGACCAAAATCCTTTGTGTATTATTTGCGTATTGTTTCCACATCTGAGCTTCACAGTGCAAAGGGTTGACTCAGGCAACCGCTTGTAATTTTAGTTGAATCCCCCTGGTCTAATAAAATCGTATAAGTATTAAATGTCTTTTAATTATAAGTTCATGTTCTGTGTTGATGACTGTAACACAGAGGTTGGTTTAACTTGTATATTTCCATTAATAAGGATTAACTGGTAACTGTAAATGACATTTACATTTACAGGTGTATGCGAGACAATTTTGCAAAAAATGGCAACATTTTGGTGATGTTTTGTACTTTTCTTCACACACCAACAGTGTTTGGATGGGTTTCAGTTTTTTGAACTGGTTCAAGTGTGGAATCTTTTAAAAACTCAGCTCTTAAGTTGATGATGATATGTAAAATACAAATATAGTACAACAATACTGTTGAAATGATTTTGAAATTTGTCTTAGTCCTTATATATGATTCTTATATGTGAAACCTATTTTTTGTGATTATTAGACCTCAACTATATCTGCTTTTCTTTTTGTAATGTTGTAGTTTTTAGTGACAGTGTTTGCTGAATGCTTAATGAAACTTGAATTAAATTCAATTAATTCATCCAGTAAATATAATTTTTGATATTCAATAAGAAAAACTATTATGGCAGACTCCTAAACAGTGTTTGTGCTAGAGTCTCTACTTTAGTACCACTCTTGGACCAGAATCATGTTACTACTCTGATTAATTAATCAATCAATTAATTAATTAATTTACCTCATTAATTATATGAGGTAAATTCTACTAAATCCACCTCTTTTTGTTGTGTTTGTACATTAGAGTGTCAAAGTTACACCACTGCTTACTTGCCTGGCATGCATACTATTAATATATTAATATAAATATATACTAATAATTGTTGCAGGACGAGTTCTCTAAACATAGTATGAATCCAAAAATATTTGAAAATGTAAAGGAAAAACAGAATTTTGAAAACATCCCATTGATATATATCCTCTGTTTTTCTTTGTCTGATTTGATAGTGTTTTGACAATTGTGAAAAAAGGTGGTGAACTATTTAAATGTTAGACACCAGTAAGAACTTCATGACAATTTGTATTAAATGACAATTTGTATGATCTGCTGCTGCTACTTTAGCTCCAATTACAGAACCTTTAGGAAGACAGGCATTTAATTTCTTCCATTTTTAGGTTTTCTGGCCATTCTAATGAGAATAGTTTTAAAAGCACTGCAGTTACTTATAATGAGAAGTCTAGACCAGACTTTGGTCTTACATGGATAATCATTTAAAATGTCTCTGTGTCTGGCTGATAACTGTAGCTAGTGAATAATTCTGTTATTTCTTATTAAAAGATAAAGTTATGGTTTTATAAGCAAAGAATGTTGACCACCTCAACTTAATATTTATGTAAGCATATGGTCTAGCTGGTCCAGCTGTCTTGGGAAGGACTATTTTTGTAAAATTCTGCAACCTTACTAAAATGACTAAAATAGTGTAACAAACATTAAAAAGGTATATACTAAATGTACCAAAAAGTATATTAAAAATAAATATTTTTATATATATATAATTACTTTTGAAGACTGACAGTCACAGTCATTTCACTGTAAGTTGTACTGTGTGTGACGTTGTATGTGACAAATAAATCTTTGAATCTTTGACGTGTTATTGTGTTT
This sequence comes from Duopalatinus emarginatus, assembly GCA_028565595.1. NCBI lineage: Eukaryota > Metazoa > Chordata > Actinopteri > Siluriformes > Pimelodidae > Duopalatinus > Duopalatinus emarginatus. The sequence goes on along the minus strand of JAOVVF010000036.1, from coordinate 22,169,789 downwards.
GATTTTTGGTGGATCTCTTATATTTGTTGTTTTAGTGGCTGGTGGTTCAGGGGCTCTTGTGAAGTTTGAAGGCATCAATACCTGTTGTTTCTTTCTAGGAGGCCCACACTTGCTCACAGCGAAATAATAGAAAATAACATGGATATTAAAACAAAAAACAACAATTCAATCTTACAGTGACCATGTCAGTCTTTATAAAACCTGTAGAGAGAAATAAAGAGGAAAGAATAAGGGAGAGTAGACTTTCAGCAGAGCTGAGTGGATCTGGATTCCTCTATTAGTGTCTCGAACATTGTTAGACATTAGAGGAATAAACTCAGTGCTCTTTCTCCAGGGTAGGCATCACTAAATGTAGGGGTGCTGATCAATTCTGTAATCATCGTTTCCCGGACAAAAATTTTACTACTTCAGCGCAACATTTATTTTTGTTCGTACTATTATTATTTTTATAAATTAGTTTTGTGCTCATTTTTATCAAGTGTGCCAATAGTTCTGGAGGGCACTATATATCTTTTTTTTTACTTTTGGGTAACTGTCCCCCTTTTGCTGTTACAGAGATATTGCTCTTCTGAAGTGAAGCTAAACTGGGTGACCTACATTGTCTGACTAAATAGTGTTGGGCCACAGAAATTCTTGATTAGTTCAGCCTCCACATGTTGGCACCCAATTTAATTTAACATTTCACATGCACTTGCACCTCTAACTTGTTATCTGAATGCGTCAGATCAACTACCATAGCACATTTCCTGTTATAGGAGTCAGAATGATGGATCCCTGCTGTGCTACTTTCATAGCATTCTGTACCCATGCCACAGTTGCTGCCTCCTGTTTCAGCTCTAACCCAGTGTGTACAGTCTTGCTAGAATTATTAATTGTTTTGCATGAAAAAAAGACACAAATCATCAACACCAAGAGAACTCGTGATGTAAGAAGAAGAAGCCTTTATTTGTCACATATACATTAAATTAATTTCTTCACATTCCAGTTTCAGCTGAAATCCGAGTGAACGCCCTGGAGTTAAGAAGGTTAAGAGCCTTGCTTAAGGGACAACACTACTGGTGCTTGAACCATCAATCTTATGAATAGGCACCCAGAGCTTGAACAATTGAGCCACCACTACCCTGCTTTGCTGTTGTACTGAGTCTGGTTGCTTTTTCCTCTGTTGGTGGAGGACATGTCCACCAGATGATGAAATAGCTAAATATGTGTCAGTGACAGACATATTTTCTACCTGTTTGCATTGCTTCTGACAATGAGTTATCTGTAAGGGGATGGGATAGGGGATAGGCAGCAAGTTGTTTTGATTAGAGCAGAGAAAGGTACCTTATATATCTAATTTGATTCACGTGGCTGCCTATAGCATAACATTGTTATATGCTTTATATATAAATTATTTATATTTCCTCTAATTTAAATAAAAAATGCATTTTGTGTCAATGGTGCATGCACGCCTATACCATTATACAACACACACTATTTTACATGGATTCACAAATTGATTACCTAATATTGAATTATAGTTTCAGAAATAATACTTATTGTCTTTACCCATCTGTAGGTGTTTATATCTGTATCACACTGTATATATACCATTATACATGTTACTATTAATACACCAATTCTAACAGAATGTTTTTATTTTTTCTACATTAACAACGATTGTAGATTCAACATGCAATAATAGTCTCACTTTTTCTTTACAGATATTCCGAAGAGCTGATAAGGATGGTGAGTATGTATTTATTCATATAAAATGTTTCTAAATTAGTTTAATTGTCCTGATTATTTAGATAAATGAGTTTATCACTGACTTTACAAGTAGACATAAGAAAGCAGAAGGTTGAACAATGCTGCTTAAGAGGATGAAAAATATGATATACCTAAAAATTGGCAGATTAGCAGACAACACATTTCCAATATTCATTTTTCAGGCCAACTTATGCTGGGAAGGTTGCCAGCGTATTTGCTACTAGCTAATTAGGAGGGAATGTTTGAGAAACATACAAGACCATACGTGAGTAGTGGTTGATTCAGGAAATTGAGCATTTTAGTGTTATTATGCACAGAGCTATTTTGCATCATGATCAGAATTTCCCTCCAGAGAGAAATGTACAATATCCTGACACCTGTTATTGAAGCTACAGTTTAGAGTTTACACGTTTACACACACCTAGGCTAATGATATTTAAACTCATTTGTCTTGCCAAATAAATTTGTGCATCTACGTATCAGAGGTCAAAGCAGTCGAGTAGAAATAGACGTTTCAGTTTGAGAGTGCACCTGGGCTGTATTTAAGATTTAAAATGTGGCCTTCCACAAGCCTGGTTCCTTGTAATAGCACTTCAGTACGAATAAATGTATTAAAATATAAAAATATTGGCACTTTCAGAGAGGCTGCACAAATGATCTCCCAGGGATGAACAAACTCTGGTCTGAAAGGTTCCATGAAACTTAAGACAACAAGACAGGAGTGTTCCCTTATCCAATATAGGAAATAGTTGAAATCCCTGTGAAGCATGGGGGTGGAGGCATCTTGTTGTCAAGGGTGTTCTGCTGGACAGGTGGCTGGTGCACTTCAGAAAATAGACGGATGCATGATGAACGGAGATTCATCATGAATGCTGAATTAACACCTGTTAATTCTGACATCAGGCAGAAAATTAAAACCTGGTTGTACCTGGCTGTTCCAGCAGGACAGTGATCCTAAGCATACCTCCGAAGTTATAAGAAATGGCTTAGGGACCACAAAGTAAATGCATATGAATGCAGTAAAAAGCTGTGACCTGAATTACATAGTAAATTCTGTCTTCAGTTCTATCAGCTCCTGAGAAGTATTATGAGAAGTTTGTGAAAAACTATGCCAAGACACAAGTTAAGCAATTAACAGACAACACCACCAAATTACCACTATTATAATATTAACCCACTGAATATCTGATGTGGTAACTGCAAGCAGAGATAATGTGTTTTTTATACAATTCTTTTGAAATGACCTCATGAATGATACTTGATACATATTCATATAATTATGCTAAACAAATTAACTGTCCAATCTGCTTTTTCACCCTTTAGATTCTGTTTACCTGAAAGCTTGAAGTGGGTTAATAAGTCTTAGAAATAAGGTTTAGAAAGCATCTTGACACCAGATATACATGCCTATCTGTAAAGGGCAGTCACTGTCAGAACTGCAGCCTATAAAAGATCAATACATAAATCTCTTTTTATTACTACTGCAGTAGTAGAGGTTTTGAAACTGACTTGGAGAAACTGACAGGGCTCTGATATTGTTGCAGTAGTTCTGCTACAGGTAAGAAGAGAGGAGTGACAACTGGAGAGGGAAAAAATCTAATTTAAATGGAATAAATTACATTTTCATGGTTTTGCTCTTGGTTTTTATGGTAGTGATTCAAGTTATTGTTGCCCTTGTCAAATTCTCTTTCACGTTGCACTTTTGCAGAATCTATTGATTTGTAATTTTTATTTTTTCTAAATGAATGGCCATGTTCTTGATTGAGGGGTATTTTCATGCTAATTAAATTGGAGCCATTATAGTAGATGTACTTAGTAACTCATTTTGGATGAGTCTCATTATGTAAATAGACCCTTTTATCCTCATGCATATTCTGTGGCCTTTAAATCGGTCATCATTATGAAAGATTCACGTGGCAAGTTAGAAAATCAGTAAAGTATTTACGGGTATATTTCCTGCATTTTCATTTGTAGGCAGGTGGGGTCAGGAGCAAAGGTGGATGTAATCGCAGGTCTTATTTATTTAGACAGGGCTGTGGTCAGGTGAAATAAAAACAGAGCCCACTAAACTTAGACTGTGGCAATGAACAAACCTCTGGAGATGCAGACTGTGGGAAATAACCAAACAAACAGGCTATGGTACAAAAACCTGCAGCTAGACAAAGAAACATACTTAGTAACACAAGCACTGACAATGATCGCCCGAGTCCTGTACCCCTGGGAGACCACCCCTGTCGGCCACTAACATCAAGCATATGGTTTAGATGGTTGCGCTATCAGTCTCTGGCTTAGCAAGCATGGCATGGGAGACTGTGTCATCAGCATCTAGCTTAAGGAGCTTGAAGTGGGGGGCTGTAAGCCTCTACAGTAGATTCTCTATTCTAACTCAGGTGGTTCTGAGTTGCATAGGCTCAGGTGCTGACATTGCAGGTACTGGCTGTTGGATCAAACCTGCATATAATCTATTATTATTTAGCATATTATATGGCAAATGGCTAGGATGATCAGGGTTTTGAGCGAGGCAGTGGACGCAAGCTATAAACATTTCTGGGTTTCAGCCCTTTACGAAAGTGGCTTTCTGCACCGGCTCTATCCAGCCTCCGCCAGCTGCCTGTGTGGAACTCCAGCACCTACTCTGCAGCAATGCATTTAAGCTATATCAGGGTCCACAGAAGCTTACCGCTCACCTTGCCGTCAGGAGCATAATCAAAAACATATGAGGAAAGAGTCTCACCTCACTGATACCATATCATTGTCACCCATTTCAGTTTTTCCTGTGTTCAGTCTGATAAGCGGTGTGAATTTGTGCCAGTCTTTGACCCACTCTTGATTAGTGAAATACAGCATGCACTGTAGTTGGAAGTCTTGACACTCTGGTGCAGCGTGCGGGGCAGGTGATGAATCCTGCTGCCATCCATGTAGACCTGGATGTAATCACAGGCAATCTAATCCAAAAACACTGGGTAAGCATTGGTCAAAACACAGTCTGTGGCAGGCAAAGTAAAAAGAGAGCTCATTAGCCATAGGCTGTTACAACAAACCAAACAAACATGCTATGGTACAAATACACTGTAGCTAGACAAAGAAAAATGCTTAGTAACACGGGCTATGATACATTGCAACTTAAACTAAAACAAAAGGGTATCGATCCATGAACTGAAGCTCAGGGGAAACTCAAGGTAGGTGAACATAATCATGATACAACCAATTTTGCAGTGAAAACAAACCTCAATCAAAACAATTGGTAAATGAAAACAAAGATTATATAGCTACTTTAACATAAACAAATTTGCCAGATAAAAAAAAAATCTTGCTTGGCTTATTGTGCACGTTTTTCTTCATTGTGTTTATATGGAAATCTTTCCTTGTAGGTGGAATATGGGTGTGAAAAATATTCACACCCCTATCTGTGGTATTATCATTGTGGTCTTGTGGTTTCAAAAGACCATTTGCCATAAAATGTAAGGAAATATTTGCTGTATGATGTGTGGTACTAGCACACAAGGATTTTTAAACCTTTCCAGAGAGCAACTTGCAGCAAGTTTTAATGAGAGGTAAGAGAGAGGAGGAGACAACTGTGGAGGATGGCAGGTGATAGATGCCAGGCTGTTCCAGACATTTACTTTAAATCAGCGTAGCTGCAACAAGCTGTACTTCCTTTTTTTAATTTTATTTGCTCAGGTTGAAACTTTTTGGATTCTAATCCCAGCTTTTTTATTAGTGTCCAATTCATTAGCATACTGTTGTCTTGAAAAGAATTAAAATGATAGGGAATTTCAGTCTGCAAGCATTTACCTCTTCTATGTCTGTGATGCACAGTGCAAGAAATGTGAGTATAACACAGAATAAATAAATGATTTAGGGACTAAATGCATGTTTTCGTATTTGTTAAATGTACAAAGAAAACCATTTGAGAACCCAAGGAACTCTTTAGATGTGGTAATTATAGGCGGTCTTTTGGCCTCACAGTTTTTCATCTGAAATACTTTGTCAAGCAGTGGCACAAGATCCAGCAGAGATGTAACACCAGTGACCCGGTGGCAGTGACCCAACATTACACTCACAGTATTGCCCCCTGTTCAGTATTGCATTTGCTTAAATGGAGCTCCTATGTGGGAGAGGTCTACAGCTAATTATAGAGAAGCAGGGGGTAATGGAAGCGTAATTTTTACTTCTTTGAAACGTGGTTCTTTGCAAGGTGAAATGTCACTCTGTAAAATGTGTCCAGTAGTTCCTATTTAACATACTGTACACACTGTGTTTGTGTATGCTTGGTTTATTTCTAATACCCAATTATCCTGTTTAAGCTTTTGGAATAGCTAAATCCCTTTATTTGTGCTTGAGTGCAAGTCTGTGTTTCTCTCAGTCACACACACATACATGCACACACACACACACACACATATGCAAAGACCTCTTTTCTGTGTTTTGCATTCACAGGCTTTTATTGGCAGCAAATAAGTGTTTACATGCAATTTCAGTGATAAGTAAACAGGTTGACAGTAGCCTTGCTCTCTGTTTAAATACAACATGACTCCCTTTTCTATATATTATACATTATTAATGGATATAGAGGATGCCTTCTTAAAAATTAAACTCTGCATTTGCATACAGAAGTGCTGTTATTAGCAGACTTGCAGTCCAAATGGATGCATTTGCAGGAAGTGAAAGCTGAACTGGGCAGTGGGATGAAACACTGCAGTATGATGAAAGCCCTGGTGTGTGGTTATGTGTTATTCCAGCTGAGCCTCATTCATTCTTTATGATGGTTAGAGTTCTAGTCAGTGAAAGTGCAGTACAAGTGAAGAGCGAATCTTGCACTGCATGCTTTTTTTTAGAGGAGTTACTGACTAGGTGGTACTTATGTATCACTTTTTAACTGCATTGTGAAAAAATGATCTCATTAAGGAGACCAGTCTCAACAGTCTGTCCTTCCCCTTTGATATAATTCTAGAAGCATTTTTGTCCTTTACAGTCTTCCTTGTTAACTTGCACACTGACAACTTCTAAGCTCTGCATTTTTTTCACATTCCAATTATACCCAGTTCCAGACTAAAATGACACTTGGGCTACACAGAGTCTTGTGTACTAGGAATTACTGGGCTTGACATGTTGGTCTTAAAAATAGAACAGAATAGGTCCTACCTGGTATAAATATTTTCATTTTTTTTATTTAAATATAATTTGGGGACTTCTTGCATTTTTTTTCATGTGAAACAGAATAAGTACTTTCTCTGGGCCTTAGTATAGGCATAGTACATTATATTATGCAGTGTGCAGTTAATTGAACACACACACACACACTTAAACTGGCCAGCGAGGCATAAATACCCTCTGCGCTGCTCTCTGCAGTTCTTTGCTCAGCTGTGGACAGGGTTATGTATTATTCAGCCTCTTCAGTGCTGTCATTCGAGCCATTCTGCTCTAACCCCCAGTATGTGCCATTGACGGCCATTTTAAAGCACAGCTCTTCTGGTTGCGAGCTCAGGCGCATCTATGAATCTGTGCAAGCACAAAGGTACAAATCTTTGGTTTTCTTTTTTTTTAAGGTTAGCAGTTAAGGAAATCACCTGTTTTCATAAACATATCTACATAGATGAAGTAGTCATAAACAAAGTCTAAAAAGTAGTGGAAGGTTGTACAAATATTACAAATGACAAATATCTTTATTTGGGGACATGGTTTTCCACTAATTTTATTTTATGTGTACAATATTTGACTGAAAAGAAACTACAATAAAAAAAAATCAGCCCAATTTTTTTACATTGAAACAGCATAGCTTCTACCTGGTATACATTTTCATTTTACTGTGTCTGGAGTTTTTATTGTCTCTGTGATTAAAAAAAATGTATCATCTGGATTATAAGGTTTGTGTTACAAATAACCTCTCCAAAAACGAATAGTTTCATCACAGGCCCTGTTTTATTTTTGTATGTAGTGTTGTATATTTTTTGGTATCTGCCCATTGGTGATGGTGGTAATGTGGTACAGAGCAGTATAAACATAAACAGGTTTGGTTCGGTTTAAATGAATACATTATTTAGGGTTGTGATTTCTCATGCTGCTACAATTCTTGATCAGTCCATCTCTTTCCATTTATGAATCTTTGCAGTGAAATAAAGTGATGTTTTCAAATAGTGGGGTAATGGGACTTTTGTATTTCCCTAATGCTTCATACCTCCCCTCTTATAATCAGGTTCCTTAATTATAATCCTCATTACTGCTTTTGAAGCTCCTCAGATGTCTGAATTGTTAATGTTGAGGTAATTATTGTCATCCATGCTGAAACAGAAACAGCATTTACAACTGAGGTTTATTTACAACTGTACAAATGTACAACTTGTGGTTTGGCAGCAATGTACCTTTCTGAATAGAAGTTAAAAAGCTCTGCATGCTTCTGAAATGACTCATTTCTTAAAAATTGGTGGTCATCGAGATGTTAAACACAGGGAGAGAGCACTTCATTTAAAATCTGGCATTAAGGTGAATTCAGTTTCTGGACTGTGTACAGGGCTGTCACAGAATAGAGAAAGTTCTGAAGTCAATATTGAACCTGAGTAAATGCCACATCCATGTGTAAATATGTGCTCATATAGTAGGTCTTTTAAGGCTGTACTGTCACAGCCTCCATAATTTATCCATACACATTTACAGATGTCTGAACCTTCATGACTTATTCATCACAAAGTCTGTGTTGCCCTGACGTGTGTTGTATGTATAAAGTGCCTCAGTAGAATAGTGTTGACCCAGTATTACTTCTGATGCTTGAAGTAATAGATTTCCAAATCAAAGGAGCAGCTAGTGGTAAATTTCTACTCTTACTATGAAATCTGTTATTTTCTATAGAATAGGCAGGATGTACAATTTTCATCTTTTGCCTGGGAAGTTGAGCTTTGGAAATGATTATTTTGTCTACCTTCAGAGCATAGAGCGGTGTTTGGAATCAGACAGATGCATTCAAATACAGGTTCTAGGATACCAGATACATGTTGTCTGAAAAAAAAAGATTTTGATAAATGTGATAGAAAACAGCAAGATGCCATTTCTTCACTCAATGGAGGCTATCCAATCAATGTAGGGTATTTTTCTTTTTTTTTCTTTTCTGAGTCTCTCAGTCTCATAAGGCTTTCCTTATGAGATCTAACTAAAATAGCATCACTGGCTATGTAAGGTGTCAGATTCATCAATTACAAAATGACTTACAAAATAACTATGTGGAAATACAATGCATTAATGTGTCGTTTATCTATATATTGTTACAGATAGTTACAGATAATGTTACAGTGGCTTGCAAAAGTATTCATACCCCTTGAACTTTTTCATATTTTGTCACATTACAACCACAAACATGAATATATTTCATTGGAGTTTAATGTAAAAGACCAACACAAAGTGGTATACAATTGTGAAGTGGAAAGAAAATTATACATGATTCAAAACTTTTTTTTACAAATAAAAAACTGAAAAGTGTGGTGTGCAAAAGTATTCAGCCCCCCTAAAATACTTTGTAGAGCCACCTTTTGCTGCAATTACAGCTGCAAGTCTTTTAGAGTATGTCTCCACCAGCTTTGCACATCTAGTGACTAAAATTTTTGCCCATTCTTTTTTGCAAAACAGCTCAAGCTCAGTCAGATTAGATGGAGAGCGTTTGAGAAGAGCAGTTTTCAGATCTTGCCACAAATTCTCGATTGGGTTTAGGTCTGGACTTTGACTGGGCCATTCTAACACATGAA
>JAOVVF010000036.1:22129746-22145666 GCA_028565595.1 Duopalatinus emarginatus | reverse complement strand
ATCTTGGAATATCAGCTGTATTATGACATGTGTTGTAGTTATATACAGTTTTTATTTGCTAGAGGAAACATAGAAATATTGGTGATTATCAACTGTATACTATATGCTACTATACTATATGTAGCATTGTGACACTTTTATATGAAAAATTTACTTTCTCTAATAAGGTTTGAAATTAAATGTTACTATAGCTATAGCCACCCTAGCATGTGTCCATATATAATTTTGTGCTATTTTGTTTCGCAATTGACATTTAGACAAATTGTACTTAAAGTAAGTTTAATACTGTATGCTAGTATGAGCAACATCATTAAGTTAGGAGATATAAATGAAATTATATTCTTAACAATTTCTTTTCTCCTTATTTGAAACCATTTTAGTTATCTGCAACAATGCAATAATGAATAGAAAGTAGAGAAGATGAATGATAATAAAAGTAGGTAGAGACTGAAGAAGTGAAGAGAACATTTTGAAGAGGGTCAGCTTCTCAGTGCTTGGTTCCCATAACAACCAGCCACCCTACCCCTTCCTCCTGTTCTCCCGAAAATATTATGAGTTGAAGATGAGAGAGAGGGAGAACGGAAACACTCTGCTTGTTACTTCTGTTAGGAGGCTTTGATATGGTAGGCTGCAGCTGAGATCGGAAAGTGTTAATTGCCTCTCTTTTGTAGAAAGCAGCACGTCTGTGTGCCTGCAGTCTGCTGCCTAGAGAAACGAACACACACATACACACACAAAACACACAAACCTTTTAGTCACCCATCCTTTGTACCATTGTTGTGTTGAAGAAATGTTTAAACTCAACCATTGTAAAAACAACACAATAAAACTGAAAGATAATTCATTAAAGAATAATAGCACTGTAGTGTACTGTAGTCTCTCTCTGTGCAGTGAAAAAAACACCTCATTAATAAGCCTTTGTATTAACCTTATTGCACTCATGCAGAATAAAGGTGGATCTCTGTCAGGATGCTGCACTTGTGAGAATGTGGGACTTGTGGAAATGGAAAAGTTGAACTGATGCATTAATTGTCAGTGAGCAAAACTGTAAAGTAGGTCACGTCTAAATCATTTACTGGTGTCTCTTAGTCCTGTAGAGACGTTCCATTTCCGAAGTTGTTCAGGCAATCAACATTTCACAATCCATAGTGTCACATGTGTAATGGGAATACGCTGAAGGCAGAAGGCATTACCACTGACAGTGGACAGTGCAGTGGCCATCTACATGTGCTTCATGATGCAGACGGCACCTGGCTACAATTTTCTGTAGAATAGACAAGTGATTCTGGGAGAAATCACATATAGATATAATGCAGGACCACCCACACACACATACCATGCAGGTCAGTGCAGCATTCCTTAGATTTCATGGCATATGGGAGCAGAAGTCCCACCAGAGTGCCTCTGTTAAAACTACACCACCAAACACAGTGCCTCACCTGGACTCATAAAGTTGCTAACTGGACCCTAGAGGACTGGCAACATATGGTATCATCTGATAAGTCAAGGTACCAGTTGTTTCGGGCTAGGGTTAGGGTTCGTGTGGCGCAGACCCCATGAAGTCATGGACCCCAGCTGTCAATAAGGCACTGTACAGGCTGGTGATGGTTCCATACTGGTGTGGGCTGTGTTCTCATTGGTTAGGTCCACTGGTCCACCTAAACACATCATTGATCCATTTCACTGCTTTGTGACTGATTTGCAGCCCTTTGTGAACTTGCCTGAACAATGATTAGCTATTGTAGCAGTAATGCACTGTGCTATTAGGCCCAAGCTGGTTTGAGGAGCATTTTGAAGAGGTCCAACGAATAGTAGTGGCCTGCATGTTCATCTGACATGATCAAGCATTTATGGGATGTGGTGGAGAGGTCCATTCACACCTAAGATCCTGCACCTACAAATACGACTGAGCTGTGGGTGGCTCTTCAGGCAGCATGTCTCATCCCTCCAGACGTCATCCGTCCACTTGTAGAATTGATGGCATGTTGAGTTGCTATATATGGTTTTAGAAATATAATAGTGAAGAGTCCAAGGTGCTGAAATTCCCCAGATCTCAATCTGTTTGGCCATCTATGCAATGTGCTGGACACTACTTTATTTCATGGTGGCCCCACCTTGTAACTTACAAGGATCGACTGCTTATGTCTTAGGATATCAGATCGAAACTGGGCAGATGAAGACTAGAAAGAGGCAGGACATTTTTTTTACCAGCTGACAGGAGTGGAGCCCAAAGTGGTGTTCAGCTGTTGTTCATCTACCTCAAGGGTCCATGTTGTGTTTTATGCTGAGTTGCTTTCCTGCTCACCACTATTGTAAAGTGCTTCTTTAAGTTACTATAGACTTTCTGTCAGCTCAGAGCAGTCTGGTCATTCTCCTCTGATCTTTCTCATTAACAAGGTGTTTTAGCTTGCAGACTCTTCACACACAGGATGTTTTTCACACCATTCTGTGTAAACTCTTAAGATTGTTACATGTAAAAATGCCAGGAGATCAGTCGTTTCAGAAGTAATCAAACCAGCCCATCTACTAGAAACATAAAAGATTTGATGTATTGTGCTGTTGCCACGTGATTGCCTGATTTGAGAGCGCTAAAAATACGCAGGTGTGCAGGTGTTCCTATTAAAGTAGATGGTATTTGTCACACGCAAACACACACACGTATATAGCACTGCTTACAGCACTATGCTGACGAGTCAGAAAGCAAACACCTTTTTTACCACTAATGATCAATAGCATTAGGGTGTAAAATAGACAGGCTACCATCAGCACGGGTAGTGTTGCCGTCTCGAGTCCCAAGGTCGATACTAAGCTTGGGTTATGGTTTCTGTGGATGTTTTCTGCACGTCTACATGGGTTTCCTTTGGGGTCTTCAGTTTCCACTAGAGAACCTACAGGACAGTTGGCTGGTCGATTGGCTACTCTAAATTGCCCTTAAGACTCAATGAATGTACAAATGAGTGTGTTAGAGTTTTAGGGAATGGGGTAGTCTTTCACCAAGTATTAAATTAAATCTACTAAATCAATAGTAGTGGCATTACAATAAAAGTTACAATAGTGAAATAAGCATTCTGACTCAAACTACCAAACCAAAAGCCTATTAGAACAAGATCTAAACAATAGTACATAATCGATGTAATTACCACATCTCTCCATCTTTTATTTTGCATGCTTATTTTATTTTACATGTGTCTCCAGTGATTATTAGAAGTTGGATATTTCCACATTTTTTACTGATGGAATTCTGTAACATCCATAAGCTTACTGACCAGCTTGGTTTTCCACTTAATAACTGCACTCCCTATACAATCCACTGAGCAACAAATCCTGCCTACTGACTGGGAAAAGCACATCCAGAGTAGTGCACATTTCATTGATCTTTCTTGTAACAATGTTCCTCCTAAGCTTTATTGAGATTGGATCAGTTTTGCATGGGGGGCTGGGTTAATGTAATTATTTGTGGTTTATCTCTAGTGCTAGCAGTAATTTTTACAGACTGTGTGTTGCTATTTCTGAAATGATTATTTTGCATTTAACCTATTGTAAATACCAAAAACTAAACAGTTCGGTTTAACATTTGGGATCAAACATAAATATGAGATGAACAGTCTGAATTAAAGGTATCATTACCTCATATTAACACCAAAATGTATTTAAAACATGGCACCTTTTGTTTAAACTACTCATTTTTCACACGATCAATAATATTGGAACATGTGACTGATGGTGAAGGTGTTTCTTATAACCGAGGTGTGCCCTGTTATATTGAATTTTTTTAAGTTATTCATTTTTAATGTCAGTAATGATGGTAATTGTTGTTAAAAAGGACACACCATAATGAAGACCAGAGAGATGTCTATTGGAGAAAAGCAAGCCATTTTTAAAGCTGAGAATAAAAGGTGGGAAAATTGATAAGAGCCATTGCACAGGCACCAGGCATAGCCAATATAACAATTTGTAATGTCCCAAATACCCAACCAGTGTTTACCATGTCTAATATTTAAATTTATTTCAAAATGTACACAACTGCACCTTACTGCTCATACTACTTAGGGGGGCAAACTGCACTGTTTCCCTTCTTGTATTTATTGTTTATTGTATTGTAATGGTCTTGTGTATTTATAGTATATTGTCTTTCGTACTTATTGTAAATTGTCTTGCGACATTACACATGCTCTTTACATGGTATTGTGTAGTCTATAGTTCTATGTAGCACCTTGGTCCTGGAGAAGCGTTGTTTTGTTTCACTGTGTACTCTAGACCACTGTATATGGTTGAAATGACAATAAAAACTACTTGATTTGACTTGATTTAACTTGACCAGACATGGAACAGGTCAGCCAGGGAAACCAACAGCAGTTAATAACAAAACCATTGTAATTGCTGTGGAAAAAACATCCCAAAAACAACAGTAAATTACCATACCAACAGAGATTAGAGATATGCTTGTTTAACACTAAATCTAAATATTAATGGAAAATAAGTGCTGAAATGCTAATCTGTCATCTCATTCCTTTTTTTTAAATACAGTATATAAGCAGAATTTCTGATTATGACTTGCTGTTACAATACTTTTCATGGGGGCTTGAATGTTCCATCCAGATTGCTGGGAACCAAACACCAGTATTGGTCAAAAAATGAAACAACAAACCACACGCTTCTCTCTTACTCACTAATTCATCATCTAAAGCTATCCTAAGTAAAGCTATAAAGCTATCTGGGGGGTCCTAGAGCTTATTCCAGCTCTCAGTGGGCAAAAGGCAAGAAAACATCTTGTACAGGTCACCACTCCTAATAAAATATAGACTGAAAAGCAATTGTCAAAGAAGCAACCATTCTGTCAGTTATAGGTACATTACTGAGTTCACTGAACAGGTATTGACTACATTCTTTTCATGTTGTTATAGTGTAAGCGCACACTTACGCTATACTGTGCACACTGATTATAATTTCTATATGTTCTCCAGTATATGAACCACAGAGATTTGCCTGGATATTGTATCCCAACTGCATAGTATTTTACATTCACCAATTTCTAGCCACACAATGTGTCCCTTGTCAGAGTCTCTCAGATTCTTACACTGGACACATTGCACACATTAACTTTGAGAACTAGCTGTTCATGTGCTGCATTATATCCCACTGCTTGACAGGTGGCATTGTAATGAGATAATAAATGTTATTAACACCACCTGTCAGTGGTTTGGTGATTTTAATGTTTAGGATGATCAGTGTATATAGCCAATGATTGTCTTGCAGCATTAATGGATTCAGTTTTCATTAACTGGGGTTTATTAAAATGCAGCCAGACAATAATCATAAACTATGCAAGACTATGAAAAAAAACAGAAACAAGATCAAGCCAGAGATATGTAAAAGCAAGGTGCAAAATTTTTGGCAATGGCAGGTACAGAATGCTGAGCACATGTTGTACTTCCTAATGTCTGTGTGAACTCAAAGTACTTAAGTAGTGTGTCTGTGATTGTATAATCTATGCTAGGTGTGTGCAGTCTGAATGATGGTGAATGTGAGAGAATTTTATGATGGCTGATAGTGTAGCCCCTGTTTGTAGGCAGCATTGTAGGCTTGAAGATATAGTTGGGCAATTATTCCTGCATTGATGTGATGATGATGCAGTGTTGCAAGCCTTATGAATCCATAGTTGTGTATTATGTATTCATTTAACACATTTGTTAGTTTTCAAGGAAAATTAGTGCTGACAAGTGAAATAAATTGATGTTGATCAGACCTGCAAAGTAGGCTGCACCTTAAGTCAATAGTGGTAAGACGGATGGACTCATGTCCTACCTCTTGCTTTGTGTTCACATTCAGTTTCTGGCCTCACTTTATCAAAACCTGAATAGAAGTTAGCTATATCAAGTCATAGCTAAACACAAATGGTTTGTGAACATGAATACCTACAAATAATTGAAGTAGCTATATGTAGTAGGCTGGTATCAACAAGGATTGTACTTTGGCTGCTGTGGGTGCCTTTTGGACAGACCTGGTATTGGTTGCTCAGGCTGCTAAAACGGAATGGTAGTTTAGGTTCAGGATCTCATTCAATTGAAGGACTTCCAAGTTCTAGGCTTTTATTAATAAGGGGTAAATAACAATTTTAAGTAGTCCTCACCAACTTCTATGAACAAAGAAATAACTTTAAATGACAAAAAATGAACAACAGATTGCAATATATACAATAATCTATTCACATAAAATAAACCAACAATTAGAACTATGTGGGAAAAATAAGTGCACCGTATAATTCAATGACATTTAGAACCTTGGGTAACAGTAGTTAGTAATGATGTATTAATCAGGACACTATAGTATCTGTTGTCCCCTGTGGGCCTGGACATAATTAAACATCTGTCTAAATTCAGATACAAACATCTGGCTGTCCTGGTGTGCATCCTTAATGAATGTTGCAAATACATAGCATGTGGCTGAAATTTTTGTCTCTCTCTTTCTCTCTGGCTTCTTGCAGATGATGGAAAGCTTTCCCTGGATGAGTTCCAGGCCTTCTTCTCTGATGGGACCTTGAATGAAGAAGAACTGGAGAATCTTTTCCACACCATTGATTCTGATAACACCAGGTGAATGTCCAGTTTAATATGCGTGAAGAGGATAAAGCGTGTGATATTTAAGCATATTCACAAAAAGCTGACAGACAGAAAAAATGTGAGAAAAGGGGAGTCTGAGTAGAGACAAGAAGCTTTTTAACTTTTTCAATATCTGCATTTCTGAAGCTGAACAGACTGGTCTGTCTGCCTCACTGTTGTTATTCTCTGTTCCTCTCTTTCTGTCTCAGTCCACCTTACTATCTATTTTCATATTGTGCATCCACTCTGTGTTTCACAGATACACTGTGTAAACGTTTTAGACACTTGCAAAAAATGGTGTACAGTAAAAGTGACCTAAAATAATTAAATTAAAGCTTTACTACTTGAACAAAAACACATTGTGCAGTAATAAACTAAAGAAAGTCTGTATTAGGTGTCGCTGTGCTTTTATCTTAAATAGTAGAGTACAGTTTGTGCAGAAGGAAATTAAATGAGCATTTAGGGGCATTAGATTTAAGGGTTTTGGTTGGAAAGATATGTTTCACATGGCTGGTCCCCATAAGGAAAGTGTTTTTTTTTATTGTTGGTTTTGCTTTTTAGGGGTTAGGTTTATTAATAAGCTGAACTATTACATTATCCATTATCACACTGCTTTATGCTCTTTACTTATTGTAGACAGGCATTTGGTAGAAGTTCCTCACAAGAATAGCTCTACAAAATTGTGTGTGTGTGTGTGTGTGTATGTTTTAGTGTCTCTGGTGGCAGGGATGCTCCACTGTGTGCACTGTCTTTAATCACCTTTCAGAATGAATTAGATAAAAGTGGAGTGTGTGCTGATGCCCTGTGCTACTTGTTATCCAGTTCAACAGCGCATTTCTTAAGAAATAATGAACCAGTAGAGCACAAAGGCAAAGAGGGCAGAAAAAACAAGAGTTGTAGAAGGGAGAGTGTATGGGGTGAGGGAGGGTTTAAGAGAACAATGTTGACAAGCAAGTAATAATTGGAAGAAATGGAGGATAGGAGAGAAAAGCGGAGGGGAGAAAATGAATATGACCGAATGGAGAAACTGAAGAAACTGAAGAATGTTCCAGGATGTAGTTTGATTATGTCTTTTTCCTCTTCACTTTTATTGCTTAGAATTCTTGATTTATTTATTTAGCTTTATCTGTTTAATCCAGAGAACCTTATGAAAGGCAGGGGTACACCCAGGGTGTCATGCACACTCACACATAGCAGGGGTAATTAAAGTAGGCAGTGCATTTACTGGCATGTGTTTGGAGTCCTATGCAACATGGGGAAGCTAACACTGGAGCTTTGAATACAATTATAGAATTGTCTTCTTTGTACTTTTCTATTGTACTACTCATTATCTGAGTAGTTTTTTTAATCCACCAAAATGGCCTAAGAAAATTCTCAGGATAGTAAATGAGTGCCAGGCAATACGTATCACCGTCACCTGGCCAAAGACTGAGAAACCTATGCAATTCTGAAAACCATCTACTAAGATTTGTATTTAATGAAGAACAACAACCAGAGTTATGATTTGTCATAAAGTCTGTTTACTGCCATATATAAAAAGGAAAGAACATGTCAAGCACCACATTCAGACTGTGACTACTAGGATTGTAATATAAAAAAATGAGAAGATATTACATATGATAATCCTAAATGAGCACATTGTTTATTGACCTTAAGTCAGGCAATATTGTGATACATATAACTCACTGCATCTGTTTTAGCCTGAAATTAAGTAAAACTTTTCATTGTGGTGTATAGCTTGAGGTGTTAATATAACAAGACTGGCAATAAAACCATGAAATACACAGTAGGAAGAATGATTCCTTAGAAGAAAATCTAACAAAGCTTCTGTTTTTATGGTTCTTAAACTGGGATGTTGAATGTAGCAGGACAGACTGAAGATTGCAGGAATGTGGGATATATTATATATTGCAAGGGATGTGATATATTAGGCAGCAAGCAAACTGTCAGTTCTCGAAGCTCATGTGCTCGAAGTAGGAAAAATGGGCTACTTTGAGCTACTTTGACAAGGGCCAAACTGTGATGCCTAGATAACCGGGTCATTCCTCTCCAAAACAGCAGGGACAACCGGTAAACCAGCACATTATGATTATAATGTGGTTCGCATATTAGCTGTCTTATGACAGTGTCATGGATTATTATATGGCTGAAAGCCATGGTTTGATATTTAGCTAAAATTGGATATTAAAAGAGGTATTCCTGACTTTCCATGCTCAATGATTCATCATTAAAAAGGCTAGCAGGGAGAGGTGAACTTCAAGAGCATCAGAAAGGAGAGTGGATTTGTTAGCATGGGTTAATGTCAGTCTCCATCTGTCACCCACAAATGTCATGCTTATTTTTTATGCTCTTTTTTAGGTGGAGGTGGATGAGGTGCCTTTTTGCTCTTCTTTGTTGATGGTTCTTTTTTTTTTAAGTTGAGGGCAAAGGAATAGATCAAAAGTGGAGGTAGAAAAATGAAAGCTGGCACTGATGAAAGAGGCAAATGGATTAGGAGACAGGACAAGTGAATTGCTGTCGTCTAAAGTCTTTATTGGCTGTGGTCTTTTCATTATCCCTCCTTTCTTGCACCCCCACCCCCACCCCCACCCCCACACACACACACACACCCTCCCTCTCTCTCTCTCTCCTCTCTTTCTCTCTTCTTTTGTCTGTTTGGTCTTCAGAGATACTAACCACATCAAACTTGCTATGTTTTGAACACATATTTGAGCTGATGAATGACACTGAGGAGTTACACATGCCAGTCATTCCTAAGATTGTTCTTTTTATAGAAATACAAATGTAGGTGATCGGTAATCTGACTGCCTTTTATATAAGAAGCTGTTAGTGCTTTTACTTTGAATTCCTTGTCAGTCAGGAACAGTGCAGGCTGGCACACACACACACACACACACACACACACACACACACACACACACACACACACAGTATTTAAAGTACTTTAATGATTGATTTGTTCTGATTTTCGAGTGGTTTTTTTTTTTTCAAAAGTTGATTTATTGGGGAGATTTTTTTAGCTCTACTCCTTACATAGCTCACATAAAGTTGAGCTGCTTTACTGATTATCCCTGGATGTTGATTTCAGAGCACTTGATCACTTGAGTCGTATATTGGCATATTTCAGAGATCATAATCGGTGCATTAACGATGAATGCAGGTAAATGTGTGTTACTACCTAGGAATTGTAATTTGATCTTTATCCCTGTGAATTATCTGCATGTATGGATTCTTCCTGGTCTCTTATCCTATTCTCCTTTTGCCTGTCCTTCTCCATCCCTTTATATGCTGCCACCTTTTCTGTTAGTAATGTTGACACTAAGGAACTTTGTGGTGAGTATCAACAGAATTGTCTGTACATGCATGTTGGTTCTTTGGAAGATAGGACGCATGTTGATGGACACTATTTTGCATGAATAATGTCGTGAATTTCGTCCTTCTGGTAATTCAGTATTTGGGTAATCTGCTTTGGAACCTGTACAAATCATATAGATTGTTCTGAAGCAGCGTATCGACTGATTCTCCACAATATTATGTTTAACTGCCTATGTCACTATAAGTTGTATAGATGATCCACTGAACATTAAAAGCTATAAACGAGACCAAATAAAATTGATAGTCTATGTATAGGTTATCTACTAAACATCGACAAGAGGTGTGCATGGTGCTTATTAAAACAAACATCACTCCCACGTTCATCTGCTACAACAGATATTATTTTTGTTTGCGCTTTTGATTGATAATTTTATTTTCTGACAAAATTAGGTGTTACAAAATATGATTCAATTGGAAAAAAATTATTTCAACCACCATGACCCTGACCAGGATTATGGTGTTTTGGAAGATACCATTAAGCACTGTGCAAACACCCAGTACATTCTGATAATGAACACCCAGTACATTCTGATAATGAACACCCAGTACATTCTGATAATTGTGTGAAGCTTATATCTGACTGCTCACTCCCACCCACATGAAAGTAAAAACCCTTGCTTATATTCATATAAAAATCAATCAGTAAATTATGTTAGATTTATGGTTTTCATTGTCTCATTGTTGATGTTTATGTATATGATTTTACATTTAAAATGATCACCTTAATGTTTCCTTCCCTTTTTTTTTTCATTATGCTTGTTTTATTACCCAGACTACTTTGCCAAACACATGGGGGACTATGAAGGTGTGCTTGCATCCCTGGAGACACTCAACCTTTCCATCCTCAAAGCCATGGATTTCACTAAAAAGGTTAGTGGAGCAAGTGCTACTCACTGCATGAATTCTTTATGTGTGCATTTACTTACTGTATCTTATTGTTTAATCTGAAAGTGGTAGAGTTTTTTTTTAAGCTAAACATAGTTACCTTCATTATCAAACAAAAGAAGCAAAGCAAGAATAAAAAAAGACCTGTAAGAAAGACCTTTGATTTGATAATGAAGGTAACCATGTTTAGCTGATTACCCAGTAGATTATTTTGGTGTTTTATAATCACAGAATTTATAAATCCAAATAGTATTCCCTGATAAGTCTCTGACACTGGCAGTCTCAGTGGTACAAAGATATTATTATGTGACTTTCTGTGTGTGTGTGTGTGTGTGTGTGTGTGTGTGTGTGTGTGTGTGTGTGTGTGTGCGCAAATGTGGTAGTGTGGACTTCCACTCTGTAAACAGCATCATTTCAAAGCTTTATTTGAATATTCTGTTTGGTATTCACTCCTCATTAGTGCAAGCTGGCACTCAGTAAGTTCTCCGTGTACTGCTATGATTGAGCAACAGCAAAATACAGATCAGATAGGGCTTCCTCTCTGTTTATATGGTTTGATTTTTCTGACACGATACTTTTACCTTACACGTCAGTTCAGGGTGCAGTTCTGTGTGCATGTTGGTCTGTGACAGAGCACATGAATTTCCTGGCAGGTCCCTAGCATACAGATGTTCTGAAAAAAACAACAACTATACTTTTATATATTTTAAACTAGAATTTAAAATATATAAAATCTGAGATATAGAAACTCATTTTTGTGTTCATGCTTTTTAAATACTTCTGTTCTTCTTTCAATGCTTCCTCTCTCTGTCTTTTCTTACTTTTTATTTATTTATTTATTTATTTATTTATTTATTTATTTATTGTTTTTGGAGGAAAAGCTGGAGATTAGCAGGAGGTTAAAGGAGATGGAGACTCCTGTGACCATAATGGGGCATGGATCTGATATAGTTCTCCTAATGAGTCAGTACGACAGCAACTAATGCCATTTGATCTATTTTATCGCAGTCAAGAACCCATTGTGTCCTTTATTCCTATGGGTTTACCCCAAACAATAACATTGCGCTGAAATGATGCCAGACCCTGAATGCTATTTGATCACCTAAATTTTATTGCATGTAATAAATTTGTGGGGATTTTTTAAATCACACTTAAAATGCCTCTATCTATAACTGCTCAACTGATTGCTGAAAGTGCCATACTCATATTTGGCAACTTCATTTCAAATGTTATGTCAATATTTATGCAGAGAAAGATATATTCAGTCTCACTTTATGTAGGCATTTAAGTCGATTTTCTGGGTGGCTCAATTAGATTATTAAATTCTGCATTCAGCATTCCCTCTTCTTCAAATAAATGGAGCTGCCACGAGATTGCTGAGATTGCTGTCTGATGGTGCCTTGTCAAATGAGCATAGTATCCTCTCCAAGTAATGTAGTTTAGTTTTGCGATCAAAATGACTGTTTCTCTTTACTCTTAGTCCTCATTACTCAACAGTCTCACAGCTTCTGTCAAGGACTGGCAGTAATTATTAATGCAAATGTGATATTTTCATACTGCTTATAAAATATTCATGCTTTGACAGGCTGAGCATTAATTAGTAGACCTACTGTATTTGTATCTTGTTTTCTGAGGTGTTATTGTGTGGAAGAGACGAACCAGAAACAAGGTTGATTAAGGGTTTAAGTTAAATTGTGCATTTTGGCCCAGCTTTGTTAAAACATTTTTTTTAAATGTATGCGTTTTTTGCAAATAAATTCGATCTCCTATTAGTAGATTTCCACCATTTTATTGGTATTTTAACTATCAAATAAATTTTGGATGGATGGATTGATGGATATGTCTAGTACAATAAGGCTTTAGCTATTTCATTCCAAGTGCATGCTTTTTTAAAAGCATGTACCTTATGAGATTTCAGATATTTTAATTCAAATGTAGTGCAAGTACTAGCCCAAACTAGAAATCCTCTCTGTTCTGGTTACTGCTCCAGAAAAGCGAACATAGGTCAACATGATTCCTGCCCCAAGTTGCAATTCCTATGTATGGCCACTCAGTGCAATAATAACTATACAGAGATAAATGGGAAACTGTAGTGCAAGTACTAGTACTAGTCCTGATACTGGCTGAAAAGCAGGCCATTACTGTTCTGACAGAACAGTGAGGATATAAAGAATGGTGTTAATCTTAAACTAAAATTACTTTTAGTGTTGTTGAAAGTGTGAAATAAGTTGGTTACACTTCGCACATGACCTCCCCTGAACGTCTGCCAGACACAGTCTAGTTTTATGTTCAAAATTGATTTATCCAGTCACAAGCATACAAAGAGCTGAACTGTATTATGCTCTCAGGTTGTTTTAATTATATAAGTATTATGACTAACTTGTCAATAGTTCAAGTAAAAAATAGCTATGTGCCTATTACCCAATAGCTATAGCTACCTGTGTATTTAAGAGAGGAAGCATGATTAAAGGGATTTGAAGACATGCTGCATATACTGTATATTGTTCCTTTTTTAATCATTGTGTCTGTGCAGCTTATTACTACTTAAAATAGTAAACTAAATTAGTTAAATGTAAAATTATTAAAATAATTTATTGCCATAAAAAATAATAATTAAAAAAACCCACCAAAATACTCCAAGTTTTTTTCTTTGACATCTAGTATCATAGACAGTTGACAGCACAAAATGTGCTGGTGTCAGAACCGAAGACACCTCTCTACCGACTGTCAGAGCAAAAAGCAAGATTAAAGGATCCGAACAAGACTACGAGTGGGAAATATTCCCTTCCCTGCTGCCAGCGTTCTATTATCACATGTGCAAGCTGTCAGCTGCATCCACTCTACAATCCTTATCATCTCCTCCATGTCTCACAAAAATGGTCAATGTAATTAATGTCAACCTCTTGTTTTAGTGTTCATTTTCCCAATTTCTTTCAAAGAAGTTTAAGTCAGTTTTTTTCTCAGGTATAAAAATCCCAAGAATTAACTTATGACACTCTATGAAGCAAAAAAAAAATCTCAAAGTCATTTTCTGTGAAGATGTACTGGAGACTAATTTATTCATGAAAACAATTACATGACCCCAAACCCTGTTCTGGCTATTCTGTTGACTGAAGATGTTCTATATGTGCTATATTGTATTTCTGATTACTTATATTGGCAGCTTATTCACAGCATTAGACAGAGCCTTATAAATAAATATGAATCTTCGTGTCCTCATTCACAACCTCATACAAATTCTCTTTAAATCCTAATGACCTATTTTGAGTGACCATCAATTTTTAAAATGTTGTTTTTTGACTGATCTAAGACTATATTTTATTGATTTGCTTTTCTTTCTTGATGTTTCACAATCATAGGGCAATGCACTCACTCAGTTGTGCCATTTAGCCCTGTGTAGTTATTACTGCCTTTAATTATAATTGCAACTTGGGACTGGAATCATGTTGACTTATGCTCGCTCTTCTGGAGCAGCAACCAGGACAGAGAGGGTTTCTAGATTGGGCTACTTTAAAAATACTCAACAACCACCAAGATCTTCTTTTATATCAAATAATGATAACAATCCAATAAAATTTTCGTAACAAAGCTTGACACATTATGTATAGTTCTCACTCATGCAAATTGATAACATAGACAGTGGTCAAGGTCACAGTGGATCCAAACCCTATCCTGGAAACAGTGGCCAGGAGGCAGGAATAAACCCTGGATGGGATGTCACTCCATCACAGGACATTTTTAAAAAGCCTTAGGTTATTTTACAACATTTAAAATTTAGATGGGCTTTTTTGAAGGTGGCCATGGTTCATGGAGTGTACGAAATTAGAAATGGAGGTGGCAGAGACAGTTCTCCAAATCTCCAAAGTAAAGTAGATATACATAGACAGTTACCAGGCAATGAACAAATTAGCAAAACAAGTCAAGACTAGGTTCATATATCAGAGGACAAACAATGTTCAACAACAAATTCAAAATAGCATCATAACCAATAAGAATGTATGTAGTATGTTAGAATACAAGACTACTCTGAGTAATACTTCATGTTGATTGTGTATTTGTGTGCTTTATGTAGAGTGTGTGTGATTGAGTCCAGATGTGTTATCAGTATGCATGATCAGTAATCCGGTGAACTTGAGCATGCGTATCATTTTGGTAGCTATATTTATAGACTGCATTTGAAGAGTTATAGTTGGCAGTCACAGGACAAAATTGTCAACATTCGTTCCGTACTTCCCTAGTTTGTAGTTGGTTGTATAATCAGTTTCACAATTTTGTGAACCTCACAAAGCTAATGATCTAAATCTGTATGTTATTTATTTTCTTATCACTTCTCTTCTGTCTATTCTTGCCTCTTGAAAGTTTTAGCATCGTCTCTAAGAGTCTGATTTACATTTTATGTTTACACTGTGTTTGGTCTTATATTACATAATTTACTATGTTAAACATTCTGCTACTAGAAAAAGAGCACATGCTTTTAATAATTAAAACTCAAATAAAACTGTAGAGCTGGATTGGAATTACTGGTTTGTGCACTTTGAGTTTTCTGCTGCCAGAGGTTGATATTCATGAACCTACACCATGGCTGAGGATCCACTAGGTGAATATATGTGGGTGAAGCCTGGTTTCTAATTTATCTGCGACATACTTTCCGTCATACCTGTGGAGATTGTCAGCAATAGATGGAGTGATGTAGTGGGTGGTATTGGGCCACATCCCAAAGGCTCTGAAGCAGTGCTGGCTGTCAGCTCTGATCCTCTGTAATCCCAGTGTGTGCTGTCACACTGGACTGTGGCATGCTCCCTGAGTCCAGGAAGCTGAGTAGGATTGTGACAAATAAGCAGAGAGCATCAGATTTAAAATTGGGTCCACCCAACCTTAAGCAACAATCCTAAGGAGTTGCCATTGCCAGTTTGTCTGAATTTGTAATCATGAGAGTGCACATGTAATTAAGCATATGTTTATATCTGATATGTACACAGCCTTAGAATGTGAGCTACTTTTCCAGTACAAGTGTCTTATGAGACAAATTGATCTCAAAAGTACCTGTCATTGCAATATATA
>JAOVVF010000036.1:22112507-22127365 GCA_028565595.1 Duopalatinus emarginatus | reverse complement strand
ACAGTGGTTCAGATGCATTTGATGCTTAGTTAACTATGAATACTGTGAATACAAACCCACCATACAGCATAATTCTCTGAATATGTAAATATAAAGTACAAAGATTGTGTCTTGACCTAGTTGGGGCTTATTGCAGGTTCAGTACTTGAAATAAGGTTAACTGGGGAGGCATTAATATTGAGTTCGGTTGTTGTTATGATAAAGTGTAAACTGCTTAAAAGATAATGTGAAAGGGAAAATAGTTTCATTATCTTGATAAGTGTCTATGGGATTAGAAATCTATTATGAACTTGAAAATTTTCAGCATGAAAATGCGCACAAATAAATATATAAAATGGCTGGCATTAAATATGTGGACATGCTGTGTGAGATTTTCTTAAGTGGCTGAGTAATTATGCATAACCGGTTTCAGATCTAACAACTTAAATTAATGTATAGCTAGTAAAGCTATATAGCTATAAAGCTACTTTAGAATAGCTAGTAAATAAAACAGCAGAACTAATGACTTATTATTTCTTTGTTAATTACGATCATTAGATATATCAGCCTATATACTGAATATCCATTTATGTGAATAATTATAACCTTCTAACCTCAACGGACTAATGAACCCATCATTATAATTCTTTGATACAGTGCATACCATTAGTGTATACAATTTAATTGTCTGCAAGGCCCATCACCAAACATACTGATGGTGTGCCTGACAAATCGAATTCGGACTCAATTTGATACTACAAGATTAAATTTTGTGGGTTGCTTTCATTGTTTTTTTAATGCAATTTTTCCAATCAGCTTGTTATTATGAAGGTAATATCTAATAGCTTATTTTTATCGATTGCTTTTTATTTTGCATGTGTACAACTTCATATTTGGTAAAAAATAAAAAAAAGATAGAAATAGCAAAAATATTAATTGAAATATTATTTAAACTGAAATATAAATGTCAGTAATTTTGTTGTACATGCCTGTGGGAGATATTCTGTTATACTATATTTAAATCTAAATTCTCATATGAATCTAAAAACACCTGGCTGAACAAAGAACCAGTTAGTGTTCGTGTGCGTGTGTCTGTGCACATCTGTTGTGCAGCAGCTTATTTAGCTCCCCCAAAATGTGTCACTGATCCACTCCACGGTTTCACTCTTGTACCTCTGCTGTTTCAAATCATTTTTCATGTGGCAGTTGTCTGTGCATACTGTGCTAAATTCATTGTAAGTGATTGGTTCAGCAGGTGTTACTGTTTCTGATTTGCCTGCCTGAAAATGGCACTTCCCACAGAATCATTATTAAATCTTAACATTTGTTCTGTGTCCAAATAGAAAAAGGGTGAAACTAAATAATAATTAAATAAAGTTTAAAAGGTTTAAGACAGGACCAGTGTTGGAGGTAAGGTGCAGAGGTGGGTAGTAATGCACTACATTTACTCCGTTACATTTACTTGAGTAACTTTTTGGTTAAACTACTTATAAAAGTAGTTTTAATGCAGCATACTTTTGACTTTTATTTGAGTATATTTGTGAAGAAGAAGCAGTGCTTTTACTCCGTTACATTGAGCTACATTCTGCTTTCTACTCGTTACTTATTTCTGTCACAACTGCATCTCACCAATCAAATGTAGCCACTAGTGACGTTTGACTTTGTTTCACCAATCAAACATCGTCACATGACCGCATACATAATAGCTGCGGCAAATACAGGCGAAATAGAGCACAGAAGTATTAACGTATGAACCATGGGGGGTACGTGTCACCCACAAAATTGAAAAGAGCTCCGTTTCCCCTCCAAAAAAAATTTATACCAAGAGGAAAAAATATGCTGTTTTCGCTTTTATTTTGAAAATGCACCACCAAGGGTAACGCGTTTTGGCAGTAAGTCAGTTAAGGTGGGTCTTCTTTCAGCCTTCGTTAAGGTGTCTGTTCAAATGTATATCTGCTTCAATCAGCAGCTTCACTGGCCTCTGATTCACCTGGTCGGAGAGTCTGCGTTATAAAGTTAGGCTGCGTCCCAAAGGTGTACTACACAGTAATACTTAAGCAATAATACACGAGCGGGAGTGCTATATCGTCAGATTCTGACACTGTGCTGCGGTAGATCAGTACACCAGTGCCAATATCTCATGATATAGCACTAACCTCAAGTGTATTATTGCGATTACACCACAGTTCCGTTATCAGCGTTTCCTGATAGATTTTAGGATACAGAGGACGGAAAAATACAAACAAATATCTGTTTGTTTATTAACATTCCACTAGGTAAAATAGTTTTATTTTAGCAAACGGTATATCTGATAAAACATCTAGTTTGCATTGTATGTCTAAACGGCCCGCTGCTGAAATATCAGACTATAACAGTCAAGGGGCATCAGTAACTACCCAATAATTATTATACAGATCATAAACATAAATATATAGATTCATAAAATAGGATTTATGAACTCGCTATAATTCATTTTACTTGAATCATATTATTCTAAAGTGACGAATGTTTGGCTTCTCTACCCACCTCTGGTAAGGCGTTACTTTGTAACTCGTTGCAGTAATCGGACTACTATTTTACAGTAATGAAGTAATGTAAAGGATTACAGTTTAATACTGTGTAATCTCATTACAGTTACTTACCTTATAAAAAACATGTTACTTGCGTTACTCAGCTTCTCTGTTACTGCTGCCCGGGCACCAGCAAGTTGTCAAGTTCGCCAAATATAAGCTACTCTGGGCTTATTTTTCAGTCACTTAAAGTATAATCATTAAAATACATGGGTTGCGTTTTTGCTTATTTGGAGTTTTAAAGTGAAAAAAATAATGGTTTATTATAAGTGACTTTGTAAATTCTTTTAAAAAGATTTGCAGTCACTGGTACTCAAATATGTTTGCTTATTTGGACTTGTTTCCTAATTTGGTATCTCTAAAATACGTGTTTAATAAAGCTAAATTGAAAGTTTGTACTGTTTCACAATCCACCCACAGTCCCTGTAACACACAAAATAAATCAGAATCGCACCACTAATGCACAATAATTTAGTCAGTCAACTCACCAAAAAGGGTTATACTTTATAACCTAGCTTATAACCTCTGACTCTTGACTTTTATTATATTTTTAAAAATATATTTTAATGCTGGAAGTGTTTTCTAATTATGTCCTTTTTGAAATTTTAACATTTTTACTTTTATAAATATCAGTTTTAAAACTATAATAATTACGAAAAATGCATATTAGTTCATAATAATAATTTATTATTATAATCTAATATGCATATTTAAATATAAATTGGATGAGACTTTCAGTTCTTATACTTATACATTTGGTGGCAAGTTGCCTTAACAGGAAGCTGTATGTATAAATGTCGATGAGAGTCCTTTGAGAAATTCCTTCACTAAATGGTGTCTCATTATAGAACTGCCTCAATGAAAGGATGGCTCCATAAAACTGTGCATCCATAGAAGGCTGATTTCAGTTTTACAGTTCCTCTGTAGAAATAGGTTTTTCCTACTTATAGACTTATATCAATAGAAAACTACCTTCACAGAGAGATTTTCCCACTGAGATGTCCCCACTGAGTGTTAGATCTATAGAAACTTGTCTTAAAAACATGAGGTCTATAAAGAGGTATTTTTATGGAGAAATGAGGAATAAGTTATTTTGTAATTTCTATAATCATTCCTTTTGGTATCTGCTTTTGGATGCCCAATAGAATGGACTAAGGGAGTATATAGAAGAGCTAGTTTACTGCTAGTTTGTGTGGTATTTGCAAAATGTGGACCGGGATGTTCACTAAGTACATATGGTTATGAGTCAACATACTTTTGGCCACACAGAATATAATCACAGTCATCTGACAATCAAATTTGACTGTTTTTATTTTTAAGCATCATTAACTTACATTCATATCTTGTTGATCCTGATGTGCCATTTATTTTGGAATTATTATTATGAATATTGCTCATTATATTTAAAAGAATTTGGATTTTGGATTTGTATCCACAAATCAGGCCCCATCACTATGGCTTAAATTTGGAGGGGGCATCATAATGTCATTATGTTAATAACAAACAGAGCTTAGTTTTCACTACTGTGCTGGAGTGAAAAGAAAATCTTATAATTTCTTGATCATGAGAACGCTGTGAATAATATGCTTTCCTTTCCTACAGTGCATTCCTCAAGTGATGTATTTTTCATTTAAGTGTTGTATGATCATGTGTGTATTCATTATGCTAGTTTAAATGCTATATTGTACCATGTATCTTGCCAAGAACAAAAAAACAGAAGACTTAAAAATCCTGAAAACCTATGGTCTGGCCACGCAGTTGTTAGTTATATTAAGCTTCAGAAACACATGATATCAGTGTTGAAATCTTCCCACATTGTTGACACTTATATATAAGTAGGGCTTCCCCTCCTACTGAGTCTCAGTTTAACCCTTGATCAGTATCTGCCATGGCTCTACTGAATTATAGTGTTGTCTGTATTTGCCAGTTCCATAATTGTTATTTTAAACAAGGCTACAAAAAGCTCCTGCATCAAGACAGTTTTGCTGCCTTGCATTATCTTGCAGTCTTAACAAAGCTACATCATTATTACACATTCTCCTGGCTTTATGACTAATTACACTAATCTATCCTGTGTGAATATAAATGGTTGCAATATGTAGGAGGTGAATACAGTTAAGGCTTTTCTTATGTGTTGACTTTGATGCAGGCGTAGTGTTGTTAAACGCTTCCTGCTCCATTAGTGTTTTTTTGTGATTAATTTGTATTGTAATGTGGTTCTCTGTCACTGATGAATACAGCTGCACTTCTGAATGTTTTATTTGTTCTCGTATAGGAGGTACGACCCCTGTTATG
Organism: Duopalatinus emarginatus; assembly: GCA_028565595.1. Classification (NCBI taxonomy): domain Eukaryota; kingdom Metazoa; phylum Chordata; class Actinopteri; order Siluriformes; family Pimelodidae; genus Duopalatinus; species Duopalatinus emarginatus. Next base: position 22,122,521 of record JAOVVF010000036.1, on the reverse strand, counting down.
ATTGTCAAGGGGGAAGAATAAATCGTTTGCATTATAATGCATATTTTTGAACTCTCAGCCTCAATCAGAGAATAAAACAGCTACGCTGATAATGGTAGATTGTACACCATTATGAGAATGTGGCCTAATGTATTTTTGTTGAGAATTGTTGAGATCATTTCTAGCATTTTTAATGACTTGGTTATCTTTAGTCCTTACCAGCAATTTAATGATCTTTAAAGACCTTCTACTAACATTCTTCATTAAATGACAATGCATGCATTTTTGTGTTTGTTCAGGAGCTTCTCAGTTAAATGGTTGGGGGAAGGCTGATGGGTGATGGGCTGATGTTCCACATTAAATGAACGTTTTCTTTTGTTTCTCCATGAAAGGTATATTAACTGATCATTACTGATAAAAACAGCAGCACAAGTCCATGTGGTGGCAGTAGGCTTGTTTTGTGTGTTACACTGAAAAGTGTAGCTTATTATTCTAATCGCAAATAGTTGCCCTGTCTGTCTGGTGTTGTTTTGTTTCCTTTCATTTAATTCCACCATCTGTTACCATGAAACTTTACCAACTGTGACTGCGTAGGATCTTTATGCAGATGGTGCTGGTCAGAGCTAGGGCACAGAAGTGAGAAAAGATTCAAGAATCATTTAACTAGCATGCTAAGCCCTGGGCTTCTTTGGTTTGCTTAATTTAGTGTTTAGTCCGTGTCTGTATTTGATATGCTATGCTTGTCTGAAGTCATAGGGAGGACCATAGTTGGAACTTGGAAATAAATGTATTAAATCCTTCCTTTGTGTTATCAATGAATTGGTCAATTTGGTTTAGGAGGCTAAAAGACAATACAGCTTTCACATATTACAGTGACCTCAAGATTTACAGACACAGTTTGACAGATATGAGGTGATGTTCTGTTGATTTGCCTTTAGAAAAAGTATCTCTTGACGTGTTGAGATTATGTTCTTTTTAATGTTCTCCTGTCCTACCAAAATTGACTATGACCACAAGTCAGAAAATATTTATTTTCAGGGTGTCAATCTTGTAAAACATCATAAATGTTTTTTAGCTTTAAGAAAAACTTCACTATTAAATCAAGAGATGCTATTTTTGGTATTCAGAATTTTTAAGAACTTTTAAGAAGTGTGCTTAGATTTTTTGAGCTCATTTTATTATATACATATTGAACATACAACAGTCATCTATCCTTCTCACACCCATAAAAAGAAACCAAAGACCATCGTCTCTGACCTTCATTTTCTCCTAGCTCTAGACTTAATCCCAGCCTGTAAAGCTTCAGCAGTTCCGATCCCAGCATGTGAATGGATGTATCCCAGGCTGAATAACCACATTATGCCATGACTCCAGCTTTCAGGCTACATAATGTGATTAGGATTGAATCTCCTTATTTTTCTGAAGCTTTGCCTAACTGGCCTTGGCTACAGGTTCACATTTCCTGTCTGCTTTTGCTTTTTTCTGTTATTCTCAGTAATTAAGGCATGCCTCCTTTTCGCCACACTAACACACCTCTCATCATTTAAAGCTCACTTTAAACAACATTTCTTTTCAAATGCTAGTTATTATAGTAAAGACAAAGGTATTGTGAATGCACAAACATGGTCTATTAATCAACTCTTCTCATCTGAACAGCTTGTTTAGATTCAGGTTCAGAAGTGCAGGTGCATGCATATAAGTATGTTTGTTTAACAAAAAAAACAAAGGTGTGCTGTTGTTTTAAATAGATATGCAGACATATCTGTGGTGTGTCATCTATATTAAGACACAAATCCTCTTGGTCCTTAGATGCCACATAGCTGTTCAGACATGAACCAATTAATTGTATCCTAGCAACAGGAGTCAATATGTTTCTTAGCAACAGCATTTGGTGATATGTAGAAACTGCTTTTGAAGAGGCCTGCATAGAACTCATGCAAACAGCATATACCAAGCATATTACTGCATATTGGCTGATCCCTGGTATGTAGCAAGCTAACAGTGTTAAACAAGAAGTTAATTCAGGCTACTGTTTTATCTTTAAATGATAAAATATTAAATTAGCATTGGACCTCATTGTCATAAGTGTTTTAGAGCCAGCTTCTCTCTACTGTTAACAGCTATTATTAAAGCATATCTGTTCATTTCTACATTATGAATGGAAATCATAAGCAGGTCTCAAAGATCAATTATTTTTCCTCACAGAGGCAAATACAGTGGCCGTCTTAAATTTAGGGACATTTCAGTGCCCTGGTTGTGAAGTAGCCTGCTCTTAGTTCAGCAAAAGCTGTTTCAGGAGGAGCCATAGAGGACAGGCCTGAAGTAGTGTTAAACAGGAGACATACATAGCTGCTTATTACCCTTTATCATTCAGGATATCAAAATTGTGTCTGAAGTTGACAGAGCAGCTTATGATTTAGTGTCTTTTCAGTCACTCTTTTCATTCAGTTAGTTAATTTACATGTGAAAATTTTAGAATTACACCATTTGTCCCCTTTGGCTCAGCCCTAATAATGAAAAAAAAGTCCCAGTCATAATAAAGCAGCTAACTATATTACCCCAAAGACATTGCTGCTACTTCTGTAATATTTATCACACATGTGCAATAGTTATTCATAATAGATGAACCTATTCCCTTGGCAAAGTGCATCAGTTATAAATTTCCTTTCAGCACAAATGTGTGTGTGTATTCATATAGTTGCAAGGACCAAATGATTCCAATCCTCACAAGGATAGGGATATCTGAGATTTTGGCATTGTGAGGAAATTTTTGCTGGGGATTGTCTTTTTCTTTTAACAAAAATAAAAATATATAAAAAATATCTATAGTTTGCCTGTTCATCACTGTGGTTAAGGTGAGGGTTGGGGTTAGCCAATTATTTAGCTGCATTAATGTGAAGGTCCTCACAACTACAGAGAGTCAAGTGTGTGTGTGTGTGTGTGTGTGTGTGTGTGTGTGTGTGTGTGTGTGTGTGTGTGTGTGTGCGTCACTCATTGTTATTCAGTGATTCTCCCAAATGATCACGAACATATAGGAACATTGTATATATCTGTGAAGTAACAGATGACTTTCACTTTTACATTTGCATAGATTCTATATCAGATGCACTAAACTACACACACGTTAAAGATGTTTTGTGCTCTCTTAAAACAGTATATAAATATTATATAGATTTAATTGTTAAAATGTGGTGCAGCGGGTATGTGTTTGATTTTGAGAAAATTCCTGTGTTTGAGAAAACCTAGCTGTGTGTGTGTGTGTGTGTGTGTGTGTGTGTGTGTGTGTGTGTGTGTGTGTGTGTGTGTGTGAATTTGTCTGTCTTTGTGTCTGCCCTGCGATGGACTGGTGACCTGTCCAATGTGTGCCCTTTTGCCCAATTATTAGCAGGATAGACTCCAGCACTCCACATGACCCAGTAGTAGAAAAACTGGATTAGATAATAAATAAATAAATGAATGCATAAATAAATGAATGATATCTGTCAAAACAAGGTTTGAAGGGGTGGAAGCTGCTTACATTTTAGACTGTAGTAAAATTTATTTTAAAAATTACTTGCTGTGTACTCAGGCATAAGACATTCACATATGGGCTAATTATAATATAACATTATAATATAATATATATAAGATTTATTTTCTTAAGAAATTCCCTTTTCATGGTCTAGCTTTTAACATTGAAAGAAAGGTTTGTGAGCAGAACATAGTAGAGTGTGAGCCTGAGAAATAAGTGAAATGCATTACTATTTAGTTAACACAGTATTATTTTTAAAGAAGCAACTGTTACAAATGAGGAGCTATTTCAGGTTTGGTTGATGCACATAGCACAGAGCGTTTTTTTGAATTAGAATTTACTTTATTTTCCTGCAAAATTTAAAAGCTTTACGATTTTATAATTTTAAGAACTAAGATTATTTTACTTATTTAGGGTTGACCAACATGATTTAGGATTCCATAAAACATGAAGCTTTGGTCAGAATTCAGACAGTTTTTTTTTCAATTGGATGTGACAGAGGAATTTAGTTGTCCTTTTTATTTGTGTTCTCCTGTAATACTGGAAGTTTCTGACTGCTCAGAATTTAGGTTTTAGTTTATATAGGGAAGGACGTTTCTTAATAATGATTCTTAATGATGTTTCTTAATAAAGTTTTGACAACCTTGTCTTTTGTACATATTTCTAATAGTTATCTACTGTGTAAATCGGTTGCTGTACGTTCTCTGAAAAAAAAAATATCTACACTAACCCTGCAATCATTGTGATCTTTCACATCCCTTTAAAAAGTATGTTTCCCCTAACAGAATCTGTACAATATCTGTACCACCAGTCATTGCTTTACTTCTTGCTGTGGTGTGTGAAACCTTCAATAGTAGTAATGCGCAGTGCAGAACAGCTGACTTGGCATGACGCTAACATTAATCTTGTTGACCCCCATTGGACGCGCACACACACACACACACAAACACACACACACACACACACTAACTGGTTCTTTGTCTAGCCAGGTGTCCCACACTTTCCAGGTCACCCACTATCCTGCTAATTTCTTCTCCATTTCTTTTTGTTTTATAAAACTCAGTCAGCATGAGTTGGCATAGTGTTGTCTTGGGATATGTCATTGGGTCCAGTGCTCTTTAGTTTATGCCATCTTTGCACTTTAGCATTTTGTTATATAACCCCAAGAAGCAAATAAAAGCTACCTTTTCACTGTCAGATGTTTTGTAGTTTTTGTCTAGCCAAGTGAGAAAGTGAAATGTGATGTCCTTCCAGTGGGGATTATTAAATGTCACGTGGAAACTGATGATTCAACTATGAATAATGTCAATAATCTTAAAATACGAGCCTTATGGTGTATATTTTCTCTGGGCATTGTAGAGAACATTTGAATAAGTTATTATTACTTATTAATACAAATCAACTAAATACATTGTTTGTTGTGTTGTCACCATTTTATAGCACTGCACCATGTTAAAAATTGTATTAATGACAAACAGTTTAATGCTCTGTGACTGTGATTGTCAGAAACATATTATAAGATTGCTTAAAAAAGCACTCTATTGTTATCCCTCTTCTGTTATTCTTCTTCTTAATATTATTACAATAATACAATTAATACAGCCCAAACTGCTTAATGTACAGACTCTGTTTGAACAGAATTTTGTATATAATTATAGCGAGACCTGTGCTATGTTATTTTGGTGTTGGTGAGTTTAAAATAAAAAAAAAATACCATAGGAATTAATGGGGGAGTATTTTGAACTGCTGTAACTTGGTCATTTTCAAGCTACAGCTATGAAAATCGAAAAGCTTGGACCCGGGTGCACCAGGTCAAATTACTGACAGATTACACTCATCCTTTTTATCACTCTTTTATCTTCTCTTCATTCATTTCTATAGGGAGCAGCTAGTGTGGGTGATGTTGTCTCCACTCAGATCAGAGGGATTTATCCATTCAATTTAGTTTTTCTCTGTTCAATCTTGTGAAAAATCCTTATACTTTCACCTAGAAACAGCATTTAAATTTTAAAAGATCTTGACATTTGACGCTTTATTTTATGAGGTATAAGGATTTGTTTGGCATCAGGCAGTAGAAAAGGCTCCATATAGTTAAATGTTAATTTCATGGCCATGAGAATTAATATTCCTAAATTTTCATCTGTGTTCAACCTGTCATAACGCAGACATTTTCTGCTCAATCGACATATATTTATATTACATCAATCACCAAGGGATCCTCTCTCATATGTTCTTCATGAAGTGATACATTAAAGATTTCTAAGTTATAAACATTTGTTCGAAGTGTGTAAATAGGTGCAAACTGTGCTTTTCTACAGACAGATGCATATTAACAGGAGTGATTGACAGCTGAGAGTTGAGATTTTCTGACACACACACACAAGGGGTGAAGTCTTACAGACAGGGGTGTGTCAGTGTATATATGTAGTATTTATGCCTGTGTGTAAAAAGACCATAATCATATGAACAGGAGTTCTTCTCTCTGTCTTGACTAGCCTGTGCCCCTCTCACACAAGCATGGACACATAAATACAAGCACACACACACATGCACATGAACACACTCAATGGTATTAGCCATACTCTTGGCCCCAACAGGGCACACGTGTTCAAGCACTCTCGTAGTTATATACTTGTGATCACAAGTAACAACTCAAAAAACATTCATTAATTACACACAATGTTTATATGACTAAGAAATGTCAATAACTTAGTTGTAAAGCTGTGGAAATGGCATCTTTTCAATCTTTTTGGTGTTTCTAAAATAATCAAAACTAAATGACCTTTTAGAATTTGCTTCTTGACTTTTGAGGCATCATAGTAATCAAGCGAGCAATTACAATCTGGAAAATGGCACATAATTGTTTATGTCTTGCCATTACCATAATCGGGTGACTTTGTTGTATTTTCCAAGCCATATTTCAGAAGGAGTTGTGTTATTTCACCATCTGCTGTACTCAACATTTACAAAGCCTGCACACAGTTATATGGTTAGGTTAAAAGCCTTCTGCTGGAATGCAACTTGCTGATGAGCTTGCTGGGACTCATTAGATATGCATGCATTCATAAGACACCCTGCAATGTGCTGATTCTGCTTCTGCTTGCTTTTCTCACTTGCACTCTCTAATGTATACCTTCTCTATTTTTATTAGGTGTATGAAAGAGGAACTAATATTGAGCAGTTTGTGACTCGCTTCCTGTTGAAGGAATCAGCCAATCAAATCCAGTCCTTGCTCAACTCTGTGGAAAGTGCAGTGGATGCTATTGATGAACAGCATTGCCCTCCAGGGTGAGTTGTTAAATTCTGGTGCATAGTAAGTTCAGCTAAAATTTATTCACACTTTTTATGTACTTATTTTACTTTAATTTTTATTATTATTTTTAACACCTGAGGACAAATATTTTTCAGTCATTTTACTCTTAAAATAGAGTAAAACAATAAGGAAAGGCAAAATTAATACAAATACACACAAATGCAAAACTAATACAAATTTACTGAAAAAAGGACAAAATCATTATAGGACGAACAGACAGATGTACACGTAAACTAAACTTACATTTAAAGATAGATACAATAGAAACTTATTGACCATATTTAGAGCGTTTGAGAAATTGCATACTACTATCACTCATCAAGCACAGTAACACTATCCAAGTGTGAAGACCTGTGAGCTGGTGTGTAAAGGGTAGATAACACTTTCCTCCAAGTGTGCTATGCTGCTCTGTGATGCATCATGAGCTGCAGCTTGAAGAAATTCTGTGGGCTATCTTCACATTTCATGATAGAAGAACCTGTTTGCCTTCACACTTCCCAGTTGCTAGTTGTCATATGAATGGCCAGATGGCTTGTGCATGGGAGTTGGCAGGTGACCAGAAAATGTGGCACACCATGTAAAAGTAATTGAACAACTTTAATTTGTAACTAAATGCAATTCCTGACGAAAATTCAAAGGCTTTGTGCAGTAGAAGTGATACGCCACAGTTGCTAGGGTGTTGCTAGGTTGCAAACTACATAGCTTATGCTTGAGAATGGGTCAAATTAAAGCAATTAACAAGAAAATCGAATATACAGCATAGTTATAATATACAGTATAGTTATAATGTACAGCTAGCTTACTATATAGTTAATAGTTTATTATAACTACTGTAATATACACAAACACTGAAGTATCAGAAAAACTAAACAGAATGTTTAAAAAATGGTACAGCTTAATGGTGGCTCCATAATTGTATGGGCTTTGTTTAGCTGGTATTTCATGGCACCTCTGATATGTCTACAACATCTCTAACATCAACACCTCAACACAGGTAAACACTTCCTCCTTTCTAACAAGTTATACCCGTTCATGTCCTGCACTCATTCTGATGTGTTTGGCCTCTTCCAACAGGACAATGTGCCACCACACACGTCTAGACAGGCCAGATGATTGTTAGATTTATACATCTAAAAATTAAACACATACAAGCCTGTATCAAGTTTTCTACTGTACTGAATTGAACAACATGAAAATTGAAGTAAATTCAGTGCGTCATTCACTTGAATATTAGAGATCATAATTAAATGTAGGCTGTGATGGGTAACTCCATCCAGATGTTTAAACTGCTCCATGATATGTGAACAGCAACACAGCCAGTGAAGTGAGATGGTGTGGGAAATAAGGGGCATATCCAGTGTGAAGCCACAAGATTTAGAGATCACTGAAATGAGTCTGTGAAGTCCAAATGGTCATTGATTGTTCTTTCAACACACCTGGCAGTCCTTGTTGATGGTAGTAATGATTATAGGCAGGGTTTGACAGTCATGCTGTGGTGAATCACATAGCATGCTAGAATGAGTTGTTCTGTCTTCAATAGGTTGGTTTAGAGCTGGTGATTTTTCATCCAGACTGAGATGTCTGTGAGGAATTGCTGAAATACATGCTGACTCCAGGTTGTCCTCTGAAGTGAAGGACATATGTAATTTGCTTCCATTAACACAGCAATGCTATGAGAAGCTGTGGAATTAGATAACTGTTCACAGTGAGGTTATGTACATTGTGAAGTGGAGAAGGAAAAGCACAGATTCTATAGATATACCAGTCATTATCCTATGACACACAGACTGCATTTCTATATCAGAAGGTGCAGACAGATCCAACAGGATAAGAATTGCAAACTTGATAACAGATTACATTTTTCTTGCAGATCTCTTGCAGATTTCAGTTTTGCTATTTATAAATATTTTAATAGAATTACCTGCTGGACAGTTCTCAACCAAGATAGCGTCAAAAGAGACCAGTTTGGGCATAACACAGTAGTTAATCCTGTGTCAGAAATGAGGAACTCTGATTGAATATTGCACTGTGTGGTTTTAGAAATGGTATACTTCAAACTCAGTTCAGACTGATCTATAGCTTTCTATTGTATAGAGTATACAATATACTGTATACAATATACTGTACTGTGTAAAATCTTAGGCATATGCAAAGAAATGTTGTAAAGATGTTTTTACTATTTGAAAGAAAACACCACAATGAGAAAGTCAGGATTAGGTGGCTACTCACCTGCATTTTGGATGATATAGTTTTTAGGGAATTAGATGATCAGTTTTACTGAGTGTCTTATAAAATCTGCAACAGTTTTTCTAGAGGGACTGACTGTCACACTTGCTTCTTCCTTCATTATGTTTTTAATCTCATTTTTTTTAAACATTATTGTTATTATTATTATTATTATTATTTATAATATTTGGAAATCAGAAATGTTTTTGTACTAACTCAATCATGCATAATTCATAAAATAAGATGAGTTTATTCAGAATCAGCTACTTCTCACAAATCGACTGACTTGATTTTGTTAACTTCGTTCATACGTTCCCATAGTGTCAATGCATTTGCCCGTAAAAGCTGAGCATCTACTCAACTGGACTGCATGGAATGTTTTTTCATTGCTTTGAAACTTGCCAGTCATTGGATAAATGTCACGATTTTGTCCCGCCCCTGGACGCTGAGTGTCTCTGGGGGTGAATGGAGCTGTGGGCAGGCCTGGACGCGGCGCTTCTGCAAGATGATTGGGGGATCAGTCGAAAAGCTAAATCCCGTTTTGACTGACAGCTATTTATTAATTAATGAAGATGCTTGCATTCAAGTGGCATAACATAATGAAACAGTCAAACAAAACAGGGCCTTCCTAAACTGCCTTATTGATGTGACTTCCTTGCTTGGCCAGCAGGAGCTATCATTTAGGGGGCATGATGAGAGTAGTGAATTATCCAACAAGGGGAATTACAGGGAGTTCAACAAAGCATTATCTGAATATGACTCTGACCTGGCCACACAAATCCAGTCATCAGCTGTGTTTTCTGGTATGTCTCATTCTGTCCAAAATGACTTCATCTCTGCTCTTGCAGCCACTGTTTCTGATGAGATCAGAGATGAAATTCAGGTTGCTCCCTTTTTTTGGATGGCAGGTGGATGAAACAACTGTTATTGCTTGCCGTGCCCAACCTTCTGTCATTGTTCGCTATGTTGATAGTGCAGGTAAAAT
>JAOVVF010000036.1:22097010-22112407 GCA_028565595.1 Duopalatinus emarginatus | reverse complement strand
TCCACATCATTGCATTCAGTTTTTATTCACAATTTGTTTAGTGTCCCAACTTTTTTGGAATCCGGTTTGTATATATTACGTCTGTTGATGCTGAAGTGCATCATGTCTGAAACAGATATATTGTTTGTTCAGACAAAATGATCAGCCAGTTTTCTCTTGAATCCTCGAGTGTATAGCTGATTGCATCTCTTGCAGCAGAGACAATCTACTCCTGCAATGAACAATTCACTGGACATTAGGTACACTAATGACATTTTTGGCTATTTTGTATACTCACTTGTAGAGCTTAATTCATTCTGTTATAACACACACACACGTACACTCACTCACTAAGCAATTTATTATGATCACCTAATATTGGTGTTGGAGCAGAACAGTTCTTTGTTGTAAGAATCCCACCAGAAGTGGATATGCAAGGTGTTGGAAACTTTTCATTGAGATTCTGGTCTATGTTGACATGATTGCATCACATTTGTCAAATCTGCATTCATGCTGCTAATCTCCTGTTTTACTACATTACACTGAGCGATTTGTCATGCTCATTGAACTAGTTCGAGACATTATCATGCTGAAAGTAGCATTATAAAATATGGCCTGATTCTTTGCTCTGAGTGGCTGTAAACTGATGTACATGGTCTACAACAGTATTGTTGCTTGAAAAACAATGTTCGATTGGTATTAATGGGCTTAGTGTGCCTGGACAATTATGTCACCACTGTTGACACAACCCAGGTTAGGTCCTTAAAATCATGCTGTACTCCAAAGTCTGATCTGATTATCTTTATGTTGCAACAGAAATCAAGATTCCTCCGACCAGGAAATATGGTTGTATGGTTTTATTCCTTTAATGTGTCATACTCTGTGTATTCACTCCAGTGACTCATCCAGCATTACCAACAACATATTATCAGTAAAGTGCTGTGAGTTTAAACACACTACAGGTCTCTCTGATGGATCACTGGTGACTGCTTTAGCACTAATTTAAATCAGGGTAATTTCTATCTTTCCTGTTGTTTAGTGGTATTCAGGCAATAATTTGTGTTACCACATCAAAAAATAGGTTTAATACTTTCACACTTAGTCAAAGGTGCCTGAATTTTATATGTGTAATATGGTATTATAGGTAACTCGGCATTACATGTTGTGTAACTCTGCATTGTCATGTACATGTTTTTTGGTGCAAGCAACTTTCTAACCAAATTCTTTACTCAGGCCTGTTTCTACAATTGTCATGAATAGTTCTTGTTCCCTTCTTCAACCTAGATCTTACCACAGTAAGACCAGTCCACGTGTTACAGAGAAACACTATGAAGCTCCAGTGCCAGACTACCCACCCAACAACAGAGTTAGTGCCAAGGACAGCATGAGGAATCTGAATGTGGGCACAGGTAGGACAATGATGTCTAGCAGTCCACACACACATATACTTACAAAACAAAGGAGAACTACTGCATTGCAGAGTGGTGTCCTCTCTTATAGACTGCCTGAAACGTATTTACTTTAATTGTGTCAAACTAATATTTTGTAATATAAATATTCATTGCTTTTTATGTCAGCGTATGTACTTTTGGGGTTCAGTTTATCATTTAAATGCAGGTCCAAGGTTATTGATTTAAAGGTTTAGAATATAATAATAGTCTACTGAGTATTCGAACTGATGTCAGTTAAAATTATCTGAGGCTGCAGCCATTCAACCATATAAATGTTTGTGTCAGCAGAACCAGCAATAATGCGAAGAGATCTTCAAATATGTCATGTCAGGCATACATCACTGCAGTGTTTGGGATTTGCATGGAGATTAGCATCTTACCCATAAATCAAACTGAGTGCAAATTAAAATGCAGTGCATTCCCTAGCCACTTCATTTATTCCCATTTAAAACAATCTCAATTAATCGATCACAGGTAGAGAGAAAATTGACTTGGAATCTGAGAAGCTTTATAGTTAATGGGGGATGGACATGCACAAAGAATTATTGAGTGCATTTTATGTGAGAATCATTTGAAATGTGAGACGGAGCCAGTCTGTACATAACTCACATGCAGCATTCTCCCTCACATAATCATCTTATAGTGCTGTCTCAAGCAGTCAATTAAAGATAAAGTAAATAAAAAAACATGAGAGGTTTCTAGGGCCTTGTACACATGTATGTGGGGGCCTTTATTTAAACATAGCCTTTTCTATGCATTTAAGCCATTCTTTCACACCCATTTTAACATTCCATAGTCTAAACAGAAAAAGAAAAAAATCTTAACATGCCACCACCAGCATGCTTCACTGTGGGAATGGTGCTCTCAGGGTGATCAGCAGTACTGAGATTCCATCAAATGTAGCCTGTTATACCAAAGGCCAGACAGGTGCTATGATCATTTTGACTTTGCTGAATCTTCAGATGTATTTTGGCAAAATCATATATCTTTTTATTTTCACCCTACTCCCATAAAGCCCTGTTTTTTAAAGTAGCTGAATTATAGATGTCCTGTAAACATCATCTCCTGAAAGCTCTGCATGCAGCCAGCCCCCTTAGAGTCACCCTTGGCATCTTGTTGCTTTTCTGATCAATGCCATATTTAACTGATCCCTGACTTTTCTGAACCTGACTTCCCTCAAGGCAAGGTTGTAACTGTGCCATATTCTGTTTTCAATAAATCCTATTACCACAAAGTTCTGAACTTTATCCCAAACTTGTTTTGATATCTTCATTGTTTTTTATCATCCTGTTTGTTTAGATATGATTTCTGACAAACTTGGAGGCCTTCCTGGAACAGTTGTATTTATACCAAGATCACATGATCTGTCTGCCTGTGTGTCTGTCTACATTCTCAGTCTGAGTGCTGAAGCATTGTGTTGGTTCTTTAACAACCACATTAGCTCTGGATGTCGATAAACTCCATCACCTTCACAGCCTCCTTATCAGTATCCGCATTTGTTACACATCCGTATTTGAAGTAGAGCTGTAGTTTTAATAGTGTAACTATTTTGCAATAGCATAAATCTGCCTGAACAATATGTAAGTTCAGCAGCCATATGGTATACACTTTAATAAACAATCAAAGCAGTTAAGGCATTTAAATGAGGTGTATATGTTAGTCTCTGCCTTTAATTGATATTGGTATAGATTTGATCTATATACTACAATACTCATCCAGCAACAAAAAGGACAACACTTGAGATGTATTGCAGTGGTTTTATCTGCTATCTGTTGGTAAATTTTAAGCAAATGTTTCTACTCTAGTTCTAGGGATTCACTGCACTACACTGCTTCACGTTTTGTATGCTTTAAGATCTTAGAAGATCGCCTGATTAATCTGGACCATCCACTGTTCTCAGTTGTTGTACTCATTTTGTCTACTAGCACTAGAAGTGGGTGTACTTTATTGTGCCTTGGACTTCTTGTTGACAGTAATTGATTGCGATCTGGTCCAATAGCTTCTTTTTTCAGGGTAAAGCTGTCATGATCAATAAGCCAATACTTATAAAATGATATATTTTATTTAAATATAGCACCAATGTAGGATGGTTTGTGGTTTACGTTTCCCCCCTGACATGGTGGCCGTTTCTGTTAGTAGCTGCTCCTGCAGTCTCAGAAAAAGCTTTGTTCGGCTAGTCATTTTCAATCATCATGTAGAAAATGCTGACCAATTTCTACTTTGCTCCAACCATGGTACATTCACCTTTCTCCTATATCTCTTTGTCACTTTTTGCTTCTTGGCTTAATTTGTCAATTTTATCCCTGTTTCTTTCTCCCTCCTCATCATCTCATTGTGACAGTGTTCTCATTGGTCTTCTCTCTCCTTCGTTTCACTGATCAGACAGCACTTTGCTAGATGAGCAGCTAAATTTAAACATCTGCTTTCCATTTCCTGGCACAAGTTCTGTAAAATTTATATAAAAGCTTTGCTTTGCTGAGCATCTGAAATGTGCTGGACTAGTTGCTTGTATTGAAATGGTAGAACGGACACAGCCTTCCTTTATGGACCGTTGTGCATCACTCGAAGCATTTTGCAAGACTGTCATTCCTTCAGGAGACAGATATGCTCCTGTCATATGCACTGTAATCATTAAGAGGAAAGCTATATCTGTAGACTGCTTCAGATTGGTCAGCAGAAGAGACAGTTTAGCCATTGTAGTGGATGTTGATTAGTGCAGATCAGTGGTTTTTGATCAATTTTGAATGCTGGCAGAGCTAGTATTTTACTCACATGCACCAGAATATAACAGGACACAGACCATATGCTTTTTTCAGTCTTGGCTATCATTGCATGTCAGTTGTGAGATGCAACACAAATTCAACACAATTATGGGAACATAATGTAAATCAATAAAAAAAAATAGCTGCATGTGACGCAAGATTTCAATTGTGGCCTATTTGAATTGCTGACATATGTCTGCCTGCCATATGGTTTGTCGAAATAATGCGACAGGCAGCACACATGTATTTCTGTTTAAAACAAGCTCTTAAAGACCTTTTTTAATTACACTTTAAACATCGAATTGAATTTGTATATGTATGAAACAGCTTTCAATTCATGACATTGCTCACTATTAAACAATTGACCTGTTTCATGTGGTTTGGCATGTTTTGTTGCAAGATAAGCAAACTCTGGTATACAGACTTTGCATTTAACTTTGTTAAGGTTGTCCTTAATATATTCGAATGCCACCATACTTTAATTCAATTTAGTTTAATTCAATGTTATTTATGTAGTGCTTTTAACAATGGACATCTCAAAGCAGCTTTACAGAAATGATGAAAAGGGTCAAATATACATTTATAGAATTTTTAGAAATTTTATCCCTAATGAGCAAGCTGGTGGTGACAGTGGCAAGGAAAATCTCCCTAAGATGACAAAAGGAAGAAACCTTGAGAGGAACCAGACTCATAAGGGAACCCATCCTCATTTGGGTGACACAGAAGTGTGAGTATAAACAAAAGTGCAGGTAGCCAGAGAATTAAAGTCTGTGATCTAATTCCGAGAGTTCCGAGAGAACCGAGAGTTACGTATGATCTTTATGTAATGGTCACTTTAAATATAAGGAGTGCAGAGAGAAACTCCGGTAGACTAGCTAAGACAGCATAACTACAAGGGAGAACCAGAAGGTGACACAGACATGAGAGCGCCCTTGGACATAAGGCAGCCAGCCACTCCACCGTTATCAAACCTGAGTGAACGCATGAGAGTGGGGGGGGGGATATCCCAAACACTAATTGGAAGGCTGTTCCATAGTTGTGAGGCTCTGTAAGAGAGGGATCTGCCAGTCGATTAAAGGGTCTCTGGCAGATGATTCAACTCAATGACGTGGCTGTCCTACATGTAATTGTGACAGACAAATCATGTATTAAGCTATTACAGTCCTGGTTTTGCCGTGGTGTGTTAATTAGTGGTACTTGTCTGTTCCTTAATATTTTATGGCACACCTACAGCATAGTGTGAGAAAATGAGTGTGTGGCTTTACCATCTGTTATGTGTCTGAACGTATGTTACTGCAGATATGCACAGTGAAGGCTGTCATCAGCATGGCTGACTTACAGTTACCGCTCTGTTATCTAGAACAGTCTGCTAAAGTTAAACCAGCTTTTCCAAACTCCAGCTTCATTTTAAAGAGTAGCGAGTTTGACATGCTGTAGTTTATTAGGTACCTGTTACTTACAGGACACTGCTTTCATTCATGGTTGCTACACGCTTCAGTCACCTTGCTGTTCTGGCTGGTTTGTTTCTTTTCCCTGCATGTCTTGCACATCAGTAGTATTTATGTTTTATTTGCTGTGCATTGCACATCTAGCCATGAGTATCATTGGTTGAAAACCAATGATCATAATTGTATGTGACTGTAGCCATTATCCTGAAATGCCCAGACTCTTTTTATAATGCCTAGTAGATGTAATAAAAAGCCCAGTGCTTCATAGGAAGACATAAGAGATGCATTTCCATCATTCAATATTTACTGTCATTTTCTTCTCAGGACCTGTCGAGGTGAGAAAAGAAGGCCTGGAAATGCAGATTAACCGTTTGGCTGAGCTGATTGGACGCCTGGAGAACAAGGTAGTACTTTAATTCCTGTCTTCATAAAAGGTCAGATCCAGCATATATACTTGTATGTTCAATTCCACCCCAATATACTTATAACATACCATAATCAGTAGCATAATCATAAAAATCATGTGTAATTTGGTCCCTAGTTAATCCTGCAGTTTCTGACATAGCAGTTTCTTTTCAAAGCTAAGAATAACCAGACAATCACTCATGTTCATGTTGAGAAATTAGACAAAGCTAATTCCACATTCACAGAAGTATGGTATTGACTCTGAGGAGCAGGAAGTCATCCTAAAGCACTGACAGACAAGTCAGTCGAGAACACTGCCAAACTCAGCACTAAGCAAAGATGTTTAATTGCTTTAAAAAGGTACATATATATAGCTCAGCTGGAATATAAAATTGAGTACATTGTGACTTTCCACTGTTAGAATCAATCATGGGTTGAAGCCAAAGATTCAGTGTTATTAAAATGACATCAATACAGATATACAACTGACCTGAAAAACAATGTGCCAGGATTATTTAAATAATCAGTCATTTAAACAATTATATCAAATTAGTAAATCGATGCTTCTGACTTATTAGGTGCAACATATTTGCAAGCCTGGGGCAATCAGTGTTTGAAATTTAATTTTTTTAGATTGCACAAAGTTTTGATTAACTGAATTTATTGGATTCTGGATATCTCGTTTAGTGTAACTGTCTAGATAGGTGGACATGGTCAAGGAGGAAGGGGGCACTACAGCTTACTGTAGAACTGATTTTTCTTTTTTTATAGCCCCTGTGTTAAAATTGCCAGATTAATTAGAAATGTACAGTATATTGATACACACATGGGCATGCAGTAATGTATACAGTGGTCACCCTGTACAGCAGCCACAAATATCTTTATAATGGGCTGACGTTTTCTGTGTGATGTTTCTATGAAGATTACACAAAGGCACAAAATTACACAGTAATTACACAGTGTATGTGTTTGTAATTTAGTTCAGTTAAAAAGCTTATATTTTTTCAGTAACATTACATCATCCTAATGAATGTTTTCATGAACTCTTCCGTATATGTCTTATACACACAGGCTTTCTTGATGGGTTCAGACTCTTATTTCTCACTCTCATATCTACATATCTTTTCTTTTAATTTTACAAAACCTACCCAGTGGTTCATAGTACATACTCATGCTTTAAAAGGAAAATAACTAGTAAGTCATTTTGTATCAGAGGTTAAATCATCAACCCATGCAAGCTGCTGCCACATAGATGGGTGCAGCAGGATATTCAGTTCATCCTCTGCAATAATGATCATAGCACAGGATGGCATACAACCACTGGGATAGAGAGGAACAGTCTGACCAGATCAGGCTCACAGCTGAATGAAGCACCACTCTCATCTCAGAGCTCTTGTTATCTGTATAATGCAATCCCACTGCTCTGGGAAAATGCGTTTTCTTCACTTCCTGCAGTAGCGTCCTTAAGACCTCCATTCCTAGAGCTCCTGCCATTCACCCCCACAGTGACTGCCATCCTCATCCATCCACTATGTGGTAGATAAGCCATCATCTCCGGCCTCTACAGGACATAGCGTCATTAGCACCATTAAG
Organism: Duopalatinus emarginatus; assembly: GCA_028565595.1. Taxonomy (NCBI): domain Eukaryota; kingdom Metazoa; phylum Chordata; class Actinopteri; order Siluriformes; family Pimelodidae; genus Duopalatinus; species Duopalatinus emarginatus. Next base: position 22,104,769 of record JAOVVF010000036.1, on the reverse strand, counting down.
CATTCAGCTCATTCAGTCAAGTGGAGAGTTCTGACACTAGATCTTAGTCTCCATCTACTCCCATTTCATTCATTTCATGTGTGAACATACTTCTCATGGTGAGAGAGTAGATTTTTACATGCATAAATTCATAAGCATAATCTTTGTCAGTGATGTACTTATATCCTCCTCTTATAAGAACCATGATTCAAGTGAGACTTTATACCCATCTCCATTTCCTGCTTCCAAACCCATGCTTCGAAATACCTCAATTGGGAAAGATCAGGCCATCCCTATGTGGCTATTTAGGCAACATTTCTGCTTAAGCTGTTACTGTGCTTAAGCGAACAGTGTATCCTACATCTGCTTTGCCCAGTCTGCATTTAACACAATGATAATCACGCAATCAGGACCATTTAATCTAAAGGGAAATACTGTTCGGGTATAAAATAGATTAAACGGTCGTTAATACCGATTGTGTCTGACAGTTGTTATATCCCAGTACTTTAATATTATATATTATATTTATCTGCATTTAAATGGTTTGATGAGAACTGAAGTGTGATTAAACCAGATCAAATCATTTATTAGGTCAAAACTGTGAATAACCTTTCACAGAGTAATTCATGAATTCTGAATTACATATCCATAGGCTTGTTGCAGGAATACTCTGACTTTTAAGTTTATTATGCAGTTCCCCAGTGTCGTGCTTTACATTAGACTTGCAAGGCCTGAATATGAATCAGTAACATTATTACTATAATCTAAAATAACTTGTTCCTGTTCACAGTACAGTTTGTTTTCGTGTGTTTTGTGTTTGAACCAGAGAACAATTTACATTATCCTATAGGATATCTACATATCCTATCAGCTAAATTTTTTGCATTTGAGAAAGGCCCAGTTAAACTGTAATGTTTTTTTCTGTTTTTTGTTTGTTTGTTTAAGAAACTACATGAGATTATACCAGGCATGTATAATATATTTCAAGCACCACTAATTTGCAAGTTTCTTAATTAATTCAAATTGAATGCACTAAATAGTAATAATTAATGTTAATAATAAATAAAATGAATTAATACTATGGTTTGTATATGGTAATATGGTTGTAAGTTGCTTGTTAATCACCGCTAGGAAACAGTAAAAATGTAAGTTTTTGTTTAAGATGGTACTAAAGGGACTTGATAATTCTCCTAAATGGAAACATTGAGGCCTTGTTTTAAGAGAAGATATTTTGTTAACCTTTTATCCAGACTGATAAATCAGGTGCTTATGGTTAAAGCAAGCATTTATCTCTCCGACCTTAGGGTCTGTGTGGATAAGTAGCTGCAGCCGAAAACAACTGAGGAGCAAAAGTGGTTATTCTGCCTTTATTCCTGTTACAGACAGTCTGGTTTGACCTGCATCAGCGGCTAACCGACACTGATGGTACAGCTAGCGCAGTAAGTACTGGGGCAAACCTCATCCATATAGAACATGCCACCTATCCATTATGTGGATATGCATTATTTTCTCCTGGACCTTTCATAATTGACTGCATGAGATTTCTTTTTTTTTGGTGGTAGTATTATACCACCAGCACCTTGCCTACCATGTCTGAGAAAGACATTACAGCTCCATCTCCATTTGTGAAATCATAGCATGCTTAGACAATTTTTTTTCCCATAACCTCAAGCATGAAAGCCATAAGCAACCTGGTACATTATCAGTCAAACCTTTTAAGTGCTGGGCAAAAAAACCTGCTTTGCGGTTTACAGAAAAAGCAGTCCATCAATCTTCAATTGCATTTTCAGTCCAGAGGAGTCTTTTGTCCTTCTTAAAGGAAAATATATGTGTAGGCATTTGGTTCTTGTCATTTTAAGTAGGACGAATAATTGACAGAGGTTGTGTGATTACAGAAAGAATTACAAAAAGAAAAAATAAACTTCACTGAAGTTGCACTAGGACACCATTTCACTGCACAAAAAAAAATCACATTTCACTTTCAGTTCTGTTTATATCCATTTGTATTTGCAGTAAATGTGCTTCATTCATGTGTCAGAAACAATGAGTTGTTTTTGAGAACTGATTCCCTTTTGGGATGTCAGGGTTACACTGGTGGGACCTGATGGGTCATGGGAGCATTATGAGCAGATTCTAATAAAAAATACATGTTAATGGGTTGGCCGTGCAGCTGTGCTTGTGCTCCCCCTATCCAAACTACAGCTCTGAGATTTCTGTAGCTTATCTGCATTCTGTCTCTGATTTGCACAGAGATATGTGGTGAATGGAGAGTTGTGAGGAAATTGAATCACTCTTCCTTTTACCCATTAATCCTTGTTAGCTTTTACACTCAGTCATCACGGCACAAATAGAATTAGCACCAGCTCTGCATGATGTCTCCAGCTGTGCGAGTGTGTGTGTGTGTGTGTGTGTGTGTGTGTGTGTGTGTGTGTGTTTGTTTGTTATGTGATTATTGAGTGTATAAGGACCTAAGGGGTATCTTCAGAGAGTTTCCAAGCATCTAAAACCAAAAACTGAGGCTGAGATTGTAATGCTTGTTAATGCACAGTGATTCAAAAAATGACTGAAAAAAACTGCTTTTATGATCTGTAGTGTCATAGTAATTTACTGACATTTGGCAACCTCACAAGAAGATAAAAGAATTTCCAGTTGTAAATCATAAAATGCAATCCAATACACTAGAAGGTTACATTCTTTACACAGAGTTATCTGCCTCATAGTCATAGTAAAAAAAAAAAAAGCTTTTGCTGATTTCTTACATTTTGCTAATTGTAGTTTCAGTGGCTTAATTATATCCCTTTGTCACATTTGGCTGTTATCCCACTTAATTGCAGCAAATACAGCATTCACAGCAGCTATCACTGTCTTTTTTGAATAGATTTGCATGCATTTATTTTGTTGCATTGTGTTTACTCACTCACAGAATGTCTATTTTTAGAAATAATTTTACTTATATTTCAGTAGAGATGTCACCAAATATGAATACATTATATGACAGATAATGTTACAAAATGTAAAAAAAAAAAGAAAAAAGATACAAATCCAGATAAGAGTAGGAGGTGTTTGCTTTGCTTTTGTTTATCTTCTGTGGTTGGCTCCAGTAGCCTGAACTAAACACAACCTTACTGAAAACACATTTCTATACAAACTTGCTCAAAATTCACAGAAAAACATTTTTCAACATCCATGTGTTTCTCCAGTGTGTCTAGGGGCATAGTGGTAGGATTTACATTTCGTTAATAAAAGCAGGGAGTGTTTCTGCCTCACAGCTCTATGGTCCTTATTTGATCATAAGCTCAGTTGTATAAAGATTCAGTGTATGGATTTATTAAGTCATGGGTTTTTTCCCCTACCTTCCAAAAACATCACAGCCAGCTATCATAAATTGCCCCTAGATGTAAATGAGTGTGTGAATATAAATAGGATGATGCCCTATTATGAATTAGCATGTCAACTTATTCTCACTTCACACCCTATGTTCCTGGAATAGGCTTTAAATTCACCATAGATCTAACCAGGAGTAAACAGTGATAAAAAAAAAAAAAACCCTATGATTTAAGCCAACCAGTGCAGTGCCACCCTCAAGGCAGTGCAGGTAATGCCGTAGATAAGTCTTGCCCACACCTAAAGATTCTCAGCTCCAGCTGATGTACCTCATGTACCTGTTTCTAGCATTTTGCATGTGTATTAAACACACTAAGACATAGTGGCTCCTCTTTTAATTAGATAGGTTGTCAATGCCAGTACTGAATCCACATAATAAGGAGGCTATCCTGTTCTCTGTTCCAGCTCCTCCTGGGAGGGATAGCTTGTGAGTAAATGATCTGACAGTCTTTTGTGGCTTCACTGCTGTGTATATCTGTAGCCTCAGCAGTTTTTGAAGCTTCACTATGCAGTATTCTGCGTTTTACTGGTGTTAATGGTCTCCATGAATGCTTCTTCTAGACCAGTATGCAGGGATATACATCATCTGCCTTGTCAATATGAAGGAAGAGGCAGGGAGAGAGCTAGAAAGAGCTTTGCAGAGGTTGGCAGGAGAACAAGTTAGAACGAGAGAGAAATTGAAAACCCTGGAGGGAGACACATAACAGCTTATCTAAAAGCCATCCTGCTCATTTAGGGCTATTATCATGGACAGTGCTGCAGAGAGAGCATATACATTGCAAGCTTACTTTATCAGTGCTCAACCTACTCTGTTCTTCAAGCCCAGTCCCTTTAATCCTGTTCAAGAGGAGCAGAATGTAAATATATGCAAATGATTACAAGGGGGGAAATGAACCTGTTATTTACACACTATTCTAAAAGCAGGAGAGATGGGTGGAATGTGGGAGAGAAAGAAAAAGAGGGAGGATGGTATTCCCCAGTTTCCATGGAAACTGAAATTTCCATACTCCTCTTTTGAGGTTGCATCCCTGTGTTCGACTCTCAGTGTAGACTGTATATCACACATTAGTACATTGTTCCACATCACAGACCCACAGGAACTTCAGCTAGCAGCAGAGCTTAAAGAAGGAATGCCCATTTTCAGACAGCTTCATTTTATGCATTATTAAAATGCAAGACTCACTTTAGACCCCTAAAACCTTTTTTGACTCATAAATAGAATATACATTTTGACAAAATAAAGACAAAGGCATGGTTTATAGCAAAGTCCATGCAAAAGACAAAGGCATGCTTTGAGAAAGGGAAATGAATTAAATCTTTGAAAAAAATCCCATTACTTACACTTCTTAATCAAACCCATTCACAGTCACCTGAGTTTCCCTGTTCACCGTTTTTTTGCAGATGTTTTATGGTTTGTCATCATCCTGATTAATTTTTTTGTTATTGTTATTTTTATTGAACACCTGTACTCTATATGTCTTTGCAAGTGTCTATACATGCCACCTTACACAGAGTTCAAGACTCAAGTGTACATTATAGTGATTTAATCTACTGTGCTTGCACACAAAGAAATTTGGCCTCTGCATTTAACCCATCTGTGCAGTGAAACATACAGACTAGAGAACACACACACAAGGGGCCTAGAAGTGCCTTGCTTAAGGGCACTTCAGTTGTGACTTGTCGGTACAGTGAATCAAACCTGGCAACCTCACAAGTCCCGATCCCTAACCTTGAGACATGGCTGCCCCAAGACTCAAGTGTAATGTCTGTTCGCAGATGTACTGAATAAAGCATAGCACATTTTCTATGCAACATGCAAATCCTGGGCAAATACAACATGCAGTCAGATAATTCAATAAGAAAAAGCTATGGGGATAAGGCAACTAACATAAAAATGTGCAAAATATTATGAACTGTAATTTGCTAGCCTTCAGGGTTTTGAAAGACTAAAAAGAGCTCCTACTGAGATCAGTGATTGTTTATGATTACTTTATGAGGCATCTTCACACAGTCCAACTAGCTCACTGCGGTCTAGCTGAGCCTTTGACAGCTCCTTGCTGTTCAAGAAAACTAACAATAAAGTCCAAATTCAGTCGTTTCAGAATAACCATGTGGTTAAATATGACAGAAAACTGAACTGAATTTTACCTGCTGTAAAAAAAAAAGGGCGTGTGATTATAGTGATGGAGGGTGGGCTGGGATCAGTCATAGAGTTCTCCTGTTCACATTTTAAGGTGTGTTTTTGTTGCATAATGTCGTTTATGAGTTCAGAGTTTATTATCAGGATTCAGATTGCTTCTTGTCCAGGCCCTGGAGAAATTGGCCTTTGTAATTGTGCTGTAAAACAGGAGTTCCTAATAGTTTTAATTACTTGTTATTACTGAGGAAAAAAGTTAGACAATCAATGACCTCTTAGGAAGAGTATTTAGGGATTCACAGTACTAGTGATATACAGCATGGATGCATTCATGCAGATTTCAACCCTCTTGGTGACTATATAGGTGTATATGTGACTATTTTGTTCAGCGCAGGTGGGGGCTTAACCATATATATGAGCCAGTCGATAATTTTTAATCTTCATAATGCCCTAATACTGCAACTACTCCATTGAAATACTACATGATTGACCAACACTTTAAAACAGTGTGGCTTTGTGACAGACGTAGGCCAAGGCTCTATTGATTTAGTCACAATACTAGATGTTGCACATTTATGTCAGCTTTCTCACTACCCCATATAGCTTCATATAATTATTGTATTTACAAATAGTTCATAAGGTTATTGCATCTTGTGGAAAAGACGTCCAGTAAGGCAGGATTAACACTGCCCTGTGCATGCTCTGTAAACATTTAGTTTATTAGTTGGGGAAGAGCAACCAAGGTAATGATATATTACTATGTTGGGTTCAACTCACACTCAGTGACAGAAATCACAGGTGCCGTATCAAGCACACTTAAATTTTATTTTGCAGCACCCAAACAGCACAAAAAACGCTTGTCTTCTCATTGGAAGATCATGAAGTTCAAATGCTAACAATCCCACTAAGATATTTAATTTTTTGAAAAAAACATATTCACAGTGGATTTTTTTTTTTCTAAACAGTAAATAAGGAATTGCTCTTTGTGTACTCATGAAACTCAGTTTCATAGATTTTTTTCACATATGCTCTTTTCTCTGGAGAATCTTTGGAGGTGAGGTTAAAAATTATTTAAATGATAGCTGTTTAAAATGAGATACATTTGAAACCCATTTAAATGAGATGCCTAATAAAACCTGATCATCAGGGAGCATAGTTGTTAGTGCCTGGGATTTGAGATGGCACTCATTAGCCAGTTTGTTTCTTCATGTGCCTTCTGTTTCCCCAGCGCTGTGCCACTGATTTCCTTGTCTCCTTATTATTTCTCTTTCTTTCACCCTGCAGTCCCTCTACCTGATTCGCCAAGAGATGAAGGTATCCCAGAAGCAGCTGGGAGAGTTCTGTGAGGCTCTGAAGCAGTATCTGAAGAATGTCTCTGCCCAGAGGGACTGTTTCCAGTGAGTGTGTGTGTGTGTGTGTGTGTGTGTGTGTGTGTGTGTGTGTGTGTGTGTGTGTGTGCACTAACGTACTAATGATCTGAGCCATTTTTATCCTGTGTATACTACTTTCATTATTATTTTTGTAAACAGTCCATAATTGAACGAGTGTGTATGATATTTCCAGATATTATTTATTTTACCATGTCATTACCTTTGATTCAAAGGAAACACTTCAGTGAATCTGTGTGCCCCGGTACCCAGAGCCAACACTGTTTGCCCAGATGTTATTTTAGCTTATGAATTAATGATGAAGAGAAGAGTGGAATAAATAAGTAATTCTGTGACTTTTTTGTGGTTTAGAAACCTTGAAATTAATGCAGTATGACAAACAAATAATGGATGCTTAGTGTAAATCATCTAATCACTGCACATAGCCTTAATGTTTAAAGACTAAAAATTGGGACACACTTAAAAAATGCAGACATAGTACAACAAAGCTCCAAAAAAGGCTTGCTGTAGACTACACAGAAATCCAGAAATGGATAACAAGGAATCCTCAGCAAGTGTCTTAACCCCACAATTGCATTCACTTAAAACATGGTTGAAATGACTTTGCCAAGCCAGAACAATTAAGGGTTTGTTTTTGGTTTTGGTTTTCAGTTATGAAGTTTTAAAGGCATCTGCAAAGGGCTTCCTGGCAGGAACGTTCACTGAACTGTGTACATAGTTGTGACTGTCAAAAGCAGAGATAAGGCAACATGCTTGACATTTAGGGCATTTTGCAGGTCAAGAATTTTATTTACTATTTATTTATTTGTATGGCGTTTTTAACAATCAACATTGTCCCAAAACCGCTTTACAGAAAATAATAAAAAGGGTT